>JAGVSL010000184.1:0-495548 GCA_022494535.1 Himalopsyche phryganea | reverse complement strand
TTAAATATTAAATCAGAAAAATCTACATGAATTAAACAAGAAAACTTTTTATTAATAATTAGCACTTAACACTCCAGGAATTAAGTTAAGATTTTAGAGATTTATCAATAATTCAAATGTCTAGTAGGCAAAGGGTAATCCTATAATGATAAATAAACTTTTTGGTTTTTTTATTCATTACAAATAATCCTTTCTATTAATTTAACCTTCTATAATATGAACGATTCGTATAAAATATTAAAAATTAAATCTTTATAATCTCTAAGATTCTACAATTACTTTAGATTGCCAGTTTTGATCTAAGCCAAAAATTGACCATATGAATTATGAAACTATTCCACTTAATATATCCAAATTACTTTCACAATTGTGACACGGAACATTTTTTTATAATAAATATTCATAGAATAGTTACAAATTATCTTTGTCTCAAATTAAATAAAGTCAATATGTTAATAAAGTGAACTGCGTTCACTTGCAAAATAAATATATAATATGTCGGCTGTCTATATGTCAAATTAAAATAAAATCACCCGCTACTTAAGCGAAGAGGAGTGAATTTAGAAATGTTTACGGCTGAAATGATAAAAATTGATTGATGGCCACCGGTTATCGATGGCTGGTATTGTTTTTTTTTTTTTACTTTTCACTTTCTGCCTTTAATAACACACCCACCCACCTACGCACCTGGAACGCGTCACGAAAACGAGTTAGGGGTGTTTGAATAATGATGACTGAGTGTAGTATTGACTTGGTATATGAGTATTTAAAATTCAAAATAAAATTAATCGCTTAGGTTTTGTTGACATGGACGAATTTGGAACTGTCTATGCCAGCTAATCAATATATATCGATGGATTTTGGCCAATTATTTTTTTTTCCATGTCCGCTCCCAATGTGGAGCACATGGTCTCCTAATGAAGGTATCTTAACAGAATTTTTATACGAGAACTGCTTGTTACTCAGTTGCTCAACCTCTCTTTTTTCGAAGAGAGTAGGGATAGAAGGATAGGGCTAGGACAGGACTAGTGGTTAGCTAATGGCTCTCGCTACGCCCTGCGAGGATGGGACGGGTGGGAGGGAGGACTCAGACTACGAACAGAAATCCATAAATCGATTGAAAGGTCAATCTATGAAAACCGTCCTCACCGGGAATTGAACCCGAGACATCCGTAACCGTAGCCAACGACGCTAGCAACTGCGTCACGGACGCCGACATGTAATGTAACCATCAAAAAATACGAAAACGAGTTAATGATTTTATCTCATTTTAAAGACGACAGAGCAGGTCTCGGACAAATGATGTAAATTAGAAAAATAAATTGACCACTTTTAGGGAGGGAAATATTATTTTTAATTTGTTTTAGTTTTAAAAATCTGATCCGGCTATTGGATGTCAACCACTATTATATCGACATTCCCTACGTATAATTTTGTATCCAGAAAACATGAGAATTTACAAGAGTGCATTTCAAAGATTCATATAATGTTTTCGAGAAAAAACAGTTCTTACTCTCTCATGAACAATTTCAATTTTGAAAGTAATATTAATTAGCCAAAACACCGTCGATATATTGAATTCTTTATCTTTTTAATTATTTTATTTAAACAATTACCAAAGTACACAGTACAAAGCCACTATAAATAAACTTTTACAGAATAAATTCACAATTTAATTAAAGATTTCAACAGTTATAGATGTACCAATATAACTTGACCGATAGTGAGAGTGCCATCGTCACGTTAGAAATGTTGCCATACTCAACCAGAACTGAAATTTCAACTTATTCCAAAACTGATATTTTAGCGACGGTTATTAAAAGTAGACAAGATATTTATTTTGCATAAAAAAGCAATTGAAGAAATCAATTCTATACTGCCAACTCTAGTTCCCAATTCGGCGGCGACCATGTAATGTTGGTAATACTATAGTAAGTTACTTTCAGTAAATTTGTTTACATTATGTTTTGTCATCAGCTGAATGTGCGAGACTCATTATTGGCAGAATTGAGGTGTATATCATTATTCAATTTTGATGTGTTAGCTGTCAACTCGTGACGGAAAGGCATTATATTTTATTAATACAAGTACACATTTTTTTATCAATCATACCCTGATAAAAAAGTAATGATGTTTATCTGTTTGCTTCTTCTTGTGTCCCCCTTCATTCCGGCGTCCTAGTCGACCGTCAGGTACTATCCATAGGATGTAATTGGTTACCACCCATATGTGGCGTTGCGCTCAGAAACTATGAAGTCATAAAATCAGTATAATATTTAAATTCCCCTTTTCAAGTATCAAATTACAGCATAAATAATATAGGAAGAGTTTCAAAAATGTCATTTAGAAAGGCTGATCAAAAACTTTGTGAGGAAATGTGACGATCAGGGGAGGGAGTGTCTATAATGGTTATGCTCGTGTGACGTCCGTATTTTAAACATGTTGCTCAAAGAAAAAAAGCATTTTTAACCAGGCATGCAGATTAATATGCGAATCAGGGATGTAAACAAGATATAAGTAATAAGTACAACCAATTAATATTTCTGGAGCAGGAACATAGAAACATTTGATAAGAGATACCAACCGGTTTTATCACTGTATAAAATTCTGCAATAAAAACTCTTTATTTTATTTTTAAAATAATTTTTTTCACTACGAATTGACAGTTTACGTTATTAAGGAATATAATGTATCACGAAGGAGACTTTTTGTTGTTTTTTTTTATATTCTCATCGAAATATAATGCTTACAATTTAAGACATCGACTTTAAGCCAAATAATTCAGTTTGTGTTCGTTCGTGTGCTCGAATGCCTGAATATGCCGAGTCCGGGTCGCTAATGACGAAATACGTGGAAATGTACAAAAACTATTCAAATTTAATAATGCTTATAATTTATTATTTTCAAACAACTTTTTTTCCATGGACTGATGATGAAGAGCTGTAAGAGACCGTTGCAAAGTTTGCATGATAATAACGTTGAAGTAAATTATACTGTAAATAAGTAATAAATAATAATGTAGAAAGAGCTTTTTGTAGCTCCTGTAAAAAATTGAATAGAAATGATAAGAGGTTGTTTCTAAACACCTGGCCAACTCAAACTAGCAATTAAAATCATATCAAATAAAGAATGACATGATTAAAAAAAATACTTCCTACTATCGACAGAAATCTGTTATCTTGATTTTTATTGAATAATTTCGAATCGATTAGAAATATGACCTATTTCATTTTGATAATTGTTAATTTTTATTGTGTAAACTATATGTAAACTAGTGCTAGTTTGTGAAACGATGTTATTTTAGCAGGATAAATGTTTTTACCTTTCATACGCAACCTTACAATGGCAGTACGATGAGACTTTAATTAGGTATTCAATAAATGAAAATCCCGAACATAAAAACACCATTCGGCTTTTGAAGTAAGATCTTCACCTATTTCTCAAATCGTTTCAGCTTTAACTCCTGCTAAAGTCAATTACAAATGTCGAGTCTTTCAATTTAATAATAATTATTGGAGTTTTGTAAGAATGACTTACTTTCTGATCGAGTTACTATTGTGTGAGTGCACAATACTCTATAAGTTAATGAAATGATATCAATCTCGAGTAACTTAGTCAAAATTCTCTTTGAGTCGAATACTTATAATTTAAAATGTGTAGAAAATGCCAATTCAATCAATTAAAATGTGTCATTACATGACTTTTGTAAATTTTAATCTATATAAATAACATATTTAAAGAATGACAAATTTTGAATATATTTGCATTTTACAGCTTTAATTGGGTATCGAAAACCAATCCTATCTAGAAGGTATAGTATATGTATTAAATCAGCAACGTTAACACTCTGTTACATCAGCTGTGATGGGGCTGGCTGGCTCACGTGCTGGGGATGTCTCAGGAGAGCCTCAATCCTGTTTGCGTCTTCTTCAAACTGATGGGATCCCGACGTCCTGGATGATCATCGGGTACTATCCGCAAAATGTACTCGAAGAATCTGAAGGACTCTGGCATGTCATTAAACAAAGTTTGATAAATTGATTGGCAGTTGACAGGGAATCATGAACCATATGCTCTACTTTGGGCACGAATATGGTCGAAGAAGAAAATTAATATTCTATGCTAATTAATGAACGTCCCTTTTTAATTTGATTATAGAATAAATGCTAATAAGCAATTTCCTTATTGACCTCGTTGATTCTATTCATTAAATAGCCAATTCGTTTCCATTATAAATCATTTAATCGTAAATATTTTTTTGTTAAGATTTGTTTTCCATTTTATTATGACCAGGCTGATTTTTTTAAGGCAGACCTCCAGGAGCGATCGATCAAAAGAGGCGGTGAAAAACTTTAAACAAAGCCTGTTGTTTTATCCCCACAGAACAGAGCTGTCTCATCAATATCAATTTCCGTCGGTTGTCCGCCGAGGCTAGTGGGTAGGGTTAGGTAGTCTTTATATCGTGTGGGCTAGGTGAATAGGAGGCCGGCTGTCTATCTCACCATAATACTTACACATACCATCAATAATGCTGTTTAAAAAAAAATGTTCCTCAAAATTTTAGCAACTGCGTATCAAAAATAGCTAAATATAGCAAACTCCTGGCCGTTAGCTCAGTGATCACTATCGAATGTCAGACTCGGGTCCCAGTACGGAGAATTTTATGAATTGATTTTTCAGTATATGTAATATGTAATTTTGTTCTAAGGCATGGATATCTATGATGTCTAAATCCCCTCTCACCAATCTAATCAATTATATAAGTAGCAAACTTATTCCTTTCCGAAGAAGACAGCACTCATTTATATTCAGTGAAATAAGGCAGCATTCAAAAAACATTTATACAAGGGTATGTTTATTATTTTGTAAATAAAGAAAAATAAAATTATTTATTTACAAATTTAGAAAATTTGGATTCAATCAAAATGCCGATAGAGAGCCTAAAACACCGCAGGTTTGTCACAGCTGGCTTAGCTTGTCTTATATAAGATATGTTATAACTTAAATAAGAATAATGCAGAAGAGCTTGGATACATTGTAGCAAAGAAATGAACGTGACCTATTGCATCATTGCAATACGCAATGTATATATATATATTTTTAAATGCGCCATCCCTCAATATTTATTAATTCTATCTCGTTTTAATCCTACCGATGATAAAGAATCCTAAGAAATAACATAAATTAAAATCATAAGTGGCATAAAATCTTTAAAAAAATACGACACCTTTAATGATTGCAATACCAGCACTACCGAAAACGAGACCCCGTTATTTAAACTACTTTTTCAATACCAAAATACCGGTTTTTAAAACACAAAATACTGGCTTTTCGGTATAATTATTTAATGTCCAACAAACCTTGAATCTGAAAGGACTTTTAATGCAGTTGAACTTATTTGTACGAAGATTCAATCAAGATTTTAGCATTGATGAAGTAGCTTAGATAAATGCTGCTTGTGATAAAGACGTATTTTTAAATACCAGTATTGATAAATTCGTCCGGAATTGCAATCTTCCTTTTAAAAAATATTTGTACAATGATACGTATTCAGTGTACAACATGATTTATTGCTTATATATGTTGTACTTTGCTAGTATACTTATAAAATCAAATAAAATCAATTCTTTCAATGTCGTGTGATTTATTAGAGTCCACCGTTACATTTAAGCTATAATTAGTACGATTGTTTTGAATTTTACGATTAAATTAATTAGGAAATACCATATGATTATATTTTATTCATACTGTGTCTATATGTCACGCCTTTAGTGAACTATAAAGTTGGAATCCGTCTAGATTACAATTAATTAAATGTAAGCTTCCTATTGTGTACTTATTTCACACTAAAAAAATGTATTACTTCAATTGCTAAGCGTAAGATATAATAAATATATAAGATATAATTATACTGGTAACGTGAATCTATTCACTAGACATTAATTTTAGAAAAAACGCCGATACTCTATATCAGGGCTAGAGTTTCCAATCCGGGGATTCCGATCAATTACTCAATACCACAATCCCGGGATTTTCTAAATATTAATAACGGAATATCACGATTCACTGTTAGTGCTAAAAAATAATTCATATATCATATTAAAACTTCCTAATTAACAACAACGTGTACCTCGGTTGGTTCATGTAAGTATTTTTCCATAATACTTTTATAATTGATATAAATGTATTGTGGTCTCCCTCCTTCTCAGGGCCGTAAGTAACAGCCGTTCTAGATCAATTTTAAAATAAGACAAATTAGGACCGCTTCTTAAATGGATTCTTTCAAGTCAAACTGAAGGATATGTGACACAACCCACACACAAAAGAAAATGTTTATAGCCCAAACAAAACGTGTATTAAATTGTTTACATTGTGATCATCGAGAAAAAATATTTTGAAAAGGCGGAGGGGTATGTCCTTTTGCCTTTCTACAGTCCATATATTATATATTTCTATATAAATATAGTGTATTAGGAAGTTTTTTGTGAGTTATACACAATATTTTTTGATGTTGGTTACGTCCTTTTTCCTCTCCTCAGTCGATTATGATAACACATTTATTTAATAATAATTATTATCCAAATTTTAAGTGTAAAAGTATTGATAGTAGAGTAGAGTCTGTATATTTAGGTTTTATTTATTTGTGAATTAAAAAATTAAAGTACATGACATTACAGCTGACGCCAATGTACGATAGTAATAATACAAACATTTTTAAAATTAGAAAACAAAAATGAATAAGAACAACACATTATTAATATATAAGAAAAAATGACACTGATAGTTAAGACATTGAAATAAACATTAATTATTGCAGTAGATTTTGAAACACCATGAATTTTTAATGTTGCGACAGCAATCAACAGAAAAATTTTAATTATGTTGAAGTGTTTTATTAGCATAGTAAATTGAAATTGAAAAATACTCATAAAATTGGTTTACGAGTCGTTCAACATTAAGTTCAAAGTTGTTTGGTTTACGTCGTTATAAACACATATTATGACATTAAACATTAAAGTATTAATCACGACTCGCGCGGTCACTCTGACCCTAAATGACCGGCATATTTTATGAACTCCAAAACGGGGGTGGCTCGCCCATTGCGGTAGGCTCATATTATTATCTACCGTATGCAGCACGATTTTATTATCGCTGATGGTATGTAATTAAAAAATAGATCTGTATTATTGAACAAAAAAAAATGAAAAAAATGAGTTTGTTCATTATTGATAGATATTCGATTCAACTAAATGAATAATTTTCTTTTAACAATCATTCTGCCTATAAAAAAATATATACATTTCATAAGTATTCGGTCTAGCATGCTGTGATCACGATAGAAAATCCCGTAATGTAAACTTTCATTGTATTGTTTTTTCAGCTGCTTTATGAATTTGTACACAAAGGCATGAATGTCTGTCATATTTTTTATGTTCTCCCAAAACACTGAATAAGAATCTAAAATACAAGAGCTAAACTAAAGCTTTATTGAAAAACGTAAATGCAGTTATACTTTAACTGACGATGTTTGATGGAATTCAAATTTGAAACATTCAAATTTTATACAACTCCATAAGTTTTGTCACTAATGAGACGGCTTTGCCTTTCGACATCTTCAGGCATTCATTTGCACGGTTGAACTTGAATAAGCAGTTTGTTACGTTTATATAATAAAAAATTAAGATATCTAGGTAGTGTTATTATAACCACTTAATCAGTCGATGTCTTAAATTAAATTATATAACCACTTAGTCTAAGAACTTTATTGATTTGAATTTATTTTAATATTTATTTAATATTAATGACGAGTTATCTTAATTGGGAAAAAATTCGCATTAATAATTACCAAATTTGTAGCTAGGTTTTTTTTTAATTACAGTTAATCATAAGAACCGTTTACCATTAAAAGTCTATGGGGAATGATCATTACATAGGAACATGTACTTTCATTTTTAGTGGTGGACTTTTATTGGTATAATAAGTTGGATAGTGAGTGGCTCAAGAACGATCACGACGTCGGCACCAGAGAGTTGCATCAAAATAGAATGGAGTGTCGCACTTTCAGGTGGCATTCTGAAGACATTCAAAAGCCACTAAGAGTGTCTCTTCATAATGGTGTTGGTCAGTAGTAGATGCGGCATCTGTTTTCGTATTGTAAGCATATTTCAACTTGATTGATTCCCATTGAGGAATAGTAATATATGTACATAGTAGTTTGGTCAGATGTCATGACCAACATCCATATGAGAGCACTGACGCAACACAATCATTACAGATGTAAAGCTCAAAAAACAACATTTTCAACTTACCTTCAGTAGTGTGTCAGAGAAATCATAAATTATTATTAATTTTACAAAAATGTTTGAAGGTCTCATTAAGCTAATTAAAAAATATATGCTTTATTATAATGGACATGTTTATACCTACATAAGTTACTTGTCAAGATGTCTATGTGTTTTCAGTCATATTTATCTAATTTTTCAATAAATAATAAGTTGGTTTTGAAAATGTTTATTTTTGTTTTGGATTTAAAAAAACCGATGTCGGTTATAAAATATCGTATCGCTGTAAATCAAAATGATTAATACGTCAAATTTTATTCGTTGTGAATAAATGGCGGTCGTTTTGTACCCCAAAGTGCTTTCGATCACATTAATTATTATTATTTTGGATGGGGTTAATATTTTCCGTCCATAAAACCAATTTTTCAGCCGTGCCATGCAAATATGTGATTATAATGAAAAGAGATTTCATTAGTGCATATATTCATAAATTAAAAGTGCTTTTAATATAATTCAATATACTGATATATATCATTTGAATCGATCGAAAATAAATTCATATCTACCAATGGTACACTTACGGAAAAGATAGAAAACTCTTCTTAGCATATTTATCAATCATCAAATAGTGGGGTAGAGCTTTTGGATGCAACCATTTATGTAGTAAGCAAATCCTTCAATACGCGATGTACCAGCTCGAACTAATAGATTTACAATAGAACTTGGAAACAAAAGCATACTATCATGATAAGAATTTAATTGGCTTCTACAAAGGACTTTCACTTGAGGTATATCCAAATATAGTTAAACGTGCTCATCAAATGGCTTCTTTATTCAGAAGTACCTATATTCATAAGAAAACATTTTCTACAATCAAACATGAGATCAAAATTAACAGACAACCATATCACATTTGTTTTGCGTATTCACTCGACAAAATTTGAGCCTAGATAGAGACTAGAATTTAGTTTCAAATTGCATAAATCACCCGATGAAAAAATTTTATATATTTTTTTAGTATATTAATAAGAGAAAATATATAATGAATATTTAGTAAAAAATATAAATTTACACAGTGAAATCTTCTTTACAAAAGAAATGGTGGCAGCCAAATATCTTTGATTTCAAAATTGTCCTTCGACAAAAAAGTTTGTGAACCCCTGACGATACATACTTCAAATTGCAAAGGGCATGGTTAAAAAAATATCATTCATGTTAGGATACTCTAGATAGTTTCTTTGAACAGCTTTTATAACAATGTGAAAAGACCGAATCGAAGAGAGGCGAATGTTTGGTTATCAACATCCGGGAGGTCTGGGCTCTCAAGCAAACACCATTTCAAATGCGATTCATCTCTTATTAAATTGACGAAGGTGCAGTGGTTTCTTACACAAAATATCAGTAACACATAAAATTGTGTCTACATTTACTTAACACATGAATTTACCTTTAAGTTAAAATACAAGTGATACTACAAACGATTTTAAATCAAAATTAAGCCCAATTTCAAAACAAACAAAAACAATTTATAATGACTGTGATGCAGCGGCTACGCCAACCACCCTTAGCTGGCGAAGCCTCTCAGTCAACTATCCACAAAAATAAAAATCAAACTTCAACCACTGTAGGTTCCTCCCCTTGTTGTCAATAATAGACACGTCTGCTGGACGCTTTTAATATTTTTGCTATGGTTCTAAGACGACCGATTGCTTTTGATGACAATAACTCGGTTTGACTACCAAAAATCATTGACATTAAAGCGGTGCGCTGTCAGTTATGGACCCTAATAAAACAAACTTAACAAACAAAACCAGGGTGTGTCAAATGAATTTTGATAATTAAATAATTGTTTATGTTATCAGTGAGACTTTCCTTCTGAGTTCCCTTCAATGTATCAAGATATCTACTATATAAGAATTTATATCGATACAAATATGGCGAATTTAGTTTGAGGACTCTTTGCAAATAAATCAAACAAGTGTTACATTGTTTCAAAAAAAAATTATAAATAATCGTTTATCAAAATGTACATCATTTTGTTCACGAAAAATTGAAACTACCATTAAGGATGTAAAGGCAACATTCGTTTTTATTTTAGGTTTGTAAGAAGGAATCGAAATGTTCACAAGTTATCCAGCTCCCAAAAAACATACCCTCCGATCAAGCATCACACATAATATGGTATTTCCCGATTTATTTGCAAAAAAAATATGTCATTACTATTCATATTTCACACTTGGAGACCTTTCCTGAAAGACGCATGACTTTTCTTCACGACTCTTATGACCCATATGGGCCATTAAGTCCATCTGTTCCCTAATATTTCGCGCCACTTTTCATTGGGGAAGTACACACTTACACGCCTACGTTTATATCAGCTTCCGGTCCATTCGAACACCATCTCGCGCCAACCCAAAACTTGGCAAGTTTTTAACATGGTGTTTTTTTTTAAAGGAAACCTCTTTTTTCTTCACGGCTATACTCCATCTGTGAATTTAAAAAAATATATTTTAAATCAATCATACATACGTCAATGCTTAGTGAAAAAAGTTTAGAATATATGGTTAAATAAAAAAGCTGTTAGTTTTTAAAATATCTATGAATATGATACAGCTAGGCCAGTCGCCGAGGGCTCAACGTCTTCCTCTTTGGTTGAAGTGTCACGAGATTCCAGTATGGACACTTTCCTTAATTAATTCTTCAACTGATTTGTAGATAAAGCCATGAATGCCTGTGATATCTACAATTTTTCCATCTGATTCTAAAATTTGAACTTTCACAATTTTTAAAATATCTATGAATATGACACAGCTGGGCCAGTCGCCGAGGGCTCAACGTCTTCCTCTTCGGTTGAAGTGTCACGAGATTCCAGTATGGACACTTTCCTTAATTAATTTTTCAACTGATTTGTAGATAAAGCCATGAATGCCTGTGATATCTACAATTTTTCCATCTGATTCTAAAACTACTTTCTTAACCTACTTTCTTAACCTATAAAAAAAGAGGGGACGATTGGCTGAATAACAGCAAGCTCTAGTAGAAACACTAATCTTGATACGCTTCATCAAGAGTCCATAAGCATCACATTGGGACAGGATATGCTTGAAAAAATATGTCAATTATAATTCTCAAAAAATGTTGGAAGATGATTTATGTATACTTTTTACGATTTTCATAAAATAACACCAATGAATTGTCTATATTTTATTTTTTTTGCATATGTGGAGAACAAATCAATACAGATGACAACTCAGAAGGGCAGAAGCCGTACTACCTTACACATGACGATACTGTTTCACTGGCCGATAACCCGCGGCAGATTGACGGCTCTCTTAAATTAAATTTTAGTAAAAATACAAGCTAGGAACACTGTTTTTAAACATTAACTAATATCGGTGACTTGCTCACACACTCTCTTAGTGTATGGACGTGTTTGCTTTAGATTAAACGTGGAGTAGATTAAACTCTAGTGCTACGGCGGATTCTCAGTACACGGATACACAGGATATTTAATATCGCTCAAAGTAAGTGACTGAGCAAGTCACATCTTCTTGTTTTTTCTTCTTTCTACCTTTTTTTTTTAAGCACAATAGTGCGTGGTTAAAAGATCGGCAGCTCTGCATCGGGCCAAGGATATGAGGAGAAAATGCGTTTTTTTTCTTGATCTGTATTGCGTTATGGAAGGCGACCGTGAACCAGTGGCTACATACACATAATGGGTGGAGGTGGGGCAAGCAATTTCTATATACTAATATCGGTTCCAACAGTTAAAACAAATATTGTTTTTCAAGCTTGAGTGATCGCAATAACATTTGAAAAAGAAAATAATTTTAGTATTGCTGTTAATGTCAAACACATTAAAAAATTTTATTAATCGATTCTTTACGCCATTTGCTAAATGGTCTGATCTAATAACTTGACAGAAAAACGTCGTTTTGGTAGGGAACTGTAGTTTCGCCAACCCAAAGCGTCACTTTAATGTTTGTGCAAAGAAGTATTTTTTTTGTGTTTTGATTATAAATTGAGCCTCTTATAATTGAACGTTTTTGCTAGTCGATAATGCAGACTGTAAAAACATTCGTAGTTTTTAATAATCTGCTATGTTGTAAAAGAATAATGTCGGTTTTAGAAAGTTTGAGATGGATTGTAACGGGCGAAATGTACGACCACCGTGAAACATAGACCAAATTGCGACATCTGGTCATAACTATTGAAACTGTCCTATCGAACGTCTGAAAATGGACGGTAGGTATCACTTTACATACTTAGACTAACGATCTTTCATATATTATATTTTTTTTTAGGCTGCAATGATGTGGGATATGCCAACTCAAAATCTCTGTATGCAACTGCTAAAATAATAATAAGCCTCAAATATTTCTTCATTTTATAAGATTGCTTTATGAGTATTAATAGTGTTTTTAACTTACGATCAGAGATAAGTATAGGCTTTCAACGCCCGCTACTATTGGATTTTTTTATTAATTATTACATAATTTTATGAATCACAAAAACAGTTTTTCACAAAAAAAAAGAAAGTCATATAAATTTGGAACGTATGAACTCCTCACGGAGTATCCCAATCCTGTTGTTTTATAATAAATGGTTTTTATTCAGTTGACCAACCTCTCTATTTCGGAGTATTAGAAATACAAGTGCATTGGTATTAGCTAATAGTCCTCAATATGCCTCTTAGATCTTATGGTTGGTATAAAATGTAAAAACATCACTATCATCCAATTTACACTTTCAAAAAATCCAAGTATTAGATCAAAAAAATAATTAAAATTTCTTCTTTTACGATAAAGTTATATATCAACCACATTTCCATTATAAAACCTTTTATATTTGAATTAATAGTATTATCCTTCAACGCTTGAATGTATTTATTTATAAAACAATGACAGTTCAGTTTGATGTTTTTGTCACAATCGTTTTGATAAAATTTCTCGCTGTTTTTCTATTTTCTTTGAGGCTTAATTTGTTAATGTAAGAGAGTTGACGCGAGCCACTTGACGCATGACGCAAGATTTTATTTATCGCAAGAAGCGGCGAAAAGCTCCGCGATGAAAGTTGACAGATTGACGCGCGCCGGGAGGCTTTCGCGGCGTGTCTTCGTTGACATGGCGGCGCTTTAAAAGTTACAGCCATTCAAAGCCTACTTCCAAAGTCTACGCAAATTCATTTTGACAGTTGACGAGTGTTTTTATTTTACTGTAGGTTTTTCTGATTGCCACATTTCGCCACGTGAAATTTTGGATAAAGATTACTAATTAATACCTTTAATTCTGTAAAATCAGTCAACATATCATTTTTTTTACCATGTCCACTCCCGATGTAGAGTATATGTATCCTAATGGAGGTTACTCAACAGAAATTTTTCTACAAGAACAGCTTACTCTTAATTTAAAACGAATTTCAACTTAGTTACCGCCAAATCCATTAAAATATTTTATTTTACTCAGTTGCTTAATCTCTTGTTTTCTAAGAGAGTATGTATAGGGCTAGGACAGAACTAGAAATAAACTAATCACTTTTCCTGCGCAGTATTCTTTAGGATCGGATGAGTGGGTTTCACAAATTAATTGAAAAATCTATTTATGAAACTGTTTGTACCGGGATTTAAACCCGAGTCATCCGTAAATGAAGCCAATGACGCTGATCACTTCACCACGGACCCGACAATATTAAAATTGCGTTTCTTATTGACTTTAAAATTTCATTTTACGAATTACTTATGGAAATAAAGTTTGATTTTTTAATTCTTACTGCCATACTAAATAAGACAATATTCTATGAAATGATTGGCTTCATAGAATATCGCCTTATTATCAACACGAATCGGCAAAACTTTGAAATAAAAATAATGAAAAAAACAAAAGTTATGATTTGCTAGCAAAAACCACCTACTCAGAAAAGCTAGACTTATATTAAAACAGAGCGTGGCTTCTTCATTACAAAATGTTAGTGAAGGGAAACTTTTTTTATTATTTTTACCAAACTACTCTGATTACGGTTTTCAGAATTTTTATTTAAAACCTTTACCACTCAAGCCTTTTTTCGTATGCGCCTAGCCTCCCACTTTTTCGATTAAAATCATATTTTCAATACAAATCATCAATTGGTGAAAAACATGTAAACAAAAAAAAAAAGACGCAGGATATGTAACTTATCTGCAAGTCGGTCTTCCGTAAGAACAGTTGAAGTGCGCCTTTGAGATCCACCTTGCCAAAAATCTCCTACAAATTGGTCAACCAATAATTTCACAAAATTCAAATCGGTACGTACTAATTTTCATTAAACTCATTAGAGTACTTCACATTAGATTTGTAAGTTACTGAATCGGTATAATACACTAGTAAGTATTATCAACAAAGACAATCTATTCAAATATAAAACTGTAAACTATACGAGACACCCTTGATTTATAAAGAAATAAAAGCGAGTACTAATTTGAGAAATAAATACAGTCAGCATAATATCATGCACAGCACTGTTCACCGTACAGTGACTGGCGCGTTCGATAAATAGGATTTATTACCCCATGCGATAAAAAAATATCACTTGCAAGATTCAGATAAAAACACATGTTAAAATTACGCACGCCGTCTTCATTTGGTGACTCCGTTCTCAGATAAATGTAATAACCTATTATTATTCCTTCTAATTTTATTGAAATTGCAATAAAAAAATAGCTGACAATATAAAAAAAAAACACTTTATTGACATGCCGCCGTAGCGGCGGCACTCTAGTAATACGATAAACTACCAATTCCGTTGCTATGGTGACACTCGAGTGCAAAGAGTTAATATATTAATAATCGTGTAACTAAAAATTGTTCAGGTTTTGCAAAAGCTTCTTCTTTCAATTGGCTTAATCTAACTATAAAACTGACTTATTTTTAATATCAATAATAAACGAAACAATAAAAAACAAAATAATATTATATCCTACATGTGAACGATATCCAACACAACTAGTAATAATAAAAAATATACGTGACATAATATGTTGTGTCTATGACATTTGTGACGTTTCGTAAATTAATATCACACGACTGTCACAATATTAAAAACACTGTTTTTCAAAGTACTATAAAAGTTTATGCACGATGCTGTCGTTCAATTTAATTTTGTATGAGCGATCAAAATAATTTCAAACTTATACGAAAGATATGGATACATATATGAGTTAAAATATAAACAAACAATTTATGTGTTATCTAAATACATAATTATATAACGATAAAGTTATTATATGATTAATTTTGAAAGAATTTTTTCACAAACTTTATAATAGAAACAAACATTAAAATCCAATTAAATTTTTCTGTTTTGTATTTATGATCTCTATACTTTCATCTTTAATGTAAGGAAGGAGAGTCAGTGAAAAACATGTTATTACTTCTGCTAAAAATAATTTATTGTGCAGACTTTTGAATGGGAAAAATATTCCATATTCAAGATGTAGTTATTTATTACTAAGATGATTATTAAAACTGTCAATTTTATGTTCTTTAATACATTCAATGGCAAAGAATGTTTATGATTAAAACACACAAAAGTTAAGAAGATTAATAAAAAATCTGATATTTATGACACATACTATGGTTTAAGTCTATATACTACAGTATGTGTCCGTGGTGGAATGGTCAACGTCGTCGTCGGTTTTGGTTATGGATGTCTCTGGTTCAAATCCCAGTACGAACAGTTTCATAAATTGATTTTCAATATATTTATGGATTTTTGTTCGTAGGTCTGAATGTTTATGATGTTAAAAATTTCTTCCCACCCATCTGACCCTAAAAACGGGGGTAGTGAGAGCGGTTAGCTAACCACTAACTTTGTACTAGCTCCATCATTCTATCACTACCCTCGTTGAAAAATAAAGGTTGAGGAACTGAGTAATAAGCTGTGCTAAGTCTTTATTCAGCAGTACAATAAAATGAACTGGCAATTATGAGTGTTGCTTAGTGACAATTTTGATACTAGTTTATCAGTGTTAATATAAACGGCGAGTAAAAGACCTTTTTTGCCAAATCGAATGTAAAAAAACGATATTTTTAAAGCAATATCCTAATTTGATTTCAATAAACATTGTTTAAATACATTGAAACCATTACAAATTATGAAGTATTGCCCACTATAGTTTACATAATTACATAAATAAATTGACACTCACGCTTATGAATAAAATAGAAATTAATATAACATAAATATGAAGGTATTATTTCAATCTATACATTTTTTAGTAATTCTATAAACCGTTAATCTAACAGACATGTCAGTATCACCACGTTATGATTCTGGGAAACCATTTATGACTAACACGATATATCATGATTACTATAACAGTACTGCGTGATGAATTCAATCAATTTATTGGAATTTTCTTAAAAAAAAGGTACATTTCTATTCAAATGAAAATCCATACGTTAATTCCATTAATTTCAATATCATATCACGCTGCATACAACTTCTAGGAATACATTAATGTCCTCAACAATATTTCATAATTATTATAATATCGCAGTCGTTTTGACAAAAAACGGTATATACTGGTATCGGTAAATTGAATGTCAGTCAATGAATCTAATTATACGATTGAACCTCAAATACTTTTTTTATTCGTATTTTTATTATTTATTTTCGTTTATAACAAATGTGTTTTGTAGAAAATTTAAATGTTAATGAATTGAGAATTATTTCACCAGAAGATAAAGTTTGAAAGTATTTATATTTGTATAATTAACTTAAAAGAAAATGTATTTTTAGACGACACGTTTCTGTTAGAGCAAAAAACATATTTGTATATATTCAATATTTAGTGAGATTACAACACATGAAAATAAAGACTGCAACGGTACCGAAACATTGGATGATTGATTACCTTTATTACCACAGACCAAAACAAAATATTCATAAACCATGATCATAAAAATCAGTATAGAGGATATATCGACATTCCCTAGCTAAAATCCTGTACAATACAGTAATATTAAAATCAAGTAGGTCGATAGCGATTGACTAAAAAACAAAAATACCTAAACATGGATATGGCTGCTTTTAAAAAGTAGCGACACATTTTATCAAGATTTTTTTCTCTCTAATAACAGTGAATCAAGTTTTTCCTGTTATGAGTTTTTCAATATATTTCTCACTTTTACAAATGCCAATATTAAAAAAACTGTTTTAAAATTAGTTCCAATTTTTTAATTTTGTTCTCGTATTATGTGCAATACACACAGCTAAGACATATTTGGGTCGGATATAAAATAGTACTAAAAAAATTTTGTTTTTTTTTTTTGCCAAATTGAAAGTGGACTCTTGAAGGAAATAAAGACTGACGTTGCTGTTTCTTAATCTTATCCTTGTCACATTTTCAAACCTTTTTCCTACTACATTCAGTGCAAAATTGCGCTTCTTTATTATATATCTGATTAATTTGACGATCTAAGAGATCGCATCCCAGAATAGTGATTTGTAAATTTGCATAGTTTGATTGTTTTATCTTATTACTTTACGTATCATAAATACAGTGTATTATAGGTTAATTAACTGAATCCTAATGTATTATTTACCTTCTTTTTTAACCTCTCTCATTAAAAGTTGACTTATTATCAATTTATTATTATTTATTCAAATTCCATTTGTTGATAATGGGTATACTGACAATGGACCTGAGTAAAATTATTACAGCTTAAATCCCCATGGGTTAAAGCATTTTGATTCTCGCCAGCTATAAATTCACATAACATATTTTGACACAATTGAATATATAAATAAGCATTTGCGAAATTGCCTGCATGAATTTGCATCGGTCTTTAAATCGTTTTTATTTAATTTTAGTCTATTTAAATTTCTCTTAGTTTAATTCAAATCAGTAGATTTTCAATCGCATGTTGCCCCATGGAAATTTTCTGTAATAGAAAACAATTTTGAAATACTTTCCATCATATATCATAATTCGATGGTGTTTTGGCCAACTCCTCAAAATTGAAATTGTTCAAGAGAGAGTAAAAACGGTTTTTTTCGAAAATATTATATGGTGAGTTGGGTACTTTGAAATGTACTCTGGTAAATTCTCATGTTTGCAAATACGAGATTATACATAAAGAACGTAGTTATTGTTTAATTATAATAATAATTCTTACTTCTATCGGATCATTTAATTCCTGGATCGCAGAAAAAATGGAACCATTTATATTCTGGTATAAATAATTTCAGTCAAATATTATTAAGATATAATTTAATCTTCGTTGCATTAATTGGATTAAATTCGTTCCTAAAACTTCTTTCGTAAAAATTATTGCTTCAGTCCAAAAAACTCATATAATATGTTTACGCACTTTGTTACGTAACATAAAATTCAACTGACTATAATAAACGAATTGAAGCGTTTCTACACACATATACGTGCAAATTCACGATCTAGGAGACAGGGCTGTCAAGATGTCGTCACAGGGAACGTGACTACATTTCTCAGCCATGAAGAAATAACTTAACTGTGTCCCACCGAACTTAAAAGGCTTTCACTTACTTGAAAGTGGGGTATTTTTCTGAATTCAAAATGAAATATAATACGATTAAATCACGTAGTCATGACATTATAAAACGATTTTATAAAAATATTTAATATTGTTTATTTAACATGTATTCGCGTGATGGGTTTAAAATACTGTATAACTGACTTCATTGCTTGTGTTTCTCAACCACAACCATTTAATTACACTTGGGCCTCGTATCACACGGTCATATGGTTCCACAAAAACGTCGTGTAATACAAATCTGTCTTATACGAGGCGTTACGTTCATACGAAATTCGGGTATTCATTTCAAAAAAACTATCGGTAGTTTGTTAATATCCATTATTTTTTTTAATAATCAATCGAAAAAATATACTTTAAGACATCGACTGAGGGTGCTCGATGGAATTTCAATATCAAATTTGGATTATTGAGATTTTGTACACTTCCATGTACTTTGTCACTAACGACCCGGGTTTCGCCTTTCGGCATCTTCAGGCATTCGAGCACACGAATGGACTCGAACTGACAGTTAGTGACAAAATACATGGAAGTCTACAAAATCTCAATAATCCAAATTTGAAAAAATATACATTTACGTATGCATTGAATAAAACTTTAATAACATAATATATCATTCATTCAACATCGCGATCACTTACAATTTTATATATTCGACTCTTTTTCTATATCGGTTGTGAGTTTGCATTATCGAAGGACTAAAAATTCTGTAATAAGCGATTGTTTGTTTTTAGCGTATAAATCTTTACGTATTTCCCGATAAGGAGCCAAAATCTGTTTTAATTCCCTCTTGCACTTCAAACTTCTTTCCATTATAGAATCATCTTCTATAAAAAAAATGCTGAAACCGTGTTATATAAAGCGTTTTGTACAAAAATATGTCACAATTCATCAACCGTTTTATATCAAAACCGTGTTGTATAAAACAGTGTTATACAAAACTCAAGTGTATTTCAGTTTTTTTACCCGTTAATATTAAATTTTATTTTATTGGTAGTACATTTTTCCGTCACATTTGCTCCCAATGCGAAATACATATATAAAGCTCTAATAGACCAATTTGACAAGAATGATTTAATTAAAACTGGTTTCAAACCAGTCGCCTTACCTGATTATAAGTTAATGCTTAAATTTGAAAATTACTATTTTTTATCTGATGAAACTTACCACTGCTCTCTGCTTTGAAAATTTCGTTGCATTTGTCGTCAAAGATACTCATTGCTTAGAATACAAACCCATATCAACTGTGGAAAGGAAAAAAGACGTAACCCACACACGAAAAATTTTGTTTATAGCCCAAACAAAACGTCTATTAAATGTATAGATTGTGATTATTGAAAAAAAATATTTTGAAAGAGTGATAAGTACTTTTGCCTTTATACAGTCGATACATTATATAATTTAAGACATCGACTGAGGGTGCTTGATTGAATTTCAATATCAAATTTTGATTATTGAGATTTTGTACACTTCCATGCATTTTGTCACTAACGACCCGGGTTTCGGCTTTCGAAAGGCAAAACCCGGGTCGTTAGTGACAAAATGCATGTAAATGTACAAAATCTCAATAATCCAAATTCGATACAATATATTTGTATTTATCAATACAGTGTATTAGCACGTTTTGTGTGAGTTATACACAATATTTTTTGATGTGGGTTACGTCCTTTTTGCTTTCCTCGTCGATATATAGATTTGAAAAATCAACATATTCTATTACATTTTCGGGTATACGAACACTCTCGATCCTTATCCGACATCTGATCGGAATCCATTGACTAGATCAAACCAATCGAACAAATCAGCCTTAACAAACAAAATTTCAAAATCAATTTATCAATCATATCGACGGTGTTTTGGCCTTTTGATGTCATCCTCAAAAAATACGAAAATGAATTAATGATTGGATCTCATTTTAAAGACTACATAGAAGGTACCGGCGAAATGATGTAAATTAAAAAAATAAATTGATCAATTTTTGGAAGCGAAACATCTTTTTAAATTAGGTTTAGGCTTAGAAGTTCTGAGCCTCCCACTTGATGTATGCCACTATTGTATCGATAATTCTTATGTATAACCCTGTATCTGCAAACATGAGAATTTATAGGAGTGCATTTCAAGATTCATGTAACTCCCCATATAATGTTTTCGATAAAAACAGTTTTTATTCTCTCCTAAGCAATTTCAATTTTGAAGGTTACACCAATTGGCCAAAACACCGCCAAATTATTAAAATCATACTTTACTTGTTTTTTTAAGGTGACAAAACGAATACTTAGTCAAACATTTCAATACAGCAATATATTTTCTATTTGTATTGTTTTAAGATAAAACCAGGCATCCAATAGTCATTGACTATTATTAACGCAAATAGCTGGAAATCGATTTCGTTCGAAAACCAATTTAAGGCCTGCCACACTGCCAACACTCCATAACACACTCTCACCCACTCCTCAGTTGAGCTGGAGTATCAGCCAAAGGAATAGGTACTTTACTTGTTGACAAATGAAGAGGGATTCACGAAAAATGGTCTGTCACGTCTTCTTTGCCGGTAGGACGATCAAGTGTAAACGCTTCTACCCTATCGCTTGCTACAGTGGCGAACCGAAAAGTTCACTCAAATGCAACAAAGAAACAAATTGTTATTTATTTACTTTTAATTTTTTATTCGTAACCGAATATTTTTTAATTATCTTTTAATTTTAATCATCCAATAAACGGTCTTATGTTACCAGATTAGGAAGTGAGGAAGGGAAGACTTACATAAATATTACAGTGCACTGTCTTTGCCCTACCACAAATTTACATCTAACAAACCCTAGTGTTGTAGTAACTTTGTAATACTCGTAGAGAAATATAGAGCAACACAATGTATTACAAATTTAGAGATCCTTAAAAAATATTACGAAAATTCGCATGTCTAACTTAAAGTATAAAATAATAATGACAGATTTGTACACAAAATGAGTAAGTTTATTACTCAATACTAGTTTTTATCACACGTTTAATCACACAATGTGGAATCTCTACTATATAGCACAAAATACATGTAGAAATCTGTATGCTTGTATGTCTGTCGGTCACAACAACTTCTCCCAAACGGCGTATATTAGCGACGTGAAATTTTCATTCTTCAACAAGTCATTATATATATGTAATTGTTAGTTCAGTTGTGCTATTTTCAAAATTCAACTCTCAACATTTAACTTTTAATCTAAAACTGAAAACGTGATGTTTTTGACGTTTCAATGCGGGATGAAAAAAGTAATAATAATAGTCGCCTAGCAACAGCTCTATAATAATAATATATTCTGCAAGTGACAGTTAACGTTTGTGATTTAGTAGAAAGTGAGTGGTAACTTCGTACAATTTGTTGTGCATCTGGAATAGTCATCGAGTAATATAATTTGTAGCACTGCAGGATCGATTATTAAATGTAGATCAACAATCTGTCTATCGATAAGTTCTGCGACGCTATAAGAAAAGACAGGTGGCAAAATTGTAATCTTTTATTATACCTGGTTTCAACATTATTATTTAATCGGTGGACTATATTTTGTGGGCATAACAAAAGAGGTACGGTTAACCGTGATATTTTCAAATTTCGGCATTAGTTAGCCAACGTCTAAATGTAATAACCTAATATAACCGTTCACCATCTTGAGCGAAACCGGGTAAAAAATACTAATAAATTCATAAAAAATCTCTCCAATATATTTTCTCTTGTTGTATGATCCGCCACTGCTCAGTTTCTAAACTAGCCCACCAGCTCTTACATTGCAGCATTTTAGGAAACTCACCTCCCGTTTTTTCGACGCCATTGAAAATTTCGTTACTCTTTTTTTTGTTTTATTTTAATATTTTTTGAATAATCGCAGCATAAAATATTCAAAGGTAAAATTCTAATTCATATTTAATGTTACTCTTTAGTAGCAAAACTTTATTTAATACAATTAAATTAAAATTCTTCAAAACATATTCCGCAATCTGTATGTAACAGGAGCAGTTTCGCTTAGGGTGTGAGTATTTTCAACTGATCAACCAAAGAAAAGTACTCACTAAGAGAACTGATCAAAATTTTCTTTTTTTATAATAAAGCAGTTACAATATTCCCAACAATTTTAAAGAACACAGTCAAAAGCAACACAACGTTTTTATTTTTGTCTGTAGTCACTCACGAGAAATGGCGATACCTTGCATATATTTATATTATAGTAGAAGTATCAAAACATGACTTTGCACGCGCTTTAAATGGAGATACGGCAAAAAGTTAGTATGAATTATTCATTTGAAAATATTTAACACGATATATTAAAAAAATGAAAAATTGTGTCACCCTTGACAAAACAAACATTTTTTTTTAATTTCCTTGTATAAAATTAGCCACTCATCTACAATGCTGTCTTTGTTTTCGTGTTAAACCTTCTTAAATATATTTTTATTCAACCCCAAAGAAAGAGTAAGGCGTTGACAGTTTGTGAAAGTCAGTGATTTTGTTTGTTCGACGACTATTAAATGTTTCAATTGGTATGAAGAGAAGTTTCAGAGAGATTTATTCATTGTTTGATAATAAGTTCGAATACTTTTTTTAATTTTATCGGCTTGGTTCAGATTCTAATAAAAACAAATATGACATATTCATTCATTTCAAATTATAATGGAAATCTTTTGCGGAGTAGCTTTTAAAAAAAAATTCTTTGGTTTGTGTGAAGATATATTATAATGCTCTAATCCAGTGGTTTCCGACCTTAATGCTACAACACCTTCCCTAAAAAAAAATTTTCCCCGTCTCCGTACCTTCTATTTTTTTAATCGATATAGTAATGATAAAAACTTTATTTAAAAAAACTGATAACTATAATTATAGGGGTTTTCTGCCCTCCCCCCCCCCCCCCCACTCCACCATTTTTCCTAGAGAAATAATTTAATATTTACAATAGTGTTGAATTAAGGATATCTTTAAAATGACTTAGTATTTATTTGAAATCATAAACCACTACGGGACAGAAAATTACGCCGCAGGCGCAAAATTTTCATCTATAAATATAATTTCTTAAAAAATGTGTACTATAATTGTAATATCATGTATAATTTCTTTAACAATATTATTTATACGTCGACGTCCGTGGCGCAGTTGGTAAAGTCGATGGCTACGGTTACGGATGTCTCGGGTTCAATTCCCGGTGCGGATGGTTTTCATAGATCGATCTTACAATCGATTTATGGGTTTCTGTTCGTAGTCCGAGTCCTCCCTCCCACCCATCCCATCCTCACGGGGCGTAGCGAGAGCAATTAGCTAACCACTAGTCCTGTCCTAGCCCTATCCTTCTATCCCTACTCTCTTCGAAAAAAGAGAGGTTGAGCAACTGAGTAACAAGCAGTTCTCGCAGAAAAATTCTGTTAAGATACCTCCATTAGGAGACCATATGGTCCACATTGGGAGCGGACATGGATTAAAAAAATATATATATATAAAAGCAAAAATTTCTTATCAGACAATTTTCTAATCATAAGATAATGCCTAAAAATAAAATTATCTTCCCATTAAACAAAGATCTTCTTTGACTTTTTATTCTGCACGATTTCACAAATTTCCTCGTTTTCAAACGAGGTGAGTAATATTTACAAAAAGTTCAGGTGGAATGTAAATTCGAGATTTGTCAGATTCATTAGGAAGTTCTTAGCTGAAAAGGTGACAGTCAGTTTGCTTGGCCTTTTTCAACTTGTCGCAGAGTCTCTCGCCTCATTAGGGACTTCTTTACTTTGCAGCGAATTCTGCGAAAAACAGGACGCTACAAAGCTGGAGATACGCTCCCCTGTCTTACTGTCAGAGATGTTTAATTTTGACACTATCGCAAAGTCATTTCATAGAATATTATTCATATTTCAACGTAACAGCACACACAATACAATCGAAGATTATTACGAAACGAAAGTTGCAAAATATTAAACATTTTTTTCTATATTATAAAAATACTTATAAAATAATGGTTGTATAAACTTTAAAATAAAACATTATTAATGAAATTTTCGATAGTCCTATAATCGATGTGTCAATTCAATTAGACGCTCGTTCTATCCAGTCATGGGTTTCAGTCCCCGTTCTAACACTCACACTTGTGTCCAAAGACTTAATTTTTACATTCCTCCCTTTCTTCTTCTACCGATATGGTTTGTAAAGAGTGAATAACTTACTATTTATAACAAGGATATATTTTTATCATTTTATAATGCTCGTGATGAGTGATAAATCTGTGGAAGTAGTACAAACAAATTGTGTTTTATTTTTTAAATATAATGCCTTTCCACCAATAATAAACACCTTAAAAGTGATTAATAACAAGTCTTTTCCAATCGCACATCTTTGTATTGCTATGAGAGACTGAGGACTAAATAACGACAAATTCCCGTAATGACAAATATATTTAGATGTTTCATTAGGAAAACATCTAAATATATTTGTGGTGAGTGAATAAAAAGATGGGTCTAGGAATGGACAAGTAATTAGCTAATACCATATGTTTACACTCCCACTATTATAATTGAATAGGAAAGGAGAGGCAAGTATAATTACCAAAATGTTATACATATTTTTAGTATGAAATTTAAAATACGTAAGTTTGGTGTTTTTTAAACTAGCTCGTTGATAAACAAAGCGAATAAATGTAATCATAGGACTGGACCTTCTTTGAAACGTAGATTTTTTATCATTTTCATAGCTGTCCTTTTTTCGAAGATGTTCTCATAAGATGAGTCTGAGATTACGTCCACAAAACGGGGTCGAATGTTAGAAAAACTAGACCCGGCAAATAGCCAAGCAGAAAGGGCTGACTCGACACTTTGTTTTCGGTGAAAAAGGTCACTTTAGCGACTGCTAAAAAAGTTTGGACAATTTAATTATGTGGCATGTGTTCTTCTTGCGAGTTTAATAAGAGCGAAACAGTTTATATGTGAAATCTTTTTTCATCCCAAAAGGAAAACGTAAGAAAACGTGGCATAATAAATAATTAGATGACAGACTTTTGTCGCAAAGTTGTGAGAGTAATGTATTATATTGCCTAATGGTATAGGGACACTGATGGTATTTTAATCTTCTAAAGAATAAAAATTCTAAATATCTTTGGCTTAAGAATGTAAGAACATTTCTAAATATAGTATTATCGAAGGTTTACGAGGTCACTACAAAATTAAAGTTTCTTTATGGTCGAACAAGAAGTTGCAGATACTTAGTATTGTGTATACTGGCTTTACGTTAATATTCTTCATACCGGTACTTCAGTAAATGTTATCAATCTTTTATTTATCATATTAAGATAAAGCAGCGCAGTATTTATAATCCACTACTCTGCCATGTCCTGTCCTAGAAGTCCTCGACGGTATGCGTCGATTTCGTCGTACAAGCCACGTTTTTTAACATATACATCATTTATTATACAGACTTATTGTTGTTTATGACTTGCGTTCAGTCACGCGTTGGTCCTTGCGAAAGCTGCACCTATTATCGAATACACAATCACATTTATAATGTTATTTTGAAAACAATTTGATTACATATTAAATTTGGTTTGTGACGTTCATCTCAAAATTTTATATTTGGATGAGCATTATTATATTAATTATATATTGATATAAAAATAATATATATATTGATGCATTTTTTTTATATGGCTCGATATGGCTGATTAAAAATATTAAAATTGGATATATTATATATAAAAAACAATAAATGATTGAATTGGCATTTATTTGGTAGACCACCAATATAGTAAACAAAAAATTAATGTATTTTGTTCCTCCATTTTCTAGAACTATTGTACTAACGATGGCGGGATGCCGAAATATCTATCAACAAAATTATTTGTAAAATTTCTTTTTTTCCAACCCAATAAAATTAGTTACGTGTATTCGTAAATGATTTGTGTTATGGTTTATAGCATAAATAATAGTGTTTTATTTATATTTTTAATGCTTATTAGTGAAAGCAACAATGCACGGAAAGCGTTACAAGTTCTTTTGGATTTTTTTGTTTTTAAATTGATTCCGCTGTAACATTTCTTATTCTTAGTATTTCTTTATTCCTATGGCAAATAAAGACGGGGTAAGTCAAATGCCAGGTATATGAAAAGAGTCACTTCAATAAATAAAAGATGATCCATCGCAATCAAAAACAGCCAAAGACTCTTTCTTTTGTCAACATTCACCCCGGTCTCCCACGAAATGATCGTTCGGAATTCGAAACATCCAGTAAGAACCATCCGCAGGTATTTTCGCAGCGCGGAGTGGCAATAATTTTATCATCTCTCCGTCGTAGTTCCATTCAAACGGAGGGGAAACCCTTACCACGTAAGACGTAACGATCTTTAGACATGGAAAAGGTGTGTCCATAGTCAAACTGTGGACGTTAGCTCAGTTTTATCGTTGGGTTTATAAAAAAAGGTTATGTATACTCCGTATCAATTGAGGAACGGTTTTCAACCTGCCGCTATATGTCCGAGAAAGATACTAGTACAATTTTTTGAAAAAAACTAACATCTTTTCTTTACTTGGAAACTTTATTCAGTAATCTTAAGCTTTTAATCTACAAGATTAATTACTTATAAAAATATATTCAAAATAAAATTTCTTTATTTCGTGAAAATATCTTTAGTGGAAAATCATTTACAAAGAAAATCAATTGAAAAGTTTAAAAATGCTCAAAACTGAGTGAAACCAGTACTGTTTCTAAAAAAATTGAAATATGTATTTTTTATCAGTCCGCTCTCAACGGGGAGCATATGGTCTCCAAATGGGGGTGTCGGAACAGAAGTTTTCTATGAAAACTGCTTGTTACTCAGTTGCTCAACCTCTCTTCGATAGAAGGATATAACTAAGGCAGGACTAGTGGTCAGCTAATCGCTTTCGCTACGCCCTGTTTTTGAGGATCGAACGGGTGGGAGGAAATTTTAGACATTACAAACATTCATGACCACGAACAGAAATCCATAAATCGATTAGAAGATCAATTTATGAAACTATCCGCACCGGGACTTGAACCAGAGACATCCGTAACCGTAGCCCTACGACGCCACCAATTGCGTCACGGAGCCGATATTTACCAACATTTTTTTCGTTGCTTTCTAGGAACTCTTAAAAAAAAAGCAATCAAGATAAATATTCAATAAAACACATACGTGGTATATAAAATTAGGGCAATAAATTCCTATCTGGACAAGTAAAAATATTATTTATTGTAAATGCTATTTTTCATATCGATGAAACCATAGATATAATGATCAGATTTCGCTAACTACGACAATTGCAACTTACTCCTTAATCCTTAAAAAAATTTGTCATTTGTTTTACTCACAACCATAACATGTATAAATTCTTCATAAGTATACTCCACTGAACGGTCTTCGAAAATATCTGGAAACATCCTTGAAACCTAAGCTATATATTTTTATTCTGACGAATATATAGCTTCCGACATATGAAATGGAAATCAAAACTATTGAAGAATTAATTTATAAAAAACATCACGAATAAAAAAATGTAATATAAGATAATACAATTTGTCTCCTTGTATGATAAATAAGTCGCTGAGTCGCCAAAAACACTCCTGGCGATTTTTCAATAAAGTAATTTTTTAATGTACGTTCTATCGATAGATCTATAATTTTTTTCAGTTGCAAGTGTAAAATTTCTTCCTATTTTATCCCCTGTTTGAAATTCAACATTTTTCCAAACTTAAAAGTGGCGTTTTTTACACGATCTTGATCCTCGTTTTACACGGTCAACGCGCTCCAAAAAAACAGTTTTTCCAGATTTACTCAAAACTCTAAAAACCTTCGAGAGCGTGTTTAGCGACTCAAATGTGGGATTATTTTTCAGTAGTTTCTAATATCAATTGACTCCCAAATGAGTGCTCAAAAAAATAATATTTAAATGAAAATCTTTTATTAACCAGTCGCATAAACTTTCCAATAATAATTAGGATAATACTGATTTAAAGCGAATTGATCACTGACGAACGATTCTCTAGATAATACGCCTTGTATCTGTTTAACATTTTTCTTTGAAATTTGACAACTTTTAACTTCATACTTAAATCGTATAAAAATTAGATCACTGCGTATTAATTTGTCGAGAATATTCATTTAATAATATAATTTGAAAGTAAACTCCATTATTTATTTTCATATTTATTACCTAGTTGTGAAAAATTTAATAATGTCATAGAATGTGATAAGCTTCTCATTTATGCTCGGTGCCCCCTCTTAAAATAAAACACCATTAAAAATGCATTTTAAAACGTCAGCAAGAGACGCGCATAATACAATAATGTTGCACAGAGTGCATCCTGGAAAGTTGCTTCAGAGAATACATTTATACACCTTTCACAAAGAAAAATTTGCAAAGCATTACGTCCAACAAAATAAGCAATCACGTATTCTTTCATAGTAGTCAAATAGGTTAGATTTTTGATGTTTTCGGATTCACTTATGTATCATATATTTTTACTAAAATTCTACCATGACCGGTGCAAAATTACAGATTTTTCCTTAACTATCTTAACATAAATAAATTGTTCTAAGATTTTTTTTAATTTTATCCAAAAAATTCGGATTGATTACAATGTTGACGACGTCTTACTTTATAAATGTATGAGTTATAAAATGCTTACAAATAAATGCACTTTTGTTTAGATCATATTCACTTTTATAAAAATAGTTTTCACTTACAACAAATACATTAAACAAAAACAAATTCTTTCACTAAAAATAAAGTGATCCCACATAATATATGAAGACATATATTTCTCAGAAAAAACATTTTCACTAAGATAAAATAGTTTTCACTCAAACACTCACACCTTGAAATCGATAGTTGTACGAAGCTGAATTTAAATGTCACTTATTCTTCTACCTTATATTAGGTCACCTGACTTGTCTTTGCTCCACGCATTAGAATACATTACACAAAGCCAAACCAGACCAACCCTAACATAACCTACTACAACCTAACTCACTTTGTTAAAAGAATCCGTGACTAAGTGGAAACTTTTAAAATTAAAGTTTGAGTGTACTAAGTTAATACTATCTAATCCAAAGTGCAAACTACCGAAATAAAAGTTCAAGTTTACCAACTGAATACTATGAAACAAAAGTGCAATTATTTATAACCCGTTATAAAACTATTTCTTAAACCATTTATCGTGTACAGAGGTTTGGGTATTAGTATCTAATACATTTCATTTTTTTAAATTAATTAATCATTATCGAAACATACGTCAAACAGTCTTTATTAAATCTTTACATATCAATCAATCTTTATATCAACATAGTTTATTGATTGTGTGGTATGATAAGACATTCCTAGCTTAATAATATTCAATGGATCCAATGGAGCTCTTTAAAATTTATACACAGTGGATACAAATCACTAATAAGTTAAAATTGATAAATTATTTAGTTCCAACACAATTATCAAATAAAAATTATACGATTCAGTTGATAGATGTTTCGGCTTCACGCCGTCGGCACAACTATTCCAATTCAATAATATACTATAATTATTATTTTACCTTTTTTAACGAAAAATTCCTCAAGCAAATTTTGATTCACCAAATTGTGTAAAATCGTGAAACACGTGTACATTTTGCTGTTTTAATGTTTTGTTTTGAAATTAAAACTGAAGATTATTTGATTAATTTTTGTTAACGTTTACATTATTATGCAGTGATTAGTAATAAATCTTCAATTTAAGATACCGACTGAGGGTGCTTGATGAAATTTCAATATAAAATTTGAATTGTTAAAATTTAATACTACTTCACTTATTTTTAAATTAAATTTATACTATTAATGTATTACTTTATGCCACAGTTGGACTGCTTCAAGTCGAGCTTCCAACATAACTTGGGTAAACGTTCCGTGTTCATGTAATATTAAATTTGACTAGCCGAAACATTTCTGTTCCAACGAAGAGAGAAATGTATAATTGCATTTGCGCGCATTCTTTCTATCTTGCAACCGCATTTACATGCAAATCTCCTAATCTCATTTTCCTTTGGTTAGTGAAAAACATTTTTTAAAAATTCTTCACATTTTTCGACACCATTAATATAAGGCAATATTGTTGTATGTAGACCTGCTCTGTCACCGCTACACGGTGGACTAACACAAAAAATAAACAAGCTACTTGGTACACATAAAATGTTGTTTTAATGAAAGAATGCATATTAGGTGGAAATATTTTATCATATACGTGAGGTCGCCAAAGTTTATGGTGTTGTGATCGAAATTTTCATGCCATAAGTATTTAGTCACGAGTAAAAAAGGCTGTTTTAGCCGTGTCCGCTCCTAATGTTTAACATATAAAACTCTTAATAAAATATTTATATTTATGTTTTTCCACGCAAACTACGCGTTACTCAGTTGTTCATCTCATCGATAAAAGTATGGATATAAGGATAGAGCTAGTACAAGACAAGTGGTTAGTTAATCGATCTCGTTTCTCCCCGTTTTAGGATAGGACGGGTTACTACGATTCGAACCCGTGAACACCGCAACCCAATGACATTGACTATCTAAAGAAACTTTAAAACAATCTCAATCAATTTTCTTAATCAATTGTTACGTTACTAAAATTAAATAAAAGAGAAAATTTAATTGATACTAATGATAAGTCTCTTTTAAGTTTATGAAGACGATTTACTTTATCTTTATGAAACTTTTTACAGGCCGTTCTTACAGTCGAGCGGTCAAGTCTCTTGACCGTACATTCTATTCTGTTCCAGACTGTAAATTCCCACCCCATACAAAAACCTTGAGAATAAGTATTCAATGCCATGGATATCTGTGATGTTTAAATTATCACCCACGCGTCCGATCCTACAAGCGGGTCGTAGGGAGAACTATTTTCTAACCACTAGTATCATACTGATATTCTTTCCCTCTCCAAAAAAGAAATATTGAGCAACGAATAAAAATCTGATCTAGTAAAATTACTTATTAAGTGCATATGCTTTACATAAGGATTGGACATGATTGAAAAAAATATTAATGAGAAGTTTGAGTCTTAATATCTTGAACAAAAAAATGGTACAAAAGTTTGTAGCTTTTATTCCTTTTCTTCACTAGTTGATAATGATTTTAAAAAAAAAATATATCGTTTTAGTTGAGAAAAACTAATTTATTGATTAAAAATAAAAGATTGCCGTTAAAGAACGGTATCGGGGCCTTATTCACTCTACATAAAATAATCGTTCTTGTAATAACAATATAAAGTATACCTAAAACAACTGAGGTGATTTCAAAATTCTGGCTAACCTGATTTGACCTATACACAAATGTTTGTAAAAAATCGTTTTCCCATTAAAAGTTTTCACTGTTACAAAATAATGCTATTCTTTGATACTTAAATAAATCTACAGTTTTCTTAACATACACTGGCTGGTATGTTATCTGTTTGCGTAACCTTTATTATGTATTGAGACCAAAGATTAACTAGCTCCATCGAATCATTGCATCTTGGGGTAATCAAATATACGTCCCAATAACATACGACTAACAACATTTTATGAGAAATAGAACTAAAGATTTAAAGGTAAATCGTTTAAACTGATAAATATCATAGGTTTGCCAAATTATTAGTACAGATTTAACGAATAGGTTTGACCGTCAGTTAGCACTATTAGGAAACGATAAATTAAATAAAAAACGTTCCATTTTCAAACACACTATTAATAAATATATTCCAATCCAATTTTGTTATTTTAAAAGCTAAAGTAGCTAAAAATTATCGTTTTCCACGTGCTTTCTATTGATGCAGTATTTCATTTAAAGCCTATTAAGTTTTATACGTCTTGAGTTTTTCCAGTGGCGTACAACACCTTTCGCCGCCAATAAAGCGCTCGTAAACTATTTAATAAATGAACTTTTTAAAAGTTTGTAGCTTCCAGAGCCGGCGAACGGTTAAAAGAAGGTTGCCTAAGGAACGCAGCCCGAGGTTAGGGGGATGGACTATTTAAAAGTTGGACTTGGAATTACTCTCTCGACGGCCGAATGGTCGTTAAAAACGAAAGGCGTCTCGTGGTGAAATATTTAAAGTAACATTATATTCTCAACTAAACTAGTATTTTTACATTAAAAATAGTTATCATTATTTAATATAGCTTCAGCTATGAAATAACAAAGCAATGACGCAACGTGTATAATGCATACCATTTAATGTTATCATATTCTGAATGGGTAATAATTTTTGAATATTACAGATTATGAAAAGTTGTCTTTTTTGAAAGACTCGACTTGGCTCTTTGAGGCTGAGCTAAGGCGGTCAAAAAGAGTGATGTCCAGCAATCCAGTGGGCTGAAAAAGAAGAAGAAGCAACCCAAACACTTAAACTCTTAATGACACGTTCTTCTGATGTGCCGAGCTGGATAACGATCACTTTTTTTAAAGATATGTGGGAACTAATCAGTACAGATGGCAATACAGGAAGCAAAGATGCGAACAAACACGACACTACTATAGTGTTGAAATACTCTTTCACTCAAAAGCCGCGTGGCCGAACAAGTCGCTTCATACTTCCAGACAAGTTAACTACTACTCTATTCCTAAAGTAAATCTCATTAATTATACAGCATTATGAAGGCGTTCCTATTGTTTAGTAAAACCGCTTATAAGTATTCCCTTTTATATTTCTAAGTCAAATTACAATCGATACAGTTATTTATCAATATGTTAAACATCATAAAATAAAACACATGCTTTTTCACTTGTATTGTGAATATTATACAAATTGATAAAAAAATATTTTAATACTCCTTGAATGATCTGCAGTTTAATTTTGCATTCATAACCCTATTGTTTTTTAAACCTTCTAATTATATTGTCGTTCTTGCCTGTTTATTGTTTTTTTACTACTATAAAATTATCATTCGTCCAAAGTAATCATAGTGGCCCAGACACTCTTAAATTCTATATTATAAAAACCATATATTTCATCCTACTTTTACTTTAGGTAAATTATTTTGTGAAAAATATAATTTACTCCAAAAATGCAATGTAATGTCATCGATTGTGATTTCAATTCAAACATTGAGGTTTTTTTTAACTAACTATTATATTTACTGTGTTTTTATGGCAATCATGAATTAAAAATATATTCAATTCGCAAGCCAAAATTAGACATAAAATAACATATTTTTCCTTTTATTTTTCATCATATTTCATGGGTTACTCCTTCAAAGTAGGTAAAGACTTTCCAGAGCATCCTTGTGACAGCATGGGGAAGTGAATTATATAGACGTGTGTTGCTTTTATGTCGGCCGATTATGAACCAGCTATTGCGTCGATAATGTTTGAAGCATGGATGTAGGTAACAGTTAACGTATTAGTACGAATGTTGAAAAAGGTATCCGAACTATATTGAAAAAATATATTCGCGGGAAAGTAGGTACTTTATGTAGTATTCTAGTTACGGAAATACCTGTTTGGCGCGTTCTGGTAAAGTGACGGCCCTACGTTGTTTTCTTAAAATCAATATAATTTATTGTTTATTCTGCAGCCCTATCTCATCTATCGCAAAATGAATAATGTAAATAACTTAGAAAATGTTAATCACGATGAAAAGAAGGTATCAACCTACATTCAATGGTATTCTAAGGTTGACAGTGTATAAGAACAATGAAACTAGAGGCTGAAAGAACAACTTTTAATTCAAATTTTTCCTTTCGATTCTGCTCCGAACAAACATTTAGCGTTATATCCTAGGCCACTTTATGTTCGAGCTAATATGACAATATCATTAAAGAATATTTATCGTTTTGACCTTACATAAATTTAAATAAGATATTTCTTATACTGCTGAAAACTTCAATATTATCTGGAAAACATTCCTCATAACTGTATTGGTGAATGTGTGCAGATATTCCTTATGTCATATTTAAATTGCATTATTTTTAATTACACACAGTGCCTTCTATAGATTTTGTATTAATGATAAATTCTACATTTTTTTCTTCTCGCTGTATTTAGTCTATGGAATCAATTATATAGGATTTTTTTTCTGAAATTCTTATCAAAGAATCTTGATGTTTTCACGTATTTGAGCTTCTGAAGAAATAGCGTTAAAATGCTGTAACGGTTGATGGTGAGCATCTCGCTAGATGCTTTTGAGATCTTTGTATCAAAAAGATAGACTATCAAATTAATCCTTTTTAAAGGAATTAAAGATAAAAATGACTTTTCTCTGTTATGTATTTTCTGGTACAAAAATTTTGAATCTGAACATTCGTTATAATATATTGCTACCATACGTAAACATAGATTTATCCACCTACGATTATCTGATGAGATCCATCTCGACTGGTTCCAACAAGAAACATTTGCTGTAATTGCTTTAAAAATACTTCTTATAACTATCGGCGCAATCTTCTTCAGGTACCCTTTCCTGTATCGTCAATGGCAATATGTTACCTGACTCATTTAGAGCAGTGCTCCCAAATCAACGAGAAGTAATATTGACCGCGTTGAGTGCACATCAACACTTGAAATGTATGCTTCTGTTAAACGTCAGTTATTACTTACTCAGTATTTCGACAAAACTTTAGTTATTTATATTCACACTGTACACTTGAACCGTCTTGACAGTTCTTATTCAAAATTGTTGAACTGTTATTAATATTTTTTTCACATTAATCAAATGATATGGCTGAAACTGTAAAACTATTTTTTTGCTCAATGGGCCTGTTCAGCCGATCAATTTATTTTATGTATTGTTTTTCTTATTTATCATAATTCTATGGTGTTTTGAAATATTGATTTAACCCTCAAAAAATTCGAAAATGAGTTATAGATTGGATCTTATTTTAAAGACACTCCCTACGTATAATCCCGTATCTGCAAGCATAATAATTTACAGGAGGGCATTTCAAAGATTCATAACGCAAATGATCATATAATATTTTCGATAAAAACAGTTTTTACTCTCTCCTGAAAAATTTCAATTTAAAAGGTTACATAAATTGACTGAAACGTCGTCGATACAAATATATAATTATAATTCATATAAAAAAAATAAAATGTTTTTTGAAAAAATTCTGTAACACAATTTTTGTTGTTTTGTGAACTGTCAAAATTATATTTGTCAATTGCATCATTGCATGGAGCATAGGCGGCAGGTATGACGTCATGTATGCTTTTTTTTAAAATAATGAATTAAAACATAAAAAATGAACTTTAAATTAATGAAACAACTGACATCGAATCGTTAGCTCCACAGAAATTCGAAAAACATCACAGGTCAAGTCTAAGGCAAAAAATATAACATACACTAATGTATACAATCTTTAATGTTTAAATGAAAAAATCACCTTTTTGAAATTGACTTTGCCAAACATATAAACAGTCTTTCTGAGAACTAAGTTAAGGTCATTCCCCTCCTCTAAGTTACCGAGATTGTATAAAGCGTATTCCTTCCTAAATCTCTCCAAATATTTTCGTGGTTCGGTAAAACGAATTGAAGAAATAAGAAAATTATCAATATATTCTTAAAGCATTACAATGTCTTTGGTTAATGCTGTACTCTAAGCCAACTAATATAAATGTTATTAAATTTGGATTTTTGAGATTTTGTACACTTCCATGTATTTTGTATAAAATACATGGAAGTGTACAAAATCTCAATAATCCAAATTTGATATTGAAATTCCATCAAGCACCCTCAGTCGATGTCTTAAATTATAAATGTTATTGTTTTAAAAATCAAAATTAATAAATATGTATTACATTCTTTCAAAAATTACTGTTGTATTGATTATAAATCAGTTTGCATTTATAAATCCTAGCATATAGTAATATTTTTTCTCATCAAAATAAGTGCTTAAAATTTTATGTATAAAAATGCACCGAATTTCCATTTTGTAAGTAGTAACGTTTGCCCTTTGGTTGCCGTAAACTTCTTAATGCCATAATGGGTTATGGAAAAAGTTTACTTCTTAAGGGAAACATCGCAACATTATGCCACCCCTCCAACCCTTGCGAAATACGGACATACATTTTACGCCATATTGAAAAAATAGGCGTTACACAAACTTGTTTCGAAGAATTTTACATTAAAAAAAGAATACAGATTTTGTTCGGAATAAATTAATCTTTTAAACATACCTATGTTTATATTTCACTAAAAACTTCTAGTATATATTATATTTTTTTCTTGTCACATATTTTTTATAAAATGATTGTGACCTTTCTTACTACCTCAAGAAACGAACATACTTCTGCAAACATAGCGTTAGCGATATGAAGTGATATCGTTTGAGAAGACCGGAATCGAAGAGAGGCGAATGGTCGCTTATTGACGTCCTGAAAGGTTTGGTACCTCAAACAAACACCATTTCAAATTCGGTTCAACACTTATTTATTTTAATCGAAGATGCAGTGGTTTAAAATACACAACAATAATTCCTAACACATAAAATTGAGTCTACATTTACATTTACTTAACACATGAATTTACTTTGAGTTATAATGCAAGGGACACGACAAACGATTTTAAATTAAGTCCGATTTCAAAAAAACACAAACAATCCATCGGGTCAATTTCTCCGAATCATTGTCATTAACGCTGTGCGTTTTCAGTTATAGACCCTGATAAAACTTAACCTTAACAAAAAAACCAGAGTGTGTCACTTTCTATTCAGTTATTGATTAAAAACAATTGTTTGTTGATGGACTGAAATAAATTGGAAAGTACTTAAAATAAAACAAGTTTTAGATATAATGCAAATACAAAATTACAAGCTTAATACTAAAAATATATAATGTAATAATAACTAGATATAGAAATTTTATTGTAATAAACTTCTAAGCTTCAGAATTCAGATATAGTTGTAAATACTGCAATCGGGGATTCACGAAATAAAATAACATATCACTATCAAAGTCTCTGGTAATTAGTCAAAACGAAATAATAACTCGATTAATAAAAACATGACGGAAACTTCACAAGTTGCTACGCTTTTATATACCATTAGCATTGTATTTTTATCAATGCCTCAATAGCTGTTTTGTCTTATTACGATTATTATAATAATAGTAAAAATTAATAGTCCCACTACGCCTACACAGATTTTTCGTGTCGCCATTTCTTCTTGCGGGTATTGAAAAAAGATCTTGGCACCGGTCTGTCTAAAGGAAGCCTTAAATACACGGAAAGTTCGGCGTAACAGGTTTATGCGGGTACGTCCTGACTTCCGGAAGCTGGTTTTATGACCGCCGAGAGTTTATCGCGGCGGATTATCGAGTATGGAAAATTTCAACTTTTATATCCTCCTGCCCGGCTACATCATCATCGATGGGGATTGTTTTATACGATAAGTTGAGGGTAGTGCATTCATAATTTATGCGGCATTTCGGATAAAATCGATTTAGCCACTGAAGTTTGTTACGGTTTTTGGTTTTCGTATGCGGGATCCATCATAATATTATAGTAAAATAGGTAACATTTTACAAATTTTAAGAGATTTTGTTTTGAAAATCAGCCTTAGTGTTCGGCTTTAGCTCACCATATGGATTATATAGATATTCAACGGTGTTTTCAAGAAGTACTTTTATGTCAAACACAGGTATGGTATATCTGACAATGTTTGGTTTATGATTTTTTTTACTAGATTCAATTTGTATCTAATTTTTCATGCAATTGATAAAAAAATAGTTTTATTTTCCATGTAAATGGGTTTAAATCATTTTTGTTCTGATACAATGTTTTCCATTCATTTTTAAAACTATTATATGTAAACTTAAAGTCAATTTTATTCTAGCACATTAATACTTATTGACAAACCTAGAATCACCTTGAAACACCTAGAATCTATCGTACGTCTTGTCTGTTCTAGGATTTTTGTCTGCCGTTTCATTATGATGGGCTCAAATCCTAGAATAGAGAATAATAATTTTACAAAATACGACGTCAATCATTATTAGAGAAATATTATAGGTAGCTGTCTGCTCTCTGATCTCTCCAATTGATTGAAATTTGTAATTTATTTGATTAAAAATTTTTTGAACTGCGCTAAAAAACTTACTTTTTGGAAATTATAATACATTATTAAAAAACAATATTTTAATTATATTCGGCAAGTTACTTTGGCAACGACTATCAACATAACTTCGTAACATAAAAAATTAATGACCAGAAAAACTCGTTTATTTTCTTGCTAATATTCTAAATAAAGAATCCCTACAGAATTTGTTGTAAATTTTCTATTTAGGGCAACTCACCATGCGACATAATATTCTAGAATCTTAAAGAACGAAACAAGAAACCAAAAAGAAAGAAAATCTTGGAAACAGTTTTCGCGGTGGGTCTGACAGCATCTCCACGGTAATTAAATCCTGTTTTATCGTATTTAAAGTGACAAATAGGGGCGGCCGTCGCACGCTGCGCCCGCTAAATAAAACAGAGAGCACAAGTTAATTTCACTTTATTTCAAGAGCATTTTCACTCTCACACAAACAGAATTCTTCTCAGATTGATGGCGACAGGTCGGCATATTGAGATAAGGTGCTTTTGTAAAGTGGTCGCGTTGATTGTGAGAAATGACCATTGTGCGGGGGCTTTCATTATCACATTAAAACCATATTTTTTTTATTTGCGGCGATAAAAATAAAAATGCTATAGATGAAATTTATACGACTCCAGAACCAGAACGCATAACGTTTTGCGTAACGTTCACGATAAATATTTTCAATTCCTTCTAGTCAAATGTTTCATATACCAGATATGCATTTGGCTTAGTCCATCCAGCTAGTATTATCCGTAATCTGGCTGTCAACTGTCTTTACTTTCTGTGACGTACAGCTTTGCAAGATGGCTTCTTTTTAGTCTAGTGATTTACTCGAGGTATGATAATAATGTATGTGAAACAAAAAACCAGGGTGCTAATTAATTTTTATATTCTCATAACCGAAATATTAATTTTAATATTTCTAAAAATAAAACAATTTTTTTAGTACTAATTCCACAATTTTATATAATTATAAGAACTGGTTTAGCTCATCCTGAGCATTTTGAACATTATTTGTAGAATTAGTACAAATACGTGTTTTATTTTTATAAATAATTGAATGTCTTTTGGCCAAGAATTGACTGTTTACACCTTAAAGTAATATTAATCTTTTATATATGTTTATCAGGCGCGTGTCTTGGATTTCTCTCTTTCTCACTCAATCACATGTAAAGTTAAGGGTGCGAGCGAGATACAAGGCCATACAGGCGTATGCTCTTGTATCTTACTTTTTCATACACAAGTTGAGTTGTGTGATAGATATAGAGATACATCTACGGCACGCCGATAAGTTGTAGCATAACAATAATGGCAAAGTGCCCCTAACAAGAAAATAGTTCGGTTAAATTCTGTGTACTGATATCACAATTTTAAGCGAAATGTTCAAAAGGTATAGAGACACCCTGTAATAAGATGACATTTTTATAAATCTACTTCTTAAATAGTAGCCGATTGTGAAATGTTTAGAAAACTATCAAAAAAGACAAATTGACGTCAATCAATTAAAGCAATGATGGGAATGTGTTTTATTTTATTCGATTACTTGTACACGTTTTAATTATATATATGTATACTGCCTTCGTTTAAATGGTTTTGTGGCATATGACAGCTTGCATAATATCATAATAGTATCATAACGCGACAACAGAAAGGGCTTTCAGTTCTCAGTTTCAGCTGACGCCTCCCAAAACGTCAACGATGTGTCCCCGAGCGACGCCGACGTCTACGTAAAGGACGTCGCGAGGTTTCCCTAAACGGCGTCGGGTCATGGACTTATTAATACTCACGCTATAATAACTGTATACATTTACATTAGTGAACATAAGTGAATATACAATTCAGTGACATGTTAAAAAGCGTGTTTATAACTAAGCTTTACCTCGTTACCGGCAAATAATAAATTGATTTGATTAATTGACACGTTTTGTTGATAAGTTGTCAAATAATTGAAAATGATGAATAACTGTATACAGTGCTAGTGGGAGAAAATTTTTAACAAAATCAAAGTCTAACATGTAGTGACTCCAACTCAAATATTCGAGTATTCAATATTCGAATATTTGGGCAACTATTCGAATAGTATTCTTAATGATTTTTTATGAAATATTTTACAAATTCGACGAAAGATCACATCTCAATTATTCCAAATTTCAAGAAAAATAACGAATACCACAGGTAGGGGATATTTTTACTTTCACCCAGCTTGGACACTTTCAATATATTAATCTAACACTTGAGTATGACGAAAAGCCCTTTTAAGCATGCCGTAATCTCAGTAATTGAAGAAATATCGTAACAGTAATCCGACGCAGCTGCAAATTTTAACGATATTATAATGTGAATTTATAAAATGATATGTTATTAATTATTCAAATCGAATTTTTAATCGTATTTTCATACTTTAGAAACTTGACGAAATTCGAATAGTTTCAGTTTTAATATTTGATATTCGAATAGTTGTAATCCCAAATAACGTAGTATTATATAATAATCAAATTTAATTTTTTTTCTGAACTAATAATAGTATAACATATGCATTCATTTTATTATTTCTTCAAAATTTTGCTTAGTTTTGACATTCAGTTTATGCCTTGATGCTGCGATTAATTAAATATATTCAAAATGTGGAGAACCATACAGAAATCAGACAATCGTAGTACTACAATAATCTGTGGAAATTTTATAAATGTAAACATCTTCAAGCTGCAGAGAGTAGAGGGCGTATAATAATATTCTAATTGTTTCCAAACTGGTTTTGCGACCAAGTTATTGAGTCTCTAAGCAGCGAAAAGTATAAATGTTTGTGATGGTTTAATCTACATCCTTTCTTTTTTCAAAAAAGAGGAATAAATATCTCATGACCAGTTTTTTTTTATACATCTGTCTTTGAACAACAAGATTAAGCATCTTTATTAAAATCAATGTTCATTTCGGGAGTGGATTCACTGAAAAAATGTTTTAAAATATTTCCTTCAAACTTTTTCACAGATCTGATCGTACGCAAAACCCTCTCTTAAATAGTTCGCTTATGAATGATTATAATATCATATTAGATTACAGAAAGGTAAGCCATATATCTCTTTTTCATTTCTTAAACATACCTTGATGACAGAAAAGGGCACTATATGACGAATAACTTTAATAAAATTGCCCGAAAAATGGTCGTCATGTAACATAAATACGTATAACTATTATGTATTATTTATGATAAGAGACGAAGGGAAATAAAAAACTTTTAGAGTTAAATTCTTTGTAATAAAGGTTATGTATATTTTTTGATGAATAAGATTGAATAATTTCATAGTAATATACTTTCAAAAAAGTGTCTAACAGTAAGCATCTAAATATTAATTGATTGATTGAAATAGTGGAAAAATAGAGAATCATTTAATGGTTATTTTATTAAGTTTTAATATTGTAGTTGGAGCTGAAAAATAATTGACTAGTTGACAAGTATTCAAAAGAAAAAGTATATGCTTCGAATATATAAACCTTTCTTGGCATGTATTTTTACATCGTATTTTGTGAATTAATGCAGAATTTTTCCAAGGACAGCAGCGTGTGTTGAAGGGGTCACTTGAAAGGGCTTAAAGGAAAAAAGGTGGCACCTTACGAAGAAGCGGTGATTTGCGCGATCTTTGGACAGTTGCCGGCCGGCGTGTGTGTGCGCGCCCTGGGCATGTGTCATACATAATGTATCCCCAGAGACACTTCACAGTGACAAAAAAAACACTCGCTTTCCCAGTTAAGATGGTCGCGCTCGGCGTCAGACAATTTTGATATATGCGCTGTAAGTTTGGAAAGCGTACGAAGAATGAGATTTTCGAGCGATGTTTTATTTCCAATATGTTTTGTATTTCTACTTAACTACTTTAAACCAAAACACTTTATTTCAAAGTAAAAAAAATTCAAATCAATTATAATCTTATGTAAATATCTTCATTCTACAGTATATTGCAAAGAGAACTTAAAATAAAATGAAAAAAATTCTTACAAATATCTGATTTAACGCTCTAAAATAATTTTTGGTGTCATAAAAAAATGACTATTATACCCATCCTATTATTGAACACAACTATACGTCATTTTAGTTTTTCACTCTAAAATAATAAACAATTTTATTTTATATGGTAAACAACTTTGCACTATTTTTTACGAAGGTTGGAAAATTCATACCAAATCATTAAAAGAAAATTTAATGCTTGGTTTGCAACTTTAGAAAAACTTCTATTAGTAAAAAGGATAATCAGCTTTCCGCTAGAGGCATAATCTTTATTTATACAACAGCACAAAATCAAAATTTTTTCGTTCAAATTCTATACATTTCCATGAATTTTTGAACTATTTAAATTTGATATTAAAATTCCATCAAGCACCTTCAGTCAATATCTTAAATTATCACCCAAGTAAACAACTATTCAATAACTTGACACGACAATAACACCATGGCTCAATTAACTAACAAAGAGGTTTATTTTGTATGCCTTGGTGAGGACTTTAGTCAGAGTTGACTAATAACAAAATCGGCAAAAAAGTCTTTTAAATTTGTAATAATTTGAAAACTAATCGCTCAGCTTTCGTTTTTTAAAATAACACAGAGATTGTTTATGAAGACAAAAAGATGATGAAACAGTTCGATGTTCCATAAAAAAATAACAAATCGTACAAGAGAAAGTGACCAAGTGCATTTTTTGACTAAAAAGACTACTGAAGTATTTTACGTGTTATGATCATAAAAAGTATCCAACCAACAAAATGTGTCTATACCAAAAAATGCGAGTAAGGGATTTTTAGATTGATTTCAAATATTAAAAAGGTTCTTTTTAAAATTTTAGTATTTATTACAAAATGATTTTACTATTTAATGGAGTAAAAATTACAATGGATCAAATATAATTATTTGAATTATTATTTCGTGCTTTGCTCATTAGACAATAATTCTGAAAACAGTGAACGGTTTTTTATTACTTCTTATTTTATTTATTTATTTCAATCTCTGCAAGCAGCAAGAAAAATTGTATGTGTGTATGCAAGCTTAGAGCAAATAAAAAGGTTTTCGCATTATGAAATATGGATTTTCATTTTTCCTTTTAGTAATTCGTGCTCGTCTGTGGGTACGGTCACTCCAACTGATTTCCTTTTTCGACTAGACTGGTGATTGAATAAATCATACATCTATGTATGACAACTGCAAAGTTTGCCAGAATTCAGTTAAAGTTAGTATCAAAATTTATATTACCCGATTTGAAAAAGAAATATTTTACAGACATAGATCACATTCATGGTGTCCACGGTCAAGTCTTGTTGGAAAGACTTGTGCTTCTTCTTTTAATTTTTAACCATTGCCAAGGTTACATGGCACACGCCAATCGCTTTGAATCCTTGAGCGTATGACTCAACGTTCCTCTAGGACTCCAGAATCCCACTGGTTGGAAGCAGGGGCAATCAGAATTGAGGCATCCACAGATTCCACAGAGTTTGTTAATTATTTATTTCATATTTTTCAAATACTATCAATATCGGTAGCCATAAAATACATTAAGCTTTGTTATTCCGTTGCTTGTGTTACTAGGTGTCAAACTTGTTTTGTCATTTGGAGAAACATCTTTAGACTACCCATCACTACTAAATCAAAAGATTTTTATTTACGTACAAATTAAATCCTTATTAATTCTTAAATTATGAATAGTAAAATGAAGAGTGAGTATCTTGTCTTTCAACTGGACACAGAAAGAGATTTTCCAGAAAGCATAATTGCGTCGGCGTCCGTGGCGCAGTTGGTAGCGTCGTGGGCTACGGCTACGGATGTCTCGGGTTCTATTCCCGGTGCGGACAGTTTTCATAACTTGATATTTCAATCGATTTATGAATTTTTATTCGTAGTCTGAGTGTTTGTGTTGTCTAAAAACTTCCTCTTCACCCACCCATTCCATCCTCACGGGGTGTAACGAGACCAATTAGCTTACCACTAATCCTATCTTAGCCCTATCCTTCTATCCTTACTCTCTTCGATAAAGAGAGGTTGAGCAACTGAGTAACAAACAGTTCGCGTAGAAAAAATCTGTTGAGATACCTCCATTAGGAGACCATATGCTCCACATTGGGAGCGGACATGGAAAAATAATAATAATTGTACTGTTAACAATTTTAATTACTTAGATACTAAAAGGAAATCCCATTGGAAATCAATTGGAAATTGGGAATCTACTAGTTTTATTTAAAATGATTTCTATTAAGTTTCTATCTACAATTTCCGAAAGAAAGTCAGTGTATAAAAATGAAGCAAAAAACAATGTTCACAATCTAGCGCCGAGCACATCTAAAATACCAGTTAGTTGGACGAGTAAGCATTTTCAACTAAATTGAACACGAGCATAAATTAAGTATTATTTTTTTAACCGTGTTCGCTCTCGAATTTGTATGAGAACTACTTGTCACTCCATTGCTGAACCACTATTTTTCGAAGAGAGTAGGTATATATGTATAGGGCCAGGACAGTGGACAGGATTAGTGATTAACTTATCGTTCTCGCTACGCTCCGGTTTTATGAGTGGGGGAGAGTTCCAGACATCACAAACATCCATGCCTACAAACAGAAATACATATATCGATTGATAAATCATTTTACTGTTGCTCTTTAATTGTAATAAAGTACTGCTCTTTCTCAAAGCCACATTGAACCAGTACTATATTTTTATTCAGATGATGGCGTAGAAAGAAACAAAGGAATCATAAAACAAAACATCTTAATTATAAATTTCATTATGTATAGCCCATGTATTTATTTCAAAGAGATTTTTTAGACATTTTCGTAAAAAGAAAGCACAAAAATAATACAAACAACCTCCCATGCACCAAATTGAAATACAGCAAACCCCAAATGACGTTATAAACAAATCGCGGCTCATTACCCCACACTTTTAAAGGAATTAAATTGTGCTGACGCCTCCGGGGAGAAGGGGACAGACGTAGCACACCGGGGGAAGTATAAAGCGGAAGAATTTATCTCGGCATCGTTACTCTATTTTATTACCTTGTAACATAACAATAATTTTGAAACTGTACACGTTCAAAATGAGTTTTTTTATTATAAGAATAAGCTAATATTTATAAAAATACAACATATTCACTTTTACTGATAAAATATTTTTACGTAATGATCAGAAATCATTAAGCCGGTGTAAAATAAAATAAAACATAAAAATTTCAACCATGCCTTAGAAGAAAAATTCATAAATCAGGTCGGTGGTGCAGTGGGCAACGTCGTTGGCTTCGGTTACGAAAAGTCTCATTAATTGATTTTTCAATAGATTCATGGATATCTGTTCATATTCATGGATGTTTGTAATGTCTAGAATTAAATCCCTCCCATCTGATCCTAAAAACGGGCAGTATTTAGAGCGATTAACAAACTATTAGTCTTGTCCTATTCTTCTATAACTACTATGCAACTGAGTTACAAGTAGTTCTCGTAAGAAAGACATTTGAGATACCTCTATTTGGAGGTATTCTACACCTTTTGAGCAAACATGGTTAAAAAAATGATTTGGACAATGGTTTTCACTTTTCACAGATCACGCAGTTTTCTTAAGAAGAACCAGCATAGTAAGTAAACTATAAACGATATTATATTTTTTCAAGTAAAAGCCATTTTAATGAAATATTATGAAATTAAAATAATAATATGCTGATATTTCAAATATCTAAAGATATTGGAAGATTAAAAACAGACAATACCTCAATGGTGTAAATCAGTACTCTCCAAAAACAATTCTAGCGAAACATTAATACAATTACTTCATAATTTTTATGAGTGCATTTATAATGTCTACAAAGTCATAACATACAGAATGTAATTTAAGACATCGACTGAGGGTGCTTGATGGAATAATAATTGTTTAATAGAAAGATGATTTTGATACATTTTTTTAAGTATTGTAAATATAGTGAGAATACATAGTATCGAAACAACTGGCATAACTTTTTAAGACAAAACAAACGTTCAATAAAATAGATTATTTTTCATTATTATTTTATATAACTTCTTAAAAAGTGCTGTTCTTACTTGGTTTGCGCATGTAAAATTATTCAAATAATTTTCGTGATTTTTTCATATGTATCTCAACAGAAGTTTTTTTACAAAAACTGCTTGTTATTCAGTTGCTCACCTTCGCTTTTTCGAAAAGAGTAGGGCTAGAAGAATAGTGTTAGGATAAGACTAACGGTTAACAAATTTCTCTCGCTACGCCCTTGTTAAGATCTGATGTGTGAGAGTGCATTCTAGACACCACAAACATCCATGCCTACAAACAGAAATCCATAGATTGACCGAAAAATAAATTTATGAAACTGTCCGTACGGGGACTTGAACCCGAGACATTGGTAACCAAAGACGATGACCACTGCACCACCCGACTCTAATTTTGGTATACTAAAAATAAAAAATATAAATAAACACTGCTTAAATTTTATTATAACAGACAGTCACACAATCGTTATTAAAGCATTTAAAATGAGTATTTTGTTAACATACTTCTCTGTATTAAATTTGGATTATTGAGATTTTGTACACTTCCATGTATTTTGTCACTAACGACCCGGGTTTCGCCTTTCGGCATCTTCAGGCATTCGAGCACACGAATGGACTCGGATGCCGAAAGGCGAAACCCGGGTCGTTAGTGACAAAATACATGGAAGTGTACAAAATCTCAATAATCCAAATTTAATATTGAAATTCCATCAAGCACCCTCAGTCGATGTCTTAAATTATACTTATCTGTATTTATTCTTCACTTAAAACCGTCAGAGTCCAATTTTCCTAAATCCCATTTTAACTTTTCTTCTGCTGCCCACTAAAGGGCGTCGCTTGTGCCACCAACGGTATTACGACATACATGACGCATGAATCGATCACACCTCTCAGCCTCTTCTTGCTTTAAAATATGGTTCGTCTTTTCCAAGAGTTTTAGAAATTTCTCTTACTTTTAGTTGAATTTAGTTGATATGCAATCTGTTTTCACTTCCTTCAATAGCATAATGAAGCCCTGCTTCATTTACTTAAAAATTACTTTCTTTCTCAGGCTCTTTAAAGCATTTGGTCGTTGGTTTACAAGAAAATATAGAAATACGGTCATTTCTCCACAACGACGAATATTCGCTTAATTAACAGTCGGTTTTAAGCACAGACGCTTGCACACGCAATCGAGTCATTTTCGTGCTTTAAGACGAGAAAGAATTTATGTGACGTTCTCTTTTTAAATCACACAAACCGCGTGTGGAACCGCTTGTGTAAATCAGGTTATTGCCAAATTTACATCAATTAGCTCTGTTTCCGAGTGTATTTGCATACACAATAACTTTTCTTTTAATTAAATCATCATATTATATTCTTCTTGAAGACATTTTTAATGGCATAAGATAAATCTTTTATTAAAATTCGACTTATTTTATCAATGGCAACAATGATTACTTTTGGAAATCGTCGCCACTGCTGAATTTACATAGATTATAAGACGCCATCGACTATAAGGCGCTCTCCGAATTTTGGCACACCAAACTCAAAAAAACGCTATTTTGTTCCATAGTATATTTTCACAAATAGATCATTAACACGAAATATGCGCACGAATGGACTCAAACTGATATTGAAATTCCATCAAGCACCCTCAGTCGATGTCTTAAATTAATAATATCTGTCAATTTTTTTACCCATAATATTTAAAACCTAATTATCATGAAGACAAAATAATAATTATTAATCATCCTCTTAAGTCGCAACGCCGATTTGGACGTTGGAACATATTCCACAAATTTTACAGTTAAAATTATTTACTAATCACTTGTTAAGGTCATAAATAATTTTCATGCTGAAAATAAAACCATAGATAAATGGAACACGTTTAAATCGTCCCTTTTCAGAGAGAATAACTATATAAGATATAAATAAGACGTAGGGAAACGAGTAACTTTTAGCTTATCTCTCTTTTTATCACCTATCTTTTTCAGGATTGGAAAGGGTAGGTGAGAATGAGTGAAAACGTGAGAGACATCAATAAAATTCTTTTTTTCTATACTTTTTATTCATGGTTAATAATTTTGTACAGAATCAATAAAACATATATATTAGTCAAAATATTTGTACGTTCAAGCATCGAAACTATTATTTGAAACGTTGGTGTTCAAATGTCTTATATTATCAGTTTTCGCACAATATTATTTCGTGCTATGATGCAACACTTTAATATTCCAAATATGTTTTCTCGTAGCAGTATACAAGTATATTTCCCAGCACTTAATCAAGGATCTCTCAATTATTTATTAATTATTTTTTAATCTACAGTCCCTGGACGCTCAGAGGAGAGCGCAGTGCACATTTTTATTAATGAAAATGAGGAGAAACGGTCCATGGAGAAAACTGGAAAAGTAGAGGTTGGTATTTTTTCCCGCGCTTGTACTTTTTACTTTTAAATTATGATTCGATTGCCAAAAGTAAGCGACAACTAACACACAACTATTAGAATAAGAAGTTATTGGTTTTAATAAGTCAGAATATTAAATATTTTAACGATGAGAAAGATCATACAAGAGAAAGTTGCCAAGTGCATTTTTTATAGAAATAGATTAATCAACTATCTGACGTCTTACTAACATATTAGTTTTAATATAAAATTAAAATGCTGACTTAGTTATTCCACTTGCTGTGTTACTAAATATGACATGTGTTTCGCTTCTTTACGAAGCATAATATTAGTTATCTGGAATAAAATCATACAAGAGAATGTTGCCAAGTGTATTTTTCACGGAAGTAGGATTTTTAGAAGTTAATAGTTTCCAAACGTTTATCTTGAATATTTTTCTATTTTACGCTTGAATTTATTTTATATAGCTTACTTAATACTTGGTAAAAAAATAGATCATCTTTATCATCAGCGCTATCTAGATTTCTCTTTAACTCTTGTGTGCTTTACTTCTGCATCACTTGAAAATGCTTACAATTTCTAACTACCTCAGTAAAATTGGTTATGGTAGTTAAATATTAGTTATCACTATCATTTAATGACCCATCAATCCCCTCAAAATTTTGTTGTCGTAGTGGAAATTTCGCGTTGCAAAACTAATCTCTTGCTTCTTCATGGTGTTGTGTCCGTGTGGTTAGTTTATTTGTTAGTTTTATTGCTTTACCATGTCCACTCCTAAACTCTTAAACATATGGCGTCCTAATGGTGGTATCTCAGCAGAATTTTTTAGACATTAACTACTTTTTACTCTGTTATATAATTTTATTAGAATCGGATGGGTTAGAAGGAGTTTTGACATCATAAAAATCCATGCCTTCGAACAGAAATTCATAAATAGACTCATGAAACTTTCCGTAGCGGGATTCAAACCCGTGAGCAACGCAACCTGGTTTATTTAATCCTAATTCAGTCGATCTGTTGTTTATTTGAAATAGAAAATGTGTGTATTTTTAGCGTAAGATTTCATGTCATATAAAAAAAATATGAAAACAATTCATTATATCTTAAAAGCTTGTAAATCTATATATATTGATATACCAATCAATAGAACAACGGCATTTGACATTAAGCTTAGTTCTTGAACTACATTAAATTTTATGGGGAAAATTATTTATTTATATAATATATTAAAACGAAATAATTTAAAACGAAATAATTTAAAAATAATTTATATATTAAAACGAAATGAATTTGGATTATTCGCAATCCTGGCAGTAAGCATAATTATTATAATTGCTATTGCAGCTGTTAAATTGATATGCGTTAATAAAATAAAATAACCATTTGATAACATTTATTTTTCATAAATGATTGGCAACACTGACTGATAGCTTTTTTGTTCGTTCAGAGTTTAAAACATATTCCGTATATTTAACAAATATTTATTCCTGACTAATCAATCAAATCCCGAAGTTTGTGCACTTTGTTATATCAGACAAATACAAAATAAGGAATAATAATATATATATTTATTTGGATGACGTATAAATGGTATAGGCGCTCACCTCTATTAAACTCAAAATTAGAAACGATTTGCGCCAAATGAAAGTGGCGTATTAATTTTCGCATCATTACTATGACTCTAATATTACCGTCCTGCAGCGCTCCGCCACGATAATGAAGACTCGACTCACTGTAAGCGGAATATTAATAAAATGGATGCCATTTTTTCCTGATTGTTGTTTACGAAAAAGCATTTAAGAAAAAATGCAAAATCATCACATCTTTGTAACCGATTAAATGATTCGAAACAATTTCGTAGAATCAATACCGGAATTTTTCGCACTTTTTTTGATAAGCAAAAAAACGTGATGTTGTTAGGGCATGTCTTGAAGATGCTGTCTGAGTGTTTCACACCTTTTTTATATTAAAGTCTACATATTTTTGATTGTTTAGTTTATATAGCTGCATGTGTGCTGTATGAACCTCTAGAAACGCGTTTCCCAAACTATGTTCCTTGGAAAGCTATTGTTCCACAGAACGTGAATAAGTATTCCGCAAATACCTGGGGTGGTTTTGTATGCCACTACGGCTGCAATACTTTCAAGCGTGCTTGAATTCATATTAATATTACCTATGCAACGTGTTCCGTTAAAATTTCAGTTTCACATTAAGTGTTACTTTCACTTTTAAGGTGTTAACTGTTAATTCTTGGTGGAAAGACATTATATTTTAAAAAATAAAGCACAATTCATTTGTACTACTTCCACATATTTATAATGATCAGGACTGGTTTCGCTCATCACGAGCATTATCAACTGATAAAAATACAAACATAACAGGCTTATTTATATAAAATTGAGTGTAAAAATGAAGGTATATAAAACTGATGGTTCATGAACTAAGACAAGAAAATACTGTAGTTTTAATGTAGTTATATTTGTGATTTCAGATTAGTATTTAATGATTTGAAAGAGGTCCATAACATTTTAATTATAGAGTATTTTATTTGATTTATGTATAATTTGTTTGCTAATCAGTATTTTCTTGTCTTAGTTCATGAACCATCAGTTTTATATACCTTCATTTTTACACTCAATTTTATATAAGTAAGCCTGTTATGTTTTTATTTTTATCAGTTGATAATGCTCGTGATGAGCGAAACCGGTCCTGATCATTATAAATATGTGGAAGTAGTACAAATGAATTGTGTTTTTTTTTTTTTTTAAAGTGCTACTTTACTGAAAAGTTTGAGAAACCCTGCTCTAGAAGTTAGATGAAAACTTACAGGTCAATTATGAATATCTTATGATAAACAATCATCGTGAATAAGGTAACCGATATCCAACGCTGTGAGCCTCACTTCTGATGAATGTCCTTTCCCAAGGGACTCCTTTAGAGGTTTAGCGGTAAGAGACCGCTATAAAGCTTTTGATTAAGATCAACTTTTTCAAGGTAACTACAGGACTAGTTGATTGTTCTACCCATGTAGCCGATTAATAACGTAACGGATGACTTTGGTGCTTGTCCACTATGTATTTCGGACAAAACTGCTAAGAGATCACAAAAATGAATTTTTATTTAAACAATTTATCGAATTAAAAATATCAGTATAAATATTATACAACCCCATCCGTTTTGAGAAAATTCATTTTAGCACGGCTTTTGTCGAGGGGCTACTGTTGACAATAATACCGTCTGTGACAGAAGAACATTGACGTTGTAATATTTATATTTGCTTCAAACTTTTCTTGATAGTGATGAAGTAAGCAGGCTTTATCTTTATAAAATTTACTCTTAGACAAAAACGAAAAATAAATACTAAAATTTAATATGGCCTACAATAAGAGTAGAGTAAATGCAGGCTTTAAATAAGAAGCATTTATAATTTATTGCTTTTACCAAAAACATCTTGATTATCGCTCCAATGTGAAATATAATTTATACGTACCATTCGTTCGTTCACTTTACATCCAATTTTACATAAAATAAAAGCAGAATAATAAGGTTAGATGAAAAGGCACCATATAGTTAAATTTGATAAATCTTTTTTAAACAATAAAAGCTGTTACAATAGGGGGATCGATTCGAAATACTTAAGAGCAAGCCAATAAGTCTTCGTATTTACCTCTGAAACACTCCTAGGCACAAAAATACTGTTGATTTGCTAAATTAAAATAATTAGACACGGCATCTGCAAAAAATAAAACCAAATACTTTACCGAATTCTTTTTAAATGCCATGCGAGACATGATGATTAAAATAAACTACTTGATTTATTTAAAAACTCACTGTTATAAATATATCAATCAAAATCTTTTAGCTTACCTTTTCTATATATTGATGGTGTTTTGGCCAATTGATTTAACGCTCCAAAAATTCTAAAATGCGTTAATGATTCGATCTCATTTTAAAAACAACAGAGCAGGCTTCGACCAAATGATGTAAATTATAAAAATAAATTGACCACTTTTTGGAAGGGAAACATCATTTGACATTGGTTTCTGACCCGGCCACTTGATGTAAGCCATTATTACATCGACACTGCCTACGTATAATCTCGTATATGCAAACTTGCTTATTACAGGACTGCATTTCGAAGACTCGTAACGCATCTCACCATTTAATGTTTTCGATAAAAACAGTTTTTACTCTCTCCTGAATAATTTCAATTTTGAGGTTTACATCAATTGGCCAAGACATCGTCGATATATTATACATATTTATATAAGACGTTGGCGTTCGTGGCATAGTTGGTAGCGTCTTCGGCTACGGTTACGGATGTCTCGAGATGACAGTTTTCATAAATTGATCTTTCAATCAATGTATGGATGTGTGATGTCTAAAACTCCCTCCCACCAATCCGATACTCACGGGGCGCCTCGAGAGCGATTAGCTAACTTCTAGTCCTGTCCTAGCTATATCTTTCTATCCCTACTCTCTTCGAAAAAAGAGAGGTTGAGCAACTGAGTAACAAGCAGGTCTCATTGAAAAATTCTATTTTGATACCTCCATTAAGAGACCATATTCTACACGTTAGGAGTGGACATGGAAAAAAAATATTTTAATTTTATGAATTTATTTAACAGTGATTCAATGGCAAAAAAATAACATGTAGAGAAATATGTCAAATAAAATCATAAATTCTTCTTATTATTATATTATATTATACAAAACATTGCATACTAAAACGTAAAAAATACTGCCAAAGAGGACAAAGTAAGCTATAATAATGTTTATTCGTTCTTCAAATAATATATACAAAAAATAGTGTGAAAAATGTTTTTTGTGATATAAATGATAAAACATATATGATTGGACACTTCTGTATTGTGCATCCGATGTGAAAATCCAGCGTTATTCTGTTCAAAGTAATTATTATTACATAATTAAAATAGAAATATTGCATTTTGTAATATTTCAAAATGCTTTCAAAGGCTTTACAGTATGAAAAAGGTAACAACAGAAGTGAAATGTGAGAAATAAATGCTCTCTCGTTGCAATGAAATTGTAAAAATTGAATAGATGGAATATTTCATTGTAATAAATTTAATATTTCTTTCTTTTATAAAAGCATGTTTAACGTTATCATTATTATGGAAGATTAAATTTATATAAAAAAACTTTTACTTATTGGACATGATTCCATCCACCGTACTGTTTAAGGTGTTAACTGTCAATTCTTGTTGGAAAGGCATTATATTTTTTAAATAAATTTGTTTGTATAATTAACAGTGTCGGTTTGGTCATCACGAGCATTATGAATTTATAAAAATACAATCATAACAGGGTTGTTTATATAAAATTAAATGTTTACAATTACAAGGTATATAAAAAATATTGTGACTGTTAATATTCAATTTTATATAAATAATCCTGTTATGATCAGTTGATAATACTCGTGATGAGCGAAACTGGCCTTGTTCATTATAAACATGAGGAAGTAGTACAAACAAACTGTGTTTTATTTTTTTTAAAAATGTATATGTTCGTCTCTTGGTAGGAAGGTGTTGAGTTGTTTGGTAGAAATATTTAAATGTTTATTAATGATATTTAAAGAAACAATACATAAGAATGGTGTGTGATATGCTTAGTTTTTGTATTATAAACAGTTTACCTGATTTGAAAAAACATTAAAATAAATCATTTTACAACAATTTGTAGTACAGTTTAAGACATCGACTGAGGGTGCTTGATGAAATTTCAATATCAAATTTAGATTATTGAGATCTGAGTCCATTCGTGTGCACAAATGCCTGAAGATACCGAAAGGCGAGACCCGGTTCGTTAGTGACAAAATACATGGAAGTGTACAAAATCTCAATAATCCAAATTTGAATTTGTAGTACCTTTATTAAATATAAATTTTATTTAAAAATATGTTTTCAAATGTCGCATTCGGGTGAATGTTAGTTTTAAATAAAGTTTTTGAAATATAAACGATATACAATTAAATCCAGGACTGCGGATTCGAAGTTGTAAAAACGAGCGAACCCGACTAGTTTTTCTATGCCTATAACATCTTTTTGTCCTCCAATATACATATATTATATGCATAATATGAAAAATTTGGCTATTTACCGGATTGGTTGGTTGGTGTTTAATTTGAAGACCAATTACACATAAATAGGAAAGGTAGGAAAAACGCTGACAAGATTAGATTTTAATCGTAATCTGAGTTAGCGTCAGAGTCTCAATCGAAGTTGGATTCGTAATCCGGGCTGGAGTGGCTAATTCATTATATTTTTATATTATTGTTCATGTAAAAAATAATGAATTGTACAAAACATGAAGGAATATATTATATAAATGACTCTATTTACAATTTTTTCCGTAATTTTTATTTCTTGGTGACGATTCTGTGTATTTTAAAATGAAAAAAAAAACAGCAAAGACTCTAAATTAAAACGCAAATGTGCCAGTAAGCACTTTTTTATTTGTTCCACGTCAAGCGCGGAAAACTGAGGAGAAAAATAAAAAGTCGAGACACTGTATGTTAGTTGAAGTAAAACGTTTCTATTTTTCTTTGAACATTTCATGATCCGTAAAAAATAATGAGTCAAGAGATTTTTTTAAACACAGCGTACTAAACTACTAAAATACTGGTCTTCTAATAGCCTTTTTTATGTCTAAATAGTGTTATTCACTTCTGATAGCTTCTTTAGAAAAATACTGAGTAGCTCAAAGAGTGTAGATGACTCAGTAATGATTCAACAATTTTTGATTGAAACTTTCTATAAATGACAAAAGTAGGTATATAAAAAATCGTGGAGAGTAAAATGCTACAGAAGTGAAGTACTGATAGAACCCCAAATCGGTGGCTAAATACTCAGCAGATCACAGGAGAAGTCTTTTCATCAAACTTGCTGGCGACAAACACCTACTAAGATTTATCACTTTTGGAATCAACTCAGAGTGATGTAACCAAGTGTTAAAGACAAGGTAGAAAGTAGAAAATTAAATCTCTCTCACACATCTTATCTTATAAACCGGAGCATAGTGAAAGCGATTTGCAAACCACTAGTTCTGTCCTAGCTCTGTCCATTTATCCTTATTCTCTTCGAAAAAGAGAGGTTGAGTAACCGAGTAACAAGCAGTTATCGTAGAAACTTACTTTTGTTGATATACCTCCATTATGTTCCATACTAGGAGCGGACATGGTAAAAGAAAACGTATTCACTATCAAGCTCTTGGGTGAGATTTTGGTAGACCAGATTTAAGATAGTTATATCTTTAACAAATTAAATATATCGAATATGTAAAACAATGAACTGTCAATATAGATGATGTATTTTTTGCCAATTCATTAGGCTTAAGTCATTGACAATAATTATATAGGGAATATTTGAACATTTCATGTTAAAAAATAGCCAAAATATATGTGAATGTCCTGAGAATAATTCTGTGTGCGGAAGTAAAAGGTAGTTTAGTCTTAAAATTTTTAAAATGAGTTGAATATTCCAAAATAGCTACAATGCATAAATACATTTAAGGGAAAAGAGACTAGTCAAATCAATGCTGCTGAATTAGTAAAATTCACTTTAAACATTACATTTTTCATCAACTTTCATACAAACTTTTTAGACTTAACACTTTTCGCCTACTGTCCCACGGTCGCATCTATTGATTTATTTATATTGCACTTAATTTATGAAGTAATTTTAAAATCTTGGGTAGATCTCGACGCATAGAAACTTAATTAAAACATAAATATTCACAACTAAATAGTGGATAATAGCACCAAAAACATATTGTAAGCAAGCCGTGTCATAACAGAATGCAATCTGCTAGAGAAATGTTCAACTGGCGAAAGATGTGTTGTACTTGTAAAATATGAGTAAATTTGGATTGATAGAAAGTCTACTATTAATCATTATCAAAAATATTGATAACTTCTTATAAATCTCAAATTTTAACATCGAAAAAAGGTTCAACTGTCTGCATGTACATTAGTTAACCAGAATGATGGTGTTCGTACAAATAAATAATAATGAATTTTTAGTATACAATTAAACAAGAAGTTGAATTGCGCTGATTTATGGTGACTGCTTCTAAGTTACCATAAATCAAGGCTGTGAAATTATACTTACGTTTATTATGTTCAATAATACTTTCTAGCTCTTATTTTCATATGTAGTTTCTCTTCACCAATTTTTAATATTGAAATACATATAGTTGTTTACATGATTTAAGTAAATTTACTGAGGGGAAAATAAAATATATCTTTATTGTAATTTTCTACAACACTCACGTAATAAAATCTTCTCGATTCTGCCTAAACAATGCGTCCCCAGTTGTATAAGAAAACTGAATAGATATAGACTGCGTCCTTTTGTTGAATAGAACTGCGTGAGGGCTTCCCCTCTGCGGAGTAAAATCGCAAACTGTTTTCAAAGTACGCTTATGTATTGTGTGGATAAAAATAACCTGCTACAATAATTTTCCAGGGGTAATAACATCATGATGATGACAAAGTTGACATGTAGTTTACAATATTTTTTTTATATTATTCTCTACTCTACTCATACTGCTCGCCGAGATGGAAAAATTTTAAAATAGAAAACGCTGAATCCCATGTGTTATATGAAAATACCATCGCAATTCCATCAAACAATATTAGGAGAATGTGGTCGTGTGTGCAGTTTTTTTATAAATAGAAACAAAAAAAAATGCTCAGCCATCCTCAAGGGCGTACTGGAACACAACGGATAGGGAGAGTAGTTTCTGGATGTTGAGATATATTGTAAAAGAAACGCAAAATACATGACATTACAGCTGACGCCAATGCTCCGTGTGTTTGACAATAATATAATGTAATAAATACATGAAACAAAATGAACATTTAACACAATAATATATACATAAATAACCCAAAACTCAAAAACCGTTGTGTAAATCTAGGAAAACAAAATGTAATAACTAGATTTGAAACAATTTTATATTAAAAATAAAGTGTAATATAATATGAAAGCGTATCCAAAAGATTACTGTATACTTTAATAATATTGTATATTATAATCAAATATTAAGGCTGCATTGCTTTAAAAATATACAAATATATTTTTACGTAGTTTAACGAGCGCATACAATGTATACATCTTAATTTATTGCAGTATAAGCATTTTTTGTGCACCGTACAGTTTGGGAACATCGCGGCGCCAGAGAGACGTCTCGACGCCTCCCGCCGCGGCGCCAGTCGGTCTACCCCCTCTCACGAATCAACCCCTGCCGACAGGCCAAAATCTCTTCCCGGCTGGCACTTCGTACCTCGTCCATATTTTGCTGCAATCATCTACCAGTTCTACTCATCTTAAAAATTGTAATATTGATCTTAAATTTATTTTGTATTGAATAATTATTATAACTTAACGCAATGCTTTAAAAATGCATTTTTATGATTTATGACTTGTGTTCCAAATTATATATTAAATTATCTTTAATAAATTATTTAAATTCGATTTACCGTCTGGGAGGCCTAGGACAGAAAGTTACCGTCCGGTGAATGATAAAGATAAGTCCCCTTAATTTTTTTATGTTAAATCAAAATTATTATAAATACTCATAACAAGGATTGCCATCCATAATCGTAATATTCAAAAGAAAAAGTCATAACTTAAATTAATCACCGCTTAAAATGACACTAACAAATATTACCAAAGCCCTATTATATTCTGAATTTTAATCAGTTTGTTAGTGATATTTTTGTGATTATAATAATTCTCAATGATAAATCAATAGTTTGTGTAAAAACCATTTGTTATACATACTTTGGAAAGTTATAATATTAAATCTCACATAATTTATGATAAAGTATATACATAATTTCTTTTGTATTAAACATGAATTTGAATTGCATTGAGATGCAACCTACCATTTAGCACCTCCATAGTTGCAGGACAGCCTAATTCTTTGTTATAAAGTTCACAATGCGCTTGAGGTGTGAAGATAAACTTTGCAAAGCTTGAAGTTTTCTATAGAGATATGTAAGAGCTTTACTGCTAATATTATACAAAAGAAGTCTTCAAAAACAAAAACTAAGAATATACTATACAAATATATTATAATACAACTTTACAAAAGTTTAATATAACCTTCTTTTAATTATTAGTTTTATAATATAATTGACGTCGACTTTATTATCTAACATCGTATCATTATTAAAGAGCGTCATGAGAGAAACATACTGCATAAAATTGTATTATCTATCTACATATATAAAAATGAATGTTTTTTTGTTTGTTTGTTGGTCTCTATACGTCCCTTTACCATTCTTCCTATTTCGATGAAACTTTGGTGAGTGGCGCACACCTGTGAAGGTTTCTGAAGAAAAAAAATAGTCAAATACGTACAAACAGCGACATCTCAGAAAATCCGTCTTATTTATTCGTACGGAAACAAAAAATAATGTGTATCCAAAAGCACTTCAATAATATTAATCTATCTATATATATAAAAATGAATGTCTGTTTGTTGGTTTGTCCGGATCTTATAGGCTCTTAAACTACTCAACCGATCGCGAAGAAACTTTTAGGAAGGACTTATTGTGATCATACCGGGAAATCTATATATATATAAATGAATGTCTGTTTGTTGGTTTGTCCGGATCTTATAGGCTCCTAAACTACTCAACCGATCGCGACGAAACTTTTAGGAAGGACTAAATAAAATAAATTTTTGTTTGTCCTTTACGCGTTCCTTTACCATTCAGACGAATTCAATGAAACTTCGGTGAGTTGTTGTGCACACACCCGTGAAGGGTTCTGAAGAAAAAAAATTGAAAATCTAAAATTGAAAAAAATAATCAAATACGTACATACAGCGACATCTAGGAAATACTTTCTGATTTGTTCGTGTACGCACCAGACGAAAAACAAAAATATTGTGTGACAAGTGTGATATTGAAACTCGGGTTCGGGTCGGGCCAGACCTGAAGATTATGGGCTCGAACCGGGTAAGTCTATGAAATTTCGGCCTGTGCAGACCTCTAATCCAAAAGCAGTTCAATAAACAGAATTAAAACACAAACCCTTTTTTTCTTTGAGTGGCATTGCAACGCATGCCGGGTACTCACTAGTCTATCTTTATATATAAAAATGAATGTTTGTTTGTTTGTCCCTTATGCGTTCCTATACCATTCATTCGATTTCGATGAAGCCTTATTGAGTTGTTGTTGTGCACACAGCAAGTGAAGCACGTGAAAAAAAAATATAAATATTAAAAATAAGAATCAAATACGTAAAAAACAGCGGCAACTCTTAAAAGCTTCTGATTTATTCGTGTACGCACCAGACGGAACAAAAAATATTGTTATATTAAAAACAAAATTAAAACACAAACACTTTCTTTCATTCAGTTGCTAGTAACACCGGGCAACTCGCTAGTGTAAAATAAAAAAGACAGTGATTTCTGCCATCTTTGGATAAGTATTTACGGCCAGGGTTGGGAACCTTTTTGTGACGGAAGGACGCATTAAAAAAACTTAAGATATACTCAAAAGTGTAAATATTTCTGACAATGAAATGAATTGGCAAATGACCTTTTCATTTAAATAAATCATTTTTTCATTCGCATCTGATAAGGTAAGCGACTCCAGGGACTTCACTCCTTGTTGCACGATCAATTCCACTCAAATTTTAGTTCTACTGCAAATCAGGAGCTTACGTAATTTTTTTATTTCATGACTTACTTGTTACTTTATGAATGTTTTCAAATCTTCAGCTTTACCTTATTATCCACTTTTTTAAAATAAATCGTAGAAATTACGCCTAGTTAACAAACGGACATATGACTATTTGTACGCAATCGAACAACAAATACTTTAAATGACTTTCATTAGAATACTTTATTACAAGTCCAGATGCTTCAAAGAAGAAACGAAAATTTAAAAAAATCATTTTACGTTTAATTTTGTAAAAGATACAATTTCATGAGTAAGCCATTTAAAACTTTCGCGTGAAGGATTAATGAACAGCCTTCATCGCTATCTTGTAATGGTGATAACATAACCAGTACAATGGTGTCTGCAAAGTTGGCCTCATCAAGTCGTGTCGCACAATAAGGTTTTGTATGGGCGTTTATGTGAAAACTTGTTTATAAAGACAAGACTTTAACGCTGTATATAGGAACTCTAATTTATACCAATAAAAACAAAAATAAGGGACGATTAGAGCGATAATGAAAAATCTTCTTACAGCTAGTTACAGCAGCTTCTTCTTCTTACATCTATTCAAAACTAATAAGTATTTTTGGCCATATTTGACATGGTCCGATGGTCTTCGGATAAGGCCTGTGATACCAACAATAAATTTTATATATGCATTACTATTACAAAATCATACACAATTAAGAAATGTTTTATTGCTTACTCCTTCTTTATTATTATTATTTTACCATGTCCGCTCCCAATGTGGAACATATGGCCTCCTAATGGAGGTATTCTCAACGGAAGTTTTTTTCTTTGAAAGCTACTTGCTACTCAGTTGCTCAGTCTCTCTTTTTCAGAGAGAGTAGGGATAGAAGAATAGGGCTAGGACAGGACTAGTAGTTAACTAATCGCTTTCTCTGCACCCTGTTTCTAGGATTGGATGGGTGGGGTTGGTGGGAGGCAGTTTTAGACATTACAAACATTCATGCCTCCGAACGAAAATTCACAAATCCATCAAAAAAACAATTTATGAAACAGTCAATACCGGAACTTGAACCCGAGACATCCGTAACAGAAGCCAACGACGTTAACCACTGCACCATGGAGCCGACAAAGCCTTATTATTATTCAAATCCTAATAAAGTTATATAATGTAATGAAAACAACTATTTATGCAGTCTAAAAATTCAGCATTTTTATTTTAAAATCACGACTGGTTCAACTAAAAATTCTCTCTGAAACGATCCTGTTTTATAATAAAAACTTTTGAAATACATAAGTAAGATTTCTTTTCAATTCGTAGTGGTAAACTAAATACAATACATACTCACTTATTGTTAAAATAATATTGTTTTCCGTGCTTATTATTACCAACGATCACACAAATTTCTATGGAAACATTGTTTTTTTTTTTTTAAATAAAACATAATCTGTATTGTACTACCTTCACATGTTTATAACGATCAGTTAATCATGCTTGCAATGAGTGAAACCGGTCCTACAAAAATAAAATTATAAATATAATGCTTTTCCATCAAGAATTGACCACCTTAATAGTGGTTTTTTTTACCATGTCTTGTTCAATGTGGGAAAAATGACGCATACAAGGAAACTGAAAAATCTTATTTTTATAAGTATGAACAGTTTAACGACAAGGTTAGTTAAGGACTACTCGTTATCTTATTGCTGTTTGTGCACCTCATTTTCAAAAAGAAAGTTTTCGGTTCAGATGCATAAAAACATTACGGAAATCCGTATCTTTTGATACAAATCTATAATCATTATATCGATAGAAAAGTCAATACATCAAAGTATCTCTTCGGGTATCTGAGACATTGATCACGCGATACTACAACAATACCACTCGATTACCCCTATGGCAATATTTTATATTAGCCCTCGAGAAGTGAAACTCAATTTAAATTCCTAAGCAATAAAATATTTTTGCAGCCTGTATTTAGTTAGCTGATTTCACTTATACGATTCTTTATGACATGTAGAATACCATAACGAACCTAATTCATTTGTTTTCGAATATATTAGTAAGCTCACTTCACTTTCATTGGCTCATATGTTTATAATATAATATTACAAATTTTATAGTCAAAATAATCGATTTTTATTCTTTGCTTCAGTATATCTCTAAATCAATGATGGTTTAAATCGTAAATAGGACACATTATTTAATTTAAGTATATCAATTGTAATTTATTCAATTGCTTTCATTTCTCTTAGAACTTCATTCACTTAAAAGTTTCCGTTTGAATTTATTTTGAAATTAATTAATCCCTTGTATTTTTGTTAGCGTACTAGTAAATAAAGTTATTTTTACTCCGGCTCTGACCATCGTCACGCATAGAAGATGTGCATATTATACGCGCTCAGTGAATATGATTGAATAATTAACTTCTCATTAAAGCATTCTATAATGGTATTATGTACATTACATAAGAATATATTTACATGCTACCCTCGATTTTGTCGATAATGCAAAAATTGTGAGCTTCCATGTAGTCACTGACCTCTCCTCCCCTCCCAGTCACCTTCTCAAATACGTAAATAAGTTTAGTTGATAACTTTATTATACGCATTGATAAATAAATATTTTAACATTTTTGATGTTTGCTTTACATTGCTCTACCTTCGTACACATTTTCAGAAACTAATTACAACGAAAGAATCTTCAGAGTAACTATATCTATGTATATGTATGTGACACATTTAGTACCACAGTCAGTGGAATAACTAAGTTATCAATTTAACTTATATATCATCTTTATGGTTTTTAATGAATGTTTGTTTAAAAAAAGTACTTGCTTTAAATGTCTGCCCCATAGTCAAATGTTTATGGCTCTTGTGCTTTTGTCCTACTCACGCAAGAGTTCAAATCCTTAAACGGAAACATTTATAAATCGATTTTTACTTCCTTATCCTCTCTAAAGAAAATTTGGGTGACTGACTTATTATCACCTCTCGCTAACAACTTTTCTTAAGATATCATATTAGTTGTCTATATGCTTCACACTGTTAGCGGACATTGTTTTAGCAAAATAATAAAAAATACATAATAGAAAATTAAAAAATCATATTTTATTTATCTTCTCGCTGCATCTTTTCTTATTTTAAAATATTAATTATCGTTTCTTTAATGTTAAACTGAAATGCTTTGAGAATCATCATCATTCTCAACATATTTATCGTTGGTATTTGACTTTCCAGTTTGACGGAACACATTACAATTTATAATAAATATATTTGAAATTCGATATATAACAGAAATCTAGGAAAGAAAAGAAATTATGATAATTTTTCACGGCTTACACTTGTATATTTCAATACGAATCTGGAATTTTAAGCATCTTGCGAGTATTTACTGGCTCAACAAACGTGATTAGAATCCTGACATCAATGTATAGTTTCCAAAGAACTGAAGATTAATGCTTTAGAAAGTTAAGGTCGTGCCTTTTGCAATTATTTGGCGAAATGTAATGTCTGCTGCCTGTTTGAAAAACAAATTCAACCTTAGCAACGTAGCTATCAAAATGATCATAGGCAAAATCGATATATATTTTTGTAGTAAGAAATACTTTTTTTGTGTATTCAATATTATATGACCACCACGCTTATGATATTTAAACCTTTAACTGACATAAAGTTACTTGGAGTTCACCTGTGTTCTTCGATTTTATCATGTGGAGGATTGCTAGCAGCTCATGCGATAAATTGCCGGAGCAATAAATTGTTGACACAAATGGATATGCCCATACATTAAACGGTGAATGAAACGGTAATTATTCACACCTTAGAAATTTTAAGCAAACTCTTTCTTCTTTTCCTGTCTTTTAATTAAATAATAAAACATACAGCATATTGAAAACAAAGTTATTAACGTAATTTCCCGTGAAAGTTTTGAAAATCTTTATGTCGCAGCAATGGTGCTGTATAAGTTTCGTTATATTCATATCGCTTCGTGTAAAGGGTAAAATTTCTTTAGACAGTCTTGCAGTTTGCAGCTTCACAGTATTAGCTGATTAAATTTTCAAAATGTTACGTACTTTATTTATAATAATAATCTGTGCTATAGAGGTCGGCAAGGGCCCGGGTTTGGCCCACGGGCCGGGTTAGAGCGAGTAAAGGCAATTGATATCCGGGCCCGGGTAAGGAATTTGTTTTCCAGAACAACATTTCGCACTATATCGTGCTATGTGGCTCAACTGCAGTACTACTCATAATAATAAGTTAATAGCTTAAATAGTTTATTTCACATGTTATAGTCATCGTTGGAAATAATACCACATATCGTTTGAAAAGTACGGCGTCATCATAAATATTTATAATATAAATCATAAAATTATCTGAGCTCATTAAAGCTAAGTATGAAACAATGCTTTCTTTATTTATTAACGACCAACAGTTTATTCATACATAAATAAAGAGTTTATATCATTCAATAGCTGCTTTGCATTGATTTTAGATGGTTTACAGTTCCTTGTGCCAGAAAGTTCAGTATTAAAAATTGATGTGTTAAAAATAAGTAAGCGATATTATAAATTTTAAGAAAATTAAGAATGGTTTTGGGTTGGGAAATATAATCCTAGGCTTCGGGCAGGGTTCAGATAACTAGTGTGATATTAAGACTCGGACCCGGTGCGCACCGGGCTTGAAGAAGCCGGGCTAGGACCCGGTAATTTTATAAAATTTTAGCACTTGCAGTCCTGTAAAATAAAATATGAAGAGAACATATTTCACAACTTTTAACTCAATATTTTTAACTGTGTTATTTATTTTGAAAAAAACTAGCTTATTTATAAAAACCGTTGAACAAAAATGGCTTGTATCACGAAAGAAAAAAATATATCGATTTATATAGAAGGATCTATTCTACAATTTAGATATATTTAGAAGGCCATATACTACATCATAATACACGACTCTAATTTAAGTAAAGTCCTTTCTTGAAAACATTGTATCAAATAACTTACAGTTTCTTGCCTAACTTTTATTCAATTAGAACGTTCTAAAGCTGCCGCAAACCATTAAGTCTTCAAATTAAATGCATATTAATGTATCATAGATTAGACAATGCAACATTTAGTTTGCTTTGCTTGATATTAATTTGACAAAATTCACGTGCACAAATTAATTCAACTTTAATATCGCTGTTTCTTTGTTTTTGAGCTGGCGAATGAATGATTTTTATTACGGGAAGCAGTCGAGTAATGCAAGCTTTATCGTCTTTCGTAAACTTTAACTAGGCCACACGGAATTGCAACGAGTCGTTACAGAGATATTCAATGCAGTAAATTTAAATAAATCTGATACATTTATGAGTTTAATGTATATAGATATATGTAAATATACCACGTTGGATAATTGTTCACAACATAACTATTGATATAATTTAAGACATCGACTATAACATCATTAAGACTAAGACATCGATTTCTATGTGGGTAAAACCACACGTACATTAGATATAAGGGTATCAGAATATTTAGCTGCCTTTAGATTAAAAAAAGAAACTTCGACATTCGCAATTCACTTGCTAATGGAGAACCATACGTTTAATGCGGATGATGGGGTTAAACTGTTGCATAAAAACATGGGGGATCATAAATTATTTTATCAAGAAATTTTGGAAATTAATAGAGCCCAGTTAAATTCCTTGCCGATTTTGAATGAGCAGCTGAACCTTCCTAATTCTCCGCTGTTATATCCGATACGTTGAAACACCTAACAGATGTCACTAAATGTGGAATGATTGTATATATTTACCCATTCGTCGAATTACATCCCGTCAAAACCCACAATACTATTATAATTGTAAAATCACTGGTATTTCTAAAAGAAGTTGAAAAGCGGCAATTCGCCACTCTGTTAATATGGTGTTTACAAAATAAGGATTAGGGAGATTCCCGAAATTTTAACTCAGGTATCAGTGTGGCTCTTAGACGTATAATATCTTACCTCGTAAATAATATTTGTCGCATTTGTATCTTCTATTTAAACGTTAGACACTGTTTACTGTCTCTCAGTTCGAGTCCATTCGTGTGCTCGAATGCCTGAAGATGCCGAAAGGCGAAACCCGGGTTGTTAGTGACAAAATACATGGAAGTGTACAAAATCTCAATAATCCAAATAACTATTGATACTTTGAATTTTAACCTGTAATTTCAATATGTGATCTACAAAACCTTACTATTTTACTAGAGCAGACGAGCAGCTTACCTAACAAGTTTCGTAGAAAAGTCCGCATAGTATCAATGAACCAAGGTGAGAAGGCGACGACTGGCACACATGATCCAACAAAGAATCATTTGGTATTTTTTTATTTGCTAGGTTGAAAATCTCCTATAGAAAAACCACACAGTTAAAATAATCAGCATTAGAATAGAAATACGCCTCAAAGAATAGACGATTGTAGATCATTGAATAGACCCAAGTTTCAGATTTTGGAATCCGTCGGTAATATTCGCAAAGGATACACTTAGATTAAAAATATGTACTATTTTATTACGTTAGCACTTACATTTTAGTACTAACATCAGATCTCGATTGACGGTTTGAGTCTCAGAATGAACATTTGCGAACAATCATTGCTTAATTGCTAAATAAATACCGGTGACATTTTCATACAAACATCTTTCTGAATCCTGAAAACGCATCCAAAAGATAGCCTTTTAATAACGTACAAATTAATTTTTAATAACATACGTTAAAACAGAAGATAAGTGGCTGGTATTCAACCAGTTTTTGTTAAGAGATTTAAATACTCCAGTATACTCCAAATTTGTAGCTCTTTTTCGTGTCTCAATTCACTTCCCTCATCTTTTTTTAGTACTGCGTCATTAATTTCATGATAATAATTATGATTAGTATTAATACAAGTGTTAGAAGATGGCGACTCTGCTGGAAGGATAGGGTAGGTCAACGATTAGAGTCATGGAGTTGAAGAAACTGATTGAGGTTGGCAAGGTTCAACCCTTATTAAGTTCGTATTATTATGATAACTAACAAAACACTACAACTTTTCGGATACGTTTTATTTATTACTTGGGTTTCTGTTTTAGTAAGTCGAGAATTGTTATGCTAATCTACATGGTTGATTTAAATTTGCGATCATGATTTAAAAAATGAAACTAATACAGCCTAAAAATTAAATTTTATTTGAAACGTTAGCAAATAGCATTCTAGTTTTACATTCTACAAATTCATCTGTTACTGAACATTCAAAATGTATTTTGCTGTAATTGGCAATTTGATAACATCTGACAAAGAAAATAAACAAACCCTAATGACAGTTGGTGGACTGCAACTGCCATCTATAAAATACGATTGATATTTTGCAATTTCAAAACATAAATATACTGCTTGCGAAATACTGGTATTAATTATTTTATTACAGTCATTTTTATATCTTTCAAAATCATACAACAATATTTTTCTTTTATTACTATTAAAATTGGCTACAGTTTCTTAATTTATTATGTTTGCATGAAATAATTTTCAGTCAAAAATGAATTGATTTGATCGTGTCTTCGCCCTGACTTGGTTAAACATCTGTCATTTAATTGCTTTTCCTACTTTATATACAATCAATTGACACTTCCTGATTTTTTTGTTAAGTTTAAGTCTTATTAGGGTCCATAACTGAAAACGCACAGCGTTAATGATAATGATTCCTAGAAATCGGCCCGACTCTTATCGTGAAGGGCGCTCGGTCAATAACCGGAGGACACGTTCACTGGACGAATCCATTTTTCACGGAAAGGGGTGGCTCCGACGGTGCGGGAGTCCGATTTCTGATTTTTACGAGAGTCGTTTGCCAGCCTTCGAGCCGGGCGAGCCGTGGGCCGTGGCCGGCACCGATGACGTTGTGGATTGTTCGTGTTGTTTTGAAATTGGACTTAATTTAAAATCGTTTGTCGCGTCACTTGCATTATAACTTAAAGTAAATTCATGTGTTAAGTAAATTTAAATGTAGACTCAATTTTATGTGTTTGTACTAGTGTTGTATATTTTAAACCACTGCATCTACAATTAAAAATAAATAAGAGTTGAACCGGTTTTGAAATGGTGTTTGTTTGAGATCCCAGCCCTTCCAGGACGTCGATAACAGACCATTCGCCTCTCTTCGATTCGGGTTTTCTCACAATACTCTCCACATTGTGAGCGGTCACGATTATTAAAAAACTGTTGAAATACTTAATAAGGCGACAATACGCTCTTTTTCCAATTGTGGTCACTTAACGGTTGTATAGTTTAGATAGAACAAGCTTTTAAGCAACACTTCTTTAAAAATATAAAGCTTATTGTGCATGAAAAAGATTTCGAATGGATTCGAAATGTATCCAACTAATAAAATTTCAAGGAAACAGGCTACAATTCTTTTAGTTTTTAAATAAAAGGCATGGACTAGAACTTTTGAAATGATTATAATATTATGTGTTTACTCTCTACAATCGGGCCACGGTAAATATTATTTTATATCAGTTTTTTTATAATTAATAATATTCAAAATATAAGTATTCGATCATTTTGATTAAATATTTTTGAATGTGAATTATTAACTACACATTTCAAAACTAAATTTAGTACAAATGAAATTTTTTTTATTTGCAATTCTACATGATATTATCATACCGACCCCACTAAGTCAAAAGGAAGCAAACTTTACAGATGGCATTAAAATAACTTGAAATGCATGATGACTAGTAAATTTGTGTATGATTTTTGTGATCTGTTAATAATGTTACGATTTCGTCGCAACATGACAATCGTCACATATCGGCGACACGCACCTCGCTGCGACGTTGGTAGGAGACGAAGGGCAAGCCTCGCCAAGAATTGCGTTAAAACTTGATTACGCGCCAGGATGTGGAACGGGTAGGATGCGTCGGTAAAACGCTGGAGATTGGCCTCGGACAGCTGAGTTCGCCGCCGAGATGGTTTATCATCCAAGGTCGTAGTTTTATATTTATATATATTATAATAGTTTTCCTGTTTTAGTGTAACCATCTGTTCATAAATATTGTTTTGTCGTATAATTTCTGTTTTATTTCATCATAATGTAAATTCTGTGCATCTACGGTTTCCGCATCTCTAATTAAATGTGTTTTTAACGGTAACCGTGTTTTAATTATTATAATCATCTTTCATTTGGCGTGTATCTTCACGCCTGGCGCCCAAAATTTAATTACCATATATATATATATTTCTCCTTGCAGAACAAAGTAAAGTGTACCGAGATTGGCAAACCTTATCCACTTCCCTGTGATAACTCAATCCTAGTTCTCCGCTGAGCTCCCATTTTACATATTTTGTGATCCCTCTATCATATATTCTCCGTTTTTTACTTGTAATTGCTTATATGAGAAATAAATACTTTTCTGTTTTAAATCACAACAGTGGCGCTTCCAACGTGCAGGGCCATTCAATCATTTTGTACGCGATTAATATTTCTATTGATAATTGTCTGTTTCGATTTCTCGACTTGCTTTGTTCTGTATAGAAATATATGTGTGACTACTTCTTAAAATTCTTTTCTCTCTTCCTTATTTCGCGAATTACATATGTGTTTATGATCAGATGGGTATACATTTTAATAGTTATATTTCTGATTATTCTTAGGTACCGTTGTAATTTTATAGTGTAATATTGCGATATTCATATTGTAATTTTCTGTTATTTTTAAATATTATTTTATGTTACGCCGAAGTAGTTAGCGTTGCTAATCTTTTGGTTTTATTTTTTGCATGTGTATTTCGATACTTTACCAGTTTACGTTTGAATCATCGCGAAGGGATTTTTTTTCTTTTCCGTCCGTTATTGCTTTGGGACGTGTCGTTCTTGAAATCTTGCAAGCGTTAATTTTGATTTGTTAGTATGGGAATGCAGATATAAGATATTCTCACGAGTCCGTATGTCGAAACCATAACATTTGCTTATTTTATTTACCCAAAAATTTGAGATTTTGGTTTTAACACTTGAAAATATTATTTAAATGTGGCACTAAATCACGCATGAAATTGGTTTGACTGTTCGTTTCCGAGAATACTCAGGAAAGATTATTTAGGTTTAAAATAAACTTTTTGAATGTGTTTTTTTTTCTGTGACGGACTTCGCTCGATCTTACTTGTGTATTTGCTCTTGATATTTCAAACATTAATTTTGTGTTCATTTTCATATTTTTTTTGAACCGAATTAAGGCCATAATTATTGAAACACAAAAGAGCAGCAGTCAAGTCTTTTAAATTAAAAACTAATAGATTCGTTTGTAATTATAAATACTACATAATCCTTCAAACTGATTCCAGATTTGTTATTACCAGTTCTGCTCTTCAATTATTATTTCATGGTGACATAGTGAAATTTGGAAAGATTGGGCGCAGAATTATAAGGTTATTTGGTGGCAGCTATATCCATATATTATCAGGTCTTATCATTTCATTTTACTTTTATTTGTCTAATTCTATTTTTATTTTACAGAATTAATTTTTGGTTTTAATAAACCCGCACTTCAAAATGGACTATAGTTTTGTTTCGATGCAGGCAAACTTCCGTTTACCATTTCTCCATTTGCCTTTTTTATATAAAGATTTAAAAACTTTATTATTACATGTAAATTCACCTATAATCATAATGCCGACGCTTCTTACAGGATATAAGTCCTATCCGAAAGTTGACGACGGACCTATACCGATCTTGTCGTGAGATCGCAATTACTTTCCTCAATCTAACAATGGTTCAATTTATATTTTATCATTTTTTCCATATCTTTAGTAAATTCCTTAGTTACTTCCTTTACGGAGTACCATTCTTCTATGATCAAATTCAATCTTTATCCTTTTTTTTAAATACATACTCATCATATTATAATACCAAATGGCATCATCATAATATATTGGATTGTCTCTGACAATTCATCTCAAGAATACAATACTTAATTCATCTCTTCGCTTCATAGAGAATGTATTGTTGATAAAATATACCGCATTAGTATATCTTCTTGGAGATACTATGCAATTTTCACGTTAAAGACATCCTCAAAGTCTAATTCATACTCCTATTTCCTTTTTTTTCTTTCCCACTAAAATTCTTTTGTCACTTGTTTTTCATCTAATTATTTTTCTGATGGATTTCTCATTTCACTTTTACTGAAAATCTTATTTTTATTAACGCTATGTCTATTTTAAATTTTTCTTTCATTTAATATCCTTCAAGGATAGGTTTTAAATTTTTTTTTTTAACGATTTTTTCTTAAGAATACAAAATTATACTAAAGAATATTTCAAAATTGAACATGTTAATTTAAATTTAAATTTCTTCTATGAATATTACTCATTGCATTCATCCATCAATGTATACAATTTTCAAAGGTAAATCTAAAATTAAATTTAAGCTATAATGCTGGATTTTTTTAATCAATATTATTTGAGCATTGTTAAATTCATTTTGTTTGCTTCTTTATGTCTAGGATTTCTGCCTATGGCATAAATTTTTTCGAGAAGGGGTGTGCAGCATATTCATGCTTTTTATTTCATGAATATCTTTGTTTTCATGTAATTCGAATATTTCAATTTCTCTAATCTTCAGTCATTATAAAATTTAAATACTTATTATTTTTTTGATTTGTTAATATATATATGCATCATTAAAATTAAAATCTTTCTTTATTTGCATCTTGTCGTTTTGATAAATTATTGCTTTTGCTATTGTTTAACTATATATATGTAAGTATAATCTCAATTTATTTGAATAAATTTTTTTGCTCTTTATAAAACTTTGTTATCTTCAAGTTCTCATGAATAAGTAAATAATCTATTTTTGTAATGATTTGTGATTCATGATATTAAGACAACAATTTCCTCTAAGTATGTAATCATAAAATATGATTTTAAAATTTTTTTTCATGCTTTTCATGTAATCAATTCTTTTGATTTTCTTTCCTCTTTTGTGCTATGGATTATAGCCGGTGTTGTAATTAGTAAATTTTTTACTACCTTTTCTTTGTTTTACATATGCTGCATAATTGTATTTATACTTTCAGCATCAATAATTCAACTGGTCATTGAGTTGGTTACTTGAAGGAACCTGAAGTTTCTGGCGAGTAACGAGATCAGGGGTTTTGGAGCCTGACGTCCATTCTGGGAGTGTTATGTTTTAAGCCATGCACTGGTCAGTGGTCAGAACCTTTGTGACGTCGTATACGCCGAGCTTTAGGATTTTCAAAACTTAATTTCAAATGGTTTTCCATTTATTTTTTATTATCAAGGTATTTTTTTATTTTTAAAATTTTGCTTTAATGCATTTATTTTACTTTGTTATGCATGTGTGGAAGATTTGTTTTACTATAGTTTATCTATTGCTTATAATTCTCAAGCAACGTACCTCTAGTACCTTGTTTTATGTTAGAGAGGTTAGCTGAAGACGCGTAGGAAAAATTCCTGGTTTATTTTTTTATTATTATGTCGTGTTTCCTTAGTGAGGATATTTTCAACCCACTAAAGGAACGACTCTTTGCCGGTGGTATGGGAACACGGAGAAAAGGTGGACGTCTTCTACTGCCAGGCTCTTTTTTTATCTCTTTTTGCTGCGGCCCTGGGATAAGTTGCTTCTTGGGTGCCTCAGCTATATTTTAAAGTTTGGAGTGTAGGCTTACTGTTACGTTTACAGAGTACGGTACCTCACTTGCCGAATTTCTACGGATGTTTTGTGGGAGAAACTGGAACTTTGCAAGGCTTCAGCTAGACTAAAAGTTCTTGATGGGAACGTTCTGTGTGTGCGAGATATGCATTGCCTTCCTTGTGATTAGCAGTTTTTATTTTATTGAAATCGTGCCGGAATGGTGAGCAAATGTCTGCCTTGGTATCGATATTTAATTACTTTTAGATTCGGACGTGTGCCGTGAGGCCCTGAATTGTCTATATCGGATCTTGCGTTGACTCTTTAGCTTCTTGATTTTTCAGTCAATTTTCGTGTTTTTGGAATGCTTCCACTCGTAGATTAAGCTCCCTTAGTAATAAGCTCCCCACACCCCCGTGGAAGCAGGAAGAATTCACATCTGCGACAGCTGTTTCTCTTTAGTTCACTTGATTCGATTCAAGCCTGAATGACGGTGTGGTAATTAAGCTAGTTTAAGATTGTGTGATTGATGAAGAATGCAAGTATTGAGTTTAGTGTAGTCTCGAAGTTGAACCGTTATCACTGGTTTGAAAAAGTTTCATCGAAATAGATGACGATGTTAATGTTAGACTCATGCTATTTTTTTTTGCTTTTATACCTCCTATTTGGTAGGTAAAATTTGAAATTAATTATAAGTAGCTTCCTTGATAAGAGTCCCGTAATGGCTGGTATGGTTACGATTGATCCTCATCACCCGTTAATTTGTTTATGCAAGAAGGAAAACACAGCTCCGAGGTTTACAGGTTAGTCACCTCCCGGAGAAGAAAATTGATCAGTAGACGGTTACTCTACAATCTTTTATTATTTTTTTCATTAGTTTATAAATGTTACGGCCTATATTTTCATAGGAAAATGCCGTTTAGCATCTCCACATGCCTCTAACTTAGTTAATTTATGTATTGAGTAATTTAGTCCTTCAAGTAATATTAATAATAAATGTTGTGCTGTGTCTAAGTTGTGGTAAATATTAAATTTTTATTTTTGCATCTTTGCTCTATTCTTATGTTAGTGACCAGCTTTCATGTGTCAAAACGGTCACTTATTTTTGCACGATTAAAATGCATTTTTGTTCATTCTCTTAATTGGTGCAGCGCAGTATCGCGAAATACGCCTGTCCCATTCTCTTTGATTTACCACACACTTTCACCCAATAAGTCTTGTCAATTTTTCATTTTTTTTCTCTCTTGCTGTCCATTGGACACAATAAATTCTGGTTGTCTTATGCCTATGTTTTCATGTATCCATATTTTCTTATGTCTGTTTTCATGAATCTTTATTCTTTTATATGTTTTCATGTATCCATATTTTTTGTCTGTTTTCATGAATCTTTATTCTTTTATATGTTTTTATGTATCCATATTCTTTTTTTAATGTTTTCACATATCTAAATTCTAAATGTCTTCATGTATCAATATTTTTATTTTATGTCTCAACTATCTTTATTTCTGTCTCAATACACTTATCTTGTAACCTTTTTTTTTTGGTACCTATGTCTAATTATTATAACTCATGTTAGTGCATATGTTAAGTTTAGCACTTTGATGTCGTGAAACACGTAGATGTGGAGGAGTTAGCTTCATTTTTTTGCTTAATAATTTTAATTTATGTCTTCAAGTATATCTATATTGTTTTAATGTCTTCATGTATCTATGTTTTTACGCTTCGTTTGTATAACTTCATTAACTTCATAAACTTGAAAAAAATTGTTAACTTCATCACTGGATCCAACTGCAACCAAGTCAATGAAGATTGCTACTTGCCAGAAGAGGATCGCTGTGTGTTCAGCAGGCCCTGAGGATGCGGCTACACCAATTAGCATCAGACCTAGCTGTGCGCACCCGAGCCAGACACTATTATCAAGTGCCGCCCATTTTCCACCCTCGCCTTCTACCCTCCTCTGGAAGGCCTGCAGACGAAATTCTACGCGAACGTTGAATTTCTTTTTCCGAAGTTCGGGAGCTCTGTTACGATTTCGTCGCAACATGACAATCGTCACATATCGGCGACACGCACCTCGCTGCGACGTTGGTAGGAGACGAAGGGCAAGCCTCGCCAAGAATTGCGTTAAAACTTGATTACGCGCCAGGATGTGGAACGGGTAGGATGCGTCGGTAAAACGCTGGAGATTGGCCTCGGACAGCTGAGTTCGCCGCCGAGATGGTTTATCATCCAAGGTCGTAGTTTTATATTTATATATATTATAATAGTTTTCCTGTTTTAGTGTAACCATCTGTTCATAAATATTGTTTTGTCGTATAATTTCTGTTTTATTTCATCATAATGTAAATTCTGTGCATCTACGGTTTCCGCATCTCTAATTAAATGTGTTTTTAACGGTAACCGTGTTTTAATTATTATAATCATCTTTCATTTGGCGTGTATCTTCACGCCTGGCGCCCAAAATTTAATTACCATATATATATATATTTCTCCTTGCAGAACAAAGTAAAGTGTACCGAGATTGGCAAACCTTATCCACTTCCCTGTGATAACTCAATCCTAGTTCTCCGCTGAGCTCCCATTTTACATATTTTGTGATCCCTCTATCATATATTCTCCGTTTTTTACTTGTAATTGTTTTTATGCGAATTAAATATCTTTTTTTTTTAAATCACAACAATAATTAAACAAGTTTTTTAAATAAAAATCATTAAAATTGAGAGTTAATGCTTTTTCCTTGCCAAGTAAGAATTTTTTCAAATATAAAAGCTGAATTTCGATAACAGTTTTTTGTTTGCGGTTTAATTCTTTTTGGCAGAACGCGTATTTAGTTGTGTGAATTGTGATTATCAAAAAGCTCTTTTGAAAAAACTAAGCCTACTACATTTTGAAAAAACTATTGACTGAAAATCAATCTTCTGTGCTTGAGATAAAAATTTTTTTTGAATAATAATAGTATTTCACAAAAATAATAGAAATAACTGAATTGATTTATTCGCCCAGTATTGAGATCCTAATTAGCCGTATATTTTAATTAATATCAGTGGGACGCCCGTCACAGTTGACGGTATTGAAATTGAAATACTGAATGTCTAAAGTAGTTTATTTATTATAATCAAAATGTATACTTACATGTGATTTGTGATAATAATAAAACGCCTGCAGTCCGATCTGGGCTATTATATTTATTTAGAATGTATTTAATACTGATATTGATACATTCAATCAGAATTGCAATACTTAATCCCGTCGCATGACCGCAGAACAGTTAAGTTGAATTCCAAAGAGATAATTGACGTGATTACTTCAATTAATACACAATATTTAATCGCACAACCATCTGTATTTCAAACTATATCAGCAGTTCGAAATCTTTAAACCGTCGAAATGCCTATCGTGATATGAATACTGTCTGATAATAAATCACATTTAAATATTGTTTTAACGAATCTACTTAAAATACATATTAACATTCATTGGATGGTTTAGTTGTTCGGTCCTGGGGCCAACTGCAGAAGCCTCCAAAGACGCTATGTCAGAGTTCGGTTGTTCGCCTCTCCGTTCACTTTTTCCTGCGACTGTTGCAAACTTTCCAGCACGAATTTATTTCATTTCAGTTTCCGCGAAACAACATAATTGAATATTAAGTCCATTGTACAGACGGGGCAAGTTTAATTTTTCCTCAACTAACTCACTACTCGTTAAGTTAAGTTGTAAGTTAGTATTTCTTAAACTAAGATACCATTTTTCAAATATAATTTTACAATACAATATAATGTTATTTATTTAGTTATTTTTGCGATACTGTAGAAAGCCTAAACTCTTAAACAGAGGAATAATGATTTATTAAAGTCACTTTTAAGGTGTTAACTGTCAATTCTTGGTGGAAAGACATTATATTTTAAAAATAAAACACAATTCATTTGTACTACTTCCACATATTTATAATGATCAGGACCGGTTTCGCTCATCACGAGCATTATCAACTGATCATCAGTTTATTTTTTAATATACTTAGTAAAGTGTTTTAGTGATATATATAATTCGTTGCTTAATTATTTGTACTAAAATAACTTTTTATAAAAAGTGGGGATTAACCTGGCTTGGAATGTGCTGCGTGAAACTGCCTGTCTTTTCTACCAACCGACTGGATTCTGTCGCCGTGGATGGCCACTGATGGGGATATATTCGATGGAGCTCAGGGACGCTGGTATAATTTGGGGAAAAAAAGGAATACTAGTGGGGGATAAAGAATCTGAAGGAACCATGTGGTGACTATATGCTCAGAGTAAGAAGCGGATATCGTTGAAAAAACCACATTAGGCCGCATTACGTTATCAACAACATGTATCACTGTTTGCAAAATATGTTGTGGAAACCTTTGTATGTTTTGTTCAAAAAGACGGTGACGAGCCACATAAGCTTGAGAACTACTGATCTACAATATTTGATCCAAAGTTGACAGTCTATAAACATTGCATGTTGTGCAGAATCTATAAAAATCACGATTTTATAACTCGGAATAATTTTACCTTAATTTTAGATGGTGTTAAGCGGAAAATAAATTGTTCGACGTCTTTCAGCATTTGCAATCAGGTCTTAATCTATATAACAACAAGAACAAAGCATCAATTGTTTTTTTAGATTGTAACGTGTGGAGGTTGCAGGATCAATCACTAGATAGCTCGATTTTATATCACTTATGGGTGGAAAGGCGTTATATTTATAAAAATAAATCGATATCAAATTTCAATTAAAAAACAATTACGAACATGAATTTTCTCCTCTATTTATTCCAAATGAATCGAAATTCAAATAAATAAATATTTAAAAATAGTTTATATTTAAATTAGAACACTTGCACATAATATTGCTTACAGATTGAGAACCAGTTGTCGACGCCATAGCAGGCTGTCATGTTTCATAGTAGTTGTACATTTTTGATATCTGAAAACTTTTTAGATCCAATTCTTCGTCGTGACTGTTTTTATGACAATTGAATAGAAAATGCAGTATGAAATTTTGTGTTTGTCTTATGCTCTATGAGAAACTTTTGTCAGTTTTGTCCAACAGGATAATTATATACTTCTTTCAGTACGGTTAAAATTCACAAAGTGCACTGTTATATCGTGAACTTTTAACTTAACACCGGTTTAAAGATATTTCCTCTTGTAGCATGTAATTGTATAGCATTAATTAAATATATTACAGTGGAACCCCGATCTACCGTTCTTGCATAAATCGTTTTCCCGCATGGATCGTAAGAACGTAAACACCCATAAAAATAATGTTAAATAATCTTGCATTAAGCCTGATTTATCGATTTCCTCAATCTACTGTCTAAATATTATGGTCCCGTCAAAAATATTATCCTTATTGACAGTTTTTGTTGAACATTAATTTGTCATTTCGTTCATAACCACATTCTACCCCATCCAACAGGTTCCCAAAAAAAAACAGAGACTGCAAGCGTGCAAGCTTCGTAGAATTGTTTATGATTCATAGTCATAATGTTTTGTTATGACTGCACCTGCGTTTACATAGAAAAACATCTGGGATTAGCATCATTGACTCCGAACACGACGGTTAATAGGAAGGGTGACGTTAACAAAACAATCGAAAAATACGGCAAGTCAGCTAATAAAAGAAAGGCCGCTAAGGTGTCTACTTTTAGTGAGCTTGATGAGATTCTTCACACATGGTACCAGCAGTTGCAAGCTGAAAACATACATATTGATAAATCCGGAGTTAGAGAAAAGGCTTATCAAATAGCCAAAAAAACGGGAACACAATTTATTCTGCATCGAACGGATGGATCAATAGGTTCAAGCATCGACATGGTCTTGTTTATAAAAAAATTACTTCTTTTTTTTAATTTGAAGTTTTACCACATTCATCGTTTCTCGCATTTATCGTTACTTTTTTAGGTTCCCTTGAAAAACGTAGAATCGGGGTTTTACTGTATTATGATGGCAAATTTACACATCTGGACATCGTATTTCGTCTATGTATCTGTTTTCATAAAACGAGATTAATATCTCATTGATTGAGTTTCACCGTTCATCTAGACTCTAGACACCGTCCATTTTGTCTTGATTTTTTATGTACGCTCTAATAAATTTCTTCATTTCATAAGCTCTCTACGGTGTCTGTATAATGCTTTTATTACCTGTTTTGAACCAACATTGTGTCTTCTGTACTCAACAACCAATACGCCTAAAATGTACGACTAAAATTTAAAAATATTTATAAATGATCAGTTACATTTTTAATTTGATAGTAAAAAAAATAATAATGTTGATTATAAAATAATGAAAAACTTCTTTTCTGTGTGTCAACAAAATATCATTTTAGCGTTTCAGTTTTTTTAAACAAAAAATATAAAATACGAACGATACATAATTTTGTCACTATTTATATTAATAGAAATTAATTTGAAAGAACGAAACAATACGACAGATAACAAAATATAAAATATTCATTGTCGAATAAAATACGATTATATTAATTATTACTGTAGTTTTATATGTCTTATAGTGAATGCTTTGCCATGTGAGACTTGAAAATTCAACATGTTTACAGAGCAATCAAAATTTGCATCTAATCATTTAATTTTATTCATTGTTTCCTTTTAATTGAAATAAAATATTGAATACTCATTTCATAAAAAGTATCCTTTGTATATATTTTATCATGCTTTGCGTAATTACCATCGCCCTTTATACAGAAACATTTTTTCTAAATAAACTTATTATTTATATTGTAAAATTATAATTAATGAACAAAGAATTTATGTGTGAATCTGTTTTATTAAATATTTTATTAGATGTAAAATAAAAAGTTCATCAATTATTTCAGTAATAGTGTATAATATTTGCTTTCTGCATTTTTTTAAATATATAAATGCATTTTCATAAATGGTTAACATTTCCATGATTTCGTGTATTTTTTTAAACATTCAAAACGGAACCTAAATACCAAAATATAAACGATTTAAAACACAAATAATTCGGCAAAAGATTTATTGTATATGTAATACTTTTATTTTCATACCATATGTTATATTGTAGAGATCGTGTTGGTGAAACACTCATTAATTCACAGAATTATTTTGTCATAATTTACAATATAGCATCACACAAACCCACATCATATGATACAATTGACCTGTGGGCAATTCTTTTAGATGCGGAATAACTTATATGGCTCTCTCATTTTTATTTCTTCTCATTATTTGGCAAACTGCCAACTGGCGTTGTTGAACTAAGCTTGTGATCTATCAAACAAATACGTTTTGTTACTTTTTTCGTGAGAAATATTCAAAATTTAAAAATATTTTTAAAATACCTATACCACTATAAAAAAGCCAGTAACAAATTAATAATCAAGTACCAAATCGTACAGCCATTGTGTCTGTGATACACATTTCTGGCTTAAAAATAATTTACTACTATTAAGACTCGATGATATCTTTTGGAATCTTTTATTTAACTTGTAATATTACAGATATTTAACTTAAGAATAGATCTGCCGCTGACCTACAACAGCCTGTGAGAAAGTATTGTAGTCAGTCTTATCACTGGTCTTGGTGTATGGTAAGACGAGTTCTGCCGTGTCTTTGCTTCCTCTATCTGTGTTGCCATTGGTATTTATACGTTCCCAACATATCCAAAAATTTTCATTTTCCTAATCATAATAGTGAATGGTTAAAAATATCACCCACAAGCAGTTCTCTATCGTGTCAAGAGCGTAATTTGTAAATTCATTTATATTTCCTGTTCAATGTTGCAGTATGAAGCGTGGTCGTGAGGTCAGCGGGTGTATAAGCCCAGCGGTGGTGAACCAAACACCTTGTGTTGATTTGATAAAATAAATTAATACGGATGCTATTTAAAGAAGCATAACGCGTGCCACAATTTGTTTTACAACAAGCGGAATAACTAAGTTGACAATTTAAATTGTGCATTGAAAATAATTTGACTCAAAGTAACCGCTGAATCTACCAAAATCATTATTTCTCTTCTGAATATACGCTTCTAAGGAAAAAAAAAAACAATTTTTCAATATGAAAGAAGTGTCTCATATAATATTTTAGAGATGATTATAACACTTTGGAATAAAATTATCCGCGACAATAAAGTAGATGTTTTTAATGGGTAACATAATTATAAGAGTAAAGTATATATATATGATAATAAATGTTTAACGGGTCATCTCGCTTCCAACTTTTAATGAGCTTTCCCAACTAATAAATGTACAATTGACAATCGCTTTACGAGAAACGCTCAGGCAGCGGAGCGCGAAGCTTTTCTCGCCGGATGGAGGCTGTTGGGTCAGCGTCGGTTTCCCACTGAATCCTTATTTGGAGTGGCTTGCACAACAAACAGGAGAATACTCGTGCGTCAATACCATAAAACATATTATTTTTTATAATCATTTGTATAAACAAGATTTTTCTTACATTTTATATACTTAGAAACACAAATTATATTTATTACATATTTAAACTTGAATATAATAACATTTTTATAGCTCATCCGTAAAAGTGTTTTGCTAATTATTTTAATTCGTTTATTCTATCATTTGGGTTTTCCATGGGCTCCAAATCCTGTACGGACACTTAAATAAAAAATCACACGCTTATCGAATGCTGAAAACTGGGCACAAAAATAACAGCAAGGAAACTGCTAGTCCTTTCTTAGTTATATCCTTCTATCCTTACCCTCTCCGAAAAATAAAAGTCATGCGGCTGAATAGCAACCAGTTGTCGTCAAACAATACCTGTAGACATGCTCACTTATTAGTCAAAACTTCATTCCCTCATTTTTAGACACTATATATATGATGTATCGTAATCATTTTAGGATTTTTATGTGTATTCTTACATAGACATACATCGACGCACACTTCTAAAACAATCTATGAATTTCGTAACGTCCTATCTCTCTCTATAGGATCGACGTCGTTGGCATCGCCTCGATGGCGTACGTTTCGGCCTCCTCGAAGGCTTTACTCTCTTTGGTTTGCGGTCTCTATCCTGCAACGCGCTCGACCGTCAACTTGCAATATAAGAATCGCTTAAAATCCAACAGTCTCAATATGTTCCCAAATAGACATGAACTGTTTTATTATTAATTTGAAATATTTTAAAAAACTAAAATAATACTTACAACAAAGCTAATAACATCTGTTCCTTTATGCCGTAAAAGTATTTAGTATTATTGACAGTGTCTGAGATATTTGATATCAAAAAGTCTGTTCTATTTTGTTGCACAACTTTTGATAATAATATTTATACTTTCAGCGTATTTAAAGTTTTGATGTTATTAAATCGAACGAAAAAATCATAGTATGCTTCTTTTCATGCCTCATGCTTTTTATTTGGCAACTAATTATTCTTTTGAAAAATAAAACACAATTCATTTGTACTAAATCCACATGTTTATAATGATCAGGACCGGTTTCACTCATCACGAACATTATCAACTGATGATAATGCTCGTGATGAGTGAAACCCGTCCTGATCATTTTAAACATGTGGAAGTAGTACAAATGAATTGCGTTTTATTTTTTAAAATATAATGTCTTTTCACCAAGAATCGACAGTTAACACCTTAAAAGGAAATAATTATTCGGTCAGTATCTAATTCGATAAATGGTCAGTCAGAAATAACAAATTGGCAGTTAATAATTATGTTTGTCCAGTAAATAATATCCAAATAAGTAAAGGTTAGGTCAGGCAAGGTTTAATTAAAAAAACCGACGATTTTATATGAATTACTAACCGTTTATTTTATTAACTTACCACCTGTATACTGACCCTTTTGATTAATTACTGAACATTTATTATTTCTTACTGATCAAAAATTAAAAAGTTACCAACCCAATAAATTCAAGCCTTTTTCTTTTAAGCACCTTTAGAGCACGGATAAATTAAAAAAACAGCAAATAAATATGGGAAATTCATTCGAAACAAATATAATGAATGAACTAGTGTGGAAAACTTACGCATATTATTTTTTTTAATGTTTGTTAAATAATAGATGAATTTACTGTTAAAATCAATTAGATTCATATTACATATATCTAAAATGGATTATCTACTTTTTTTAATAAGCTGCATGATAACACCTCTGGCGCTTAAGCAAAGCTTTGACAGCAACTGTCAAATAAATTGTTTTTGTCATTCATTTTAATGATATGTCAATTACATTTTAATCAGTTACATCACGTTTTTGTAACACAAATATCAATAAAATTACAGTTTTAATTTTTAAAAGTAAGTATATTTTAAAATAATAAATGTCAAGTTGTTGAATCATATCTTTATTGTACATACACTATAGAATATATATATAGAGTAGTTTTAATTAATTATTAAGACCCATAAAGCTGAAGGAGATTAATATACAAAGTTTATACATATAAAATACATCGTCGATGAACAAAATATATGAATCGCTCAAATTTTACACACTTCCATAAGTCGACACTCCCTACTACAAACCCGTATCTGCAAACATGATATTTTACAGGAGAGCATTTCAAAAATTCATAACGCATTTGCAAAGTAATGACTGCATGTATATTCTTTAGAATTGTTTCAGTGCTCCTATTTTAAATCTAATTTTTCATGCTGTTTGATGCCTACCCATAGAACTGATTGCGTAGATAACGAAAATGCAAAAGACATGATCACATATTTTGCACTATCGTGATTATATGTAAGGAGTGTGTAACTTGAACTGACCTGCATTTTAGAGTCTAAAGATAGTTAGGGCTGTGTCAATGACAAAACTGATGAAATTGTAAAAAAAATAATGATTCAAATTTGATATCGATTGCTTAATGTTATAATCTTGTAAATGACTTTTTACAAATTTTACAGTAGTCTAAAAGAAGCTGAATATTTACATTATTAAGTATATTACACTTTTTTTTCTTCTACGTAATTTTAAATCATTAAAAAGTTTAAATTCTTTGTATTATTTTAAATGAACGAGATGTCGGTTATAAAGTCATTTTCGTCAAAATATCAGATACGGGTTTATAACATTAGGCCATCGATAGTATGTTCTATCAAGCTCTCTTGAGTTGACATTATAAATTGTTTGTAGAAAAATATTGACCACCCCTAATATAGTTATGTATTACATTTTATAGTATACTAGCGAGTACCCGGTATGAGTTGCAATGAAATTCAAAGAAAGAAAGTGTTTGTGCTTTAATTATGTTAATTGAAGTTCTTTTGGATACACAATATTCTTTGTTCACCGTCTGGCGTACACGAATAAATCAGAGGATTTTCGAACGCGTGAGCAGGCCACATACAGCTGCCCATGTGAGAAGCATGGATTTTCCAAATCTAGTCCAGATACTTGTAGCGATTGTACCTGTGATTTGTTGATGGTCATTGCAAATGCAAGTCACAACGAAACTGCAGACGTTTGAATTCGACTGACATATCTGTCGGAATCATTGGGATGCTTGGCAACAGTACATATTCTCTTGTAAATTTTCCATTTAAGACCGGCAATTGTAATTTAACAATTAACAACCGTTGTTATGTCACACATAAACTGAAATGTCGCTATTTGTACCTACTTGATTTTTTTTTTCAGAAACCTTTGCAGGTGTGCGCATAACAACTCACCAAAGTGTCATTGCAATCGGATGATTGTTATAGGAACGCAAACGGAACCAACAAACAAACGTTCATATAGATTTATGATCGTTAAAAACGTTTTCTTCTTTAATACACACCGACTTTGGACTGGTTCACCACTTGGAATAATAAAATTCTTCATTGTTTAATATAGATAGATGTAATAAAATATTATATTGAATTCATTTCTAATAAATTTCTACAGTGCCGTCATTGAGAACGAATATATTTGAAAGTTCACCAAATTATCGCCAATTTATGACATGTCACATAATTTCCAGTAAGTGATCTTTACGGGGTGCTACGGCGTTTTATATTTTCAGTTGAAATACACAGAGAAGTGAGTGCATTAGAGTGGAATTGACTCAAAGCTTTATTGGAAGTAACGTAGCAAAGTGGGCAAATCTTAATATAGGTAATAGTAATTACCTAATTATTCCATCAAAAACAATCACTTCAAATCATTAACCATTTTTTACATTTTACAAATATTCCCCTCATTGATAGTCTTTGTCAAAAATTCGCCATCAAGCTCATAAATACTCACGTCACCATTTAATGCTATTGCTGTTTTGCCACAATTTTCATCTAAATTTATTGTTTTTGTCTAACATTTTTCATCCCACTCATAAGTGCGTGCGGTCCCATTCAGCCACTATTGTTTTAAAGACCAAAACTGCAAGTCTGGAAGCGTCGTCGTGTTATGATACCAGCCGATAATGTTTCTGTTGATGACTTACCTACTGAGTACCTATATACAAACTGTTCTATCGTCTCGCCGAGTCGGTCAGCGATAATTTTTGCCTAGTATTTCGCATCGTGAATTATTCTGACTACCAACTAAAATATATAAAGAAATTTTGGATCATTTTGCAAGAATTTCTCACGTTCTTCGTTTTCCAGCATGTATCGTTCTTTTCATATTCCCGTGAAAAACGAAGAATCGGGATTCCACTGTATTTCTAAATAAATCATTTCAAATATAACATACATTGTATAATAAATCATTCAAATTTAATAACCCAAAGATCATAATTACGTCTAAATCGGCGAAGATTTACGCCTTGCTTGACTTGAACAAATAACTCAAATTTCTTTAATGGTTGATGATTTACATCTTTATTCAACAAATTGACCTCGAGTTACACCCTTTGTACATACATTTACTAATGACTCTTTATCTTCAGAGGGAGCTATAAATTTTACTCACTTGCATTAAGCGCCTTCAAATGATTTCCAGGAGCTTCTTTTTTCTGTGAAGCAGCTATCCAATTCTTGTCTAATATTCACTTAAGTGAGTTGAAGTAAAGACGATGTTCACTTTATATAGGGTCAGATATGACTATGAATGGAAAATTGTTAATTTGGTATACGTATATTTGTCTGCATTGGGCTGATGTAGTCCTGACTAGGAATTTTAATATTGCAATTACCGAAACCGAAAGCTTGGTGTTTTAGATAACTTTTCAGTCGCAAAATATCAGTTTTAATTATAATTATTTAATAAAGACTCGTGCGAAAAACGTTTAATCTGAGATTGCTTTTTCTACAGTCGAACTTATATGTTCAAGATCCGATGAAAATCGTCAGAATCAAACATTGATGAACTACTACGTTTATGGCGATATTGTAATTCAAAGAAACAATAAATTTAATATGAAAATCAGCTGGGTGATTAGATATTTTTTAACACCGTAATTGGCATATAGTTCTTGGACTCATTGTTACATATTTTTTTAATACTTGTATTTCTATTTATAACATTCATCCGTTTTTGCAATCTATAGACCTGACATAGACCAGGCGTAGACCTGCCGTAGGCATCGTGTGGGTCTGACGTAGGCATAAAATAATTTGCCATATTGTACCAAGAGCGACATCAAAAATCACAATGCTACATAGTATGATTATTATGCGTCAATCATTGGATTCATCATCTTTTAGGTCTTGTCAGATGATGTTAATATGGAAAATGAAAAGCAATATGAGGATGAGGGGAGTGAAAGGAAAATGTGAAATATTGGACATGCGTGTATCATATGCATGAATTTGAATGTGAATCGACTATTTTCTAGACTCTAGAGTGCTTGCAGAGCTTCTAAACATTTATTATTTCAGTGATATATTTCTTAACTGTAGCAAACTACAGACGCAAGTGTGAATTTTTCATTTTGCTTGAGATTTATAATTTTTTTTAAATTTACTGCAAATACAGAAGATCTCTGGATCTATATATTTTTGCTTCTTTTTATGGGAAGGAATGCATATTTCTTTAGAAATGTTGTATTTGTTTTCTGTAAAGCAATAAAAGTAGAAATATTTTTATATCAGTTTCACCGTTTTTCAAAATATAATCAAATTAAGTTCTTTTTTTCTCTGAAACTGAGAGTTCAAAATATGATAAAAAAAAATGAAAAAACACAAATTTAATCACATCTTTAACTCAAAAAATTATAATTTCAGACTGACGAGATTCATTTACTGAGGGAGTTTATCTTGATCCCTAACGACAGATTAATAAATATTTTCAATATATTCAACGATAACGTCAGCCTCAGTGGCATAGAATCCTAATATGACCCATAGCGGGCTTTACATACAGGTGCTGCCACGCGCTATTGGGATTTTTATGCTTTAAAACGATAAAGCTACGCATACACTTTCTCGTATTAAAGCACACAAACTTCCCAATCGCGTGTGGGAGCGTCTAGATGTAAAGCACGCTAATTTGGTTTTTTTTTTCTAATTTAACATTTTTGAGGTCTTGGGTATGGGTGTTTGTGATGCTTTTTCTCCTCGATCTCGAGTGACTGTTCAAACGTGTCTGCCAATACAATGTTTTATAATAATTACCTATTCTTAAAAAATAAAACGTTAGATAACTGCTCTCTCTACGACTTGATTTTAGTGTTGGATATTTTTTTTTTGTTGTGTTGATTAATTAATTTTGTTTTATTTTTTAAAATATAATGTCTTTTCACCAAGAATTGACAGTTAAAACTTTAAAAGTGGTTGGATAGTTTATTGAGAGAGAAGAAATAAAAACACAACAGATTTCCATAACTTCTAGTATATATTCTTAAGTCGATTGAAAAAACATTTTATAATACAAGTATCAAGTCGAAGATTTATTTTCTTGGTCACGTCATCCAACCACTCACTTTGTCGACGTATAAAAATCCAACACTAAATGACTAAATGTTTTATTGCGTGTAGCCCAGTTGAAAATCAGAAACACCAATATCAAATAGTTTTTTTGGTACGCTATCCTTCACAAGACGATTTTTTTTAAATCAGTCAAAACCTTCAAAAAAGTTCATAGATCTGAGATAGATTAGATTTGAGAGGCAGTGGGCATATGCTAATGCTTTTTTCATCTCTACAGCTTGGCCTGACACTTATAAAAACTCCTTGTCAAATTATGCGACAGCCGCATTGCAATATGATCGTCCTATGAATAATGTTACTTTGGGATCAAATCTTCCGTGACACACTGTACCTACCTACTGCCAACATTATGGAAATGTAGTTTTTTATCCCCTTTTTTGCTATAGATCACTAAAAGATGACAATTTTTTAACACTTATTTTTTACAATTTTTCAAAGCTTAATACTTCTGATGATAAATAAATATCTTTTCCTCTAAGCTACAACATTACTTTAGTACCATCCAAAAACTTGATACTGGCAATAAGAATAGTTTTTAAGCAAGTACCACATTGATTTATTTCTTTTCAACAATAAAAAAATGCAAAGAAACATTCACTCTCCTAAAGATGCTTCTCAATGTTAAAACACGCGTCACACCTAGTTTTTCTACCAGTAAAATAAAAAAGTTATCAATGTTAAATTTGAATTTTTGAGATTTTGTACATTATCATTATTTTCTCACTAACGACCCGGGTTTCACCTTTTGGCATCTTCAGGCATTCGAGTACACGAATGCACTCGAGCGGGTGTGGGTCCTAGACTTAATAATATTTTGTTGTATTTTTATGTTATATATAAACGTTAGACACTGTTTACTGTCTGTCAGTTCGAGTCCATTCGTGTACTCGATTTCCTGAAGATGCTGAAAGGTGAAACTCGGGTCGTTAGTGACAAATTACATGGAAATTTACAAAATCTCGACAATACAAATTTGATATTGAAATTCCATTAAACACCCTCAGTCGATGTCTTAAATTATCAATGTTAATTTAATACGCACTAATAGACTCAATTCATTTCTTTGTCTTTGTAAAACTATCTTTTTTACTAAGTTTACATTAAATATAGGATTTATCCTTCTAAGTGTAGACCAGATGCGAAACTGTATGTGGTAGATCTTTTGACAAAGCATTATTTCCCATTAATCTGTCAAACACTATCTGTCCCACCCTTACAAACGATTCCGGATGGATGAGTTTCCACCCAGAACCACTAAAAATGTTCGCCACTTGAAAAATTATATTTGTGTAAACGTCACATATATAATGCAGAAAGTACATTTATTTGATTGTGTACACAACGCTTAGCAGATGTGTGAGTGTGTGTATGTATATATCAAAGAACGAACTGTCATACAAATTGTAGGTAAAGAAAATTTGAATAGAAAAATTCTTCAGTCTTGCACTTAAGTTCCATCATTTCGGTTTACATTTTCACCAAACGAGGGCTCAACACTAGAAAACTTTTGCATCAATATTATCAACCAAAACATATGTAAAGTTTGTTTTATTATGCGGATTTATGCAAAAACAACAAAACTTTCATCAACTTACAACTTTCAATCAACCAAGGAATTTCTTTTTGTTTGTCTGTTTTTAATTTTACAAACAATCGTTTGAATGTACATGGTTCAATTCGGAGTTGGCTTACTTTACACTTTGACTTAGGTCGCGGAAGGGCTCCATCTCGCTGGAGCGACCAAGTGAAGGACGCCACATGCCTCTCTTTACCGATGGCTTTCAGAGCAGCGGAGTGCAGGAGCGAGTGGTGAAGGATTGTCAAAGGAAATAGAGTTGTTGCGGTAGGCGGAGGTCACAACCCTCACACGTATTAGAAATATGACTAAGAATAAGAAGCAGTTTTAGACATAACTGTGCTGTTCTTTTAGAAATTAAACTATTTAAGACATCGACTGAGGATGCTTGATGGAATTTCAATATCAAATTTGGATTATTGAGATTTTGTACACTTCCATGTATTTTGTCACTAACGACCCGGGTTTCGCCTTTCGGCATCTTCAGGCATTCGAGCGCATGAATGGACTCGAACTGACAGACAGTAAACAGTGTCTAACGTTTATATAGAAGACACAAATACGACTACGTCTAGGATCCACACTGATACCTGAGTTAATATTTCGAGAATCGCCTTAATCCTTACTTTGTAAACAACACATTAATAGAGTGGCGAATTGCCGCTTTCCAACTACTATTAGAATTACCAGTGATTTTACAATTATAATAGCATTGTGGGTTCCGACAGGATGCAATTCGACGAAAGGATAAATATATACAATCATTCCACGTTTAGTGACATCTGTTAGGTGATTCAACGTATAGATAATATTTGTCGTGTTTGTATCTTCTATATAAACGTTAGACACTGTTTTCTGTCTGTCAGGTCAAAGTCCATACGTGCGCTCGAATGCCTGAAGATACCGAAAGGCTAAACCCGAGTCGTCAGTGACAAAATACATGGAAGTGTACAAAATCTCAATAATCCAAATTTATATTACACTATTTATTATCAGTATACTCATTCAACTGTATATATTTTTCATTCTATGAATTCAGAAAAAAAAGATCTCCATTTTAAGATGTAAATTATTATTCATTTAAAATTATTTTTTCTCAATTGAACTGCATTTATTTTTTTCTTCAAAAAAGCAAAAAACCTTCCACTAAATGTTTACTTTATCAGTATAATTTGTAAGGAGTCAAAGTCTTTCATATAGATTGTGGCGCCATGTTCAGATTCCATTTAGTTGATCGATAATATATAAACACCAAAACAAAATACAATCAATTCCATTTTCGAATAAAGAACTAGTACATACTTTGGCATAGATGCGACAAAACGATCCAATTCGATTTTGAATTCGGAACATTGTCCCGTCGTTTGAACGGCCGAATGTTCTCATAAATTTTTAAACGTCCCGCCAAAATTGTTTCTGTGAGGTTCGCTCGGTTCACAGCTAATAGGCACCCAAGCACCGTGTCTAGCCCATTATATTAAAAGCTTTTCCATATGAAAGGGACAGATTTATTCAAATAAACAAGCGCGAACGAGAGCGATAGTATGGCGATAGAGCGAAACGGACGTACGGGTGAGTGATGAGGAAGAGGGGTTGTTTAGGGATGTCCAATATATTATTATCTTATGTTTAACCACTGTATACATGTTATAAAGTTCAATTATGGTATCTATTATTTTTATGTGTGATAAGTTTTAACGATACACTATACTAAACCCAAAGGTAGTATATTATTTGAGTCAATTATCAGATAAATGAAAGCCAAAAGTGAAAAATGAGCACTACAAAATTTTAAGGATTTAAGGCTTAGCGAACGTTAAATAAATTTGCCGGTACACGATAAAACTTCTAAAGTTATCTAATAATTTACTCATGTGCAGAACATGGTTTACGAGTGGCAACCTTTCATTTTAACATAAAAAACAGAATGCTATAAACAATTGTCACGTTTGAGCAGAAACTTTCACATATATATTTTTTTAATAATTGTATGTTACAGTTTTTAACCCAAAAAAACGTTAAATTTACGAGCCTTTGAAATGGGAAATTTGACATATTTCGTCTCATGTTTTGTATTGTAGTGTCGTTTTAAATTAAATTCTTTAAAAACAGATACGGCTTCATTACAAATTAGACATAATTATGCATCTGTCTTTAATACGCGACACTCAGCATCTAGTTTCTATTATATATTTTTAAGCACATCCGCTCCATCAGTATATGGCTATCACGTGGTCTGCGGTGATGATTTCATAATATTTTATTTTTTCAAGAAGATCGGGTGATTAGCTCTGCGTTTCCGAGGACTGAGTCACGAAGACTCTACACCAGTGGTTCTCATGTGCGGCCACCACAGAATTTTTGTGCGGCCACCAACGGTTTATAGTAAAAAATATTGATATAGAAAAAATGAGTAAGTAATATAAAATAAATACAACATTTGTTTATTCGTATTGCGTACGTATGCGGCTCGAAAACGAATGCTTTAATGAAGTAGGCTTCTTTCTTTTATTAAAATTAAAATTAATACTGATGTACGGTAACACCATGGGGTTAATTTGTGCTGCAGTGCATTTTAATTCGATATGTTGTACGATAACCAACGCTGTTCATCTTGCAATCGAGTAATTATCATTGACCAAAGATTTTCCAAATACATAAAGTGTAACAGTGATTATCTTCTGATTTTTTTGTGTTAATATGGAAGCATCTAAATATATTACGTTATTCATTATTTTTCTAATTTTTACATAAATGTTGCTAGCATGCGAAATACCAATAATAATTACAACGTATGTAGCAAACTTTCCCATCCCTATTATTGTGTACCGAAAGGTTTGGGCTCAAAAATACGATACATCGCACATAGACACTCATAAATGTGTTGATACGGCCATACGAAACTTGTTTACACTCCATGAGTGGGTGCTGCGCTAATAGGTCGAGAAAATGAAACATAATTGAATTGTTACGAACAAGTGGGTATTTGTGGCAACATTATAATGTCATTATGCCTAATTTAAATATAGAATCACTTCATTTGGCTCAATATCTATAATGGGTAACCGGAATACATTTGTATCTTGTATTTTAAGTAAACATTAATTCCCTTTTTAGATTCTTAATTAAATTCTGGTTTAAAAAAAAGTTTAAATATTATTATCAAAATACCAACATGATATTCTCAGGTTTGTGACATACTTACGTTTTTAAAAACGATCATGACATTTAATGACCAAGTCACTTTCTGATTGAACGCCAAAATTCGAGTTTCACAAAAGGAATATTAGATGCATTTTTATAGAATTTATTATTTTGACCACATCGCCCGCAAGCTTACCGACAATCTCGAGTGGCTCGTCATTGCTGGAAAGATCGAAGGCCGAAGGGAAAGGGAAGGAATCAATGGAGCAACCAAGTGAAGGACGTCACGGGCCTCTCCTTACCGATGGCCCTCAGGGCACCAAAGTGCAAGAGCGAGTGGTGAAGTATCATCAAAGGCAATGGATTATTTGCAGTAGGTGGAGGCCACGACCCTCACACGTGAGGAATACTATTAAGAAGAAGAAGATATCACCTTTTATTTAAGATCTTTATAAATATTTGTTTCACAATGGTTTATGAATATGAATATTGGAATAAAATAAATTACCTGAAAACATTAATTTCGTCTAAACGGATATTCGAAAACTAAACTCACACTGAACAACTACGGTAGTAGCGCATTCAAGTTACTGCTAGCCATTTACGCAACGCTAATGTTCATTTATTTTATTGGATATAATTAAAATGTTATATTATATATTGTTTTACTGATAACATACATCAAACCAAAGATTCAAAGCCTATGATATCTAACTGCCGGTGGGTCCAGAAATTCTTTAAAAAGTTTGCTTGCCCAGCGAAACTCTTATTAAAAACAATATAATGTCAATAATACGTTACAATATGTCACGTTTAAGTATTTTATCGTGATTCCAACAGATGTCACTGTGCGTTAAAATATTAGATTTAAAACAATCTTGGCTAGATATTGATTGTTAAAGAACGGAATATAAACGCGCTGTCTTTCTATGACCGGCCTAACATGCTCGGAATCATGGAGTGTGTTAACGTGCTTATGGCATAGATCCGGTTAAGAACATTTAACTTGCTTTTGACGACACACATTCAAAACCTTTTATTAACCCTATACGAATAGCCCAGAAAGAAGTATCCATTGGCTAATAATAAATTTATATGGTATTTACATTCAATGTATGTCTATTTCGCATTTTTCCAACCAGAAACTGCTTTCTCATACGTTGTTTTTAAACAATTGTATCTAGTGACGTACAAAAGCGGTAAGCGTATCTACAGATTTTTTCTTGTTACTAGGTTGGTATCTGGAGCAGCTGTTCAATACTTGGTGGCTTGCACTAATCTGTGTAGAAATCAATTCGTCTAGGTATACTTAAAGCTAATTTGGCTGCTACAGAGCTCTTGTAGAGATGACGGTTCCTGACATACTAAATAATATAATTGACAGTAAATATTAGTGACGAAACAAGCGTTCGAGCATAATATCACCATTTGTAAGAAATACATATAATGTACCTTCTATTGAAAATTAAATCTATCACAAGCCATTGTTTTCTTCAATGGCTGCCATAACAATGAAAAAGATAGCACCGTGCGTCGCGAGTTCTTCCTCTACTAAAAGGTTAACAACTCCTCCCCGCCTTGTTTATTTTCATTTTAAATAGGTGACAACACTTGGCGTGGGGGTCGCGTTATCGGCGATAGAGCGTTTTCCACTTTCCGGGATTTCCCGGGAACGAGTGTACGCTCTGGTTATCAGTTTCCCGGTAATCGCTTTAGACATTATGAAAGGTTGTGCAACACTAGGATACGCCGCACACTGTGTCTTATCACCAGTTCAGCAAGGCATTCGAGACATATTAAACTCTACTAGTAGATACATTCCAAATTGTTCAATAGTTTTATTTTACAATCATAAAGTAGTTGGGCCTCCGCTATCCTGTCACAGACATCTTCAAAACAGTAATTACTCTAAGCAGGAGACATTTTTTTAAATGTGACAATTTGTGACCAGCTGTATGCGAGAGTTTGATTACTTATTTTAGTGACAACGTTTTCTTTAAATGAAACTTCTCTGGTTTTTTCAACATCTATCGGTTAGTTACGCGTTAATCCGACTATGATTTTCTATGGTTATCGTATCTACATGTTGGGCTGGAAATCACTCACTCAATTTTATTTTATTTAAACCTAAAAGCGTCCACTAATTTCTCAATAACACATTGTTTCCAGTTAAATATTGATTCAGTCAATCTGGGTAACTTTGGTCCAATTCTGAGGGTTTTTGTATTTTTATGGATGCCATTGCATTTATGTGTGTTATTGTTCTATATAGAAATTAAATAATGTCTTAAGATGAAATTTAATTAACATAAATAGATTTATTGTTATAATTTATGTATAAATATAGATAAAACAAGGTGGGAAAAATTTTCATCCAATTCGGGTAACTTTGGCCCATGATACAAATAATCACTATAATTACTATACATCCAGTGATTTTAAAGCCTTACCAACTTTTCTTTATGCTTTCATATATTCTGTACATAATTGAGATTGAAAAAAATACACAGAATTTGGTTTACAGATAAGTAATACAAATTGAAAATATGGCAAATCTTTTATTTTTAAATTGTGTTTTATCATCCCATGCTGACAGCTCACAAATTCAACAATAAAACAAAATATGTTGCTCATTCATTCATATTTTTACCAGCAAGGGCTACTCAATACTATTGCTTAATTAAAACATATTCATACGGCATTAGTATTATTATGGTATTATAACAGCACCTTTTTCCATGTAGTGGGCTAATCTTAGACCGATTGGCACACTTACCCACATTGATGGTACCACATGTATCGCCAATTGAATGCTATAAACAGAGGAAAAATTGATAACTGCGAAATTAGAATTCTTTTTATTCTTTTTACAGACAGAAAAAATTAATTCACTGTGTTCTACTGGATATGAAATATGTATAACTCATTGTTTGTGTATAAGGTCGAACTAACGCAAATAGTTTCGTATTTTTTTATTCTATAATGAAGTTTAAAAGTAAATTGTTAGTTAAAAATTTCGCGTACCGCTTGAATATTGAAATTTCGTTATTTTTTAATCAAAGTCATTCTCGAAACAGTTGAGGAAAAACAACACCACACCAATATTCGAAACCATCGTAGCGCCGTCAAATCCGCCGGTAAGTACGTCGAACTTACCCGACGGCAATTAATATTTGGCGGGCTTTGCAGCTTAAGTGCTCCGGTGTAAAGTGCCGATGTCCTTACTGAACCACTACCTACAACTAAATACTTAGGGTGACCGTTAATTATAACAGACGATATTTAATATATTCACATTGAACGATTATGTCACAGATAACACATTAATGCAATACCACTCTTTGTCTTAGGCGCCTTTTGATTACAATAAATATGTTGATAAATAATAAAGATTCCGATACCAGGCATCAGGCAGTCCACAACTTGTATACAAAGCAGTAAAAAAATCAAATAATCAGTGCATTTTTAAGGACGCTTTTAAAAATGCCACCGGCAGATTGAACTAGTAGAGATCGCAAGAATAAAATAATTTAATACTAAATAAAACTTTGAATAGTAATAGGAAAAAACTGTTCAATGATTTTAATTTCAAGTATATATTTTTTCAATCAGTCGGCTGGCGGCTATTCGTGGTTAAAAAGTTGAAAAATAATATACCTAATCTTATACTTATTTTTTTCCATGAACAGAAAAGAAAATATCATATATTTCAATCAGGTACAATTACGGATATACTGAAGTACGATTAAAACTAATAATTATTCATAGTAGATAAAGTAAGACAGTTAAATATAATACGTCGTTGATTTCCAAAATTATTATGACAATTAATTGGCCAATGGTGATAGATTGATTGAATTGGCATTTACTTTTAGATCTCCATTTTAATAGGATAAAATAACAAATTATTTAGTTCTATAAAAATTTTATCAGGTAGTTGATAGCTATTTCGGCTTTACGCCATCGTCAGAACTATAACTAAATTTATTTTTGCTTAAACTTCAGTATAGTTCTGCCGAAATAGCTATCAACTACCTGATAAAATTTTTTTAGAACTAAATACTTTGTTATGTTATCCTAATTTAATGGTTATTGACCTTACATCCAATACCTTAGATACCTCTATGTTTCAGGAATTATTTCATTTAATTTTCTTATTACGTGTGGAGCGATTATTATTTTATTGTGAATTTTGATATTTTTGATCGATAAATTCAAAAAAACATACCTAATCGGTTATAGTGGCGAACCGGATCTAACAACGACATTTTGCATCATTGTCAATATAACCTATGCCCACTGCAATGTAAAACAGTGGCGACGTTCCTAAATACAGTAAATGCAGCAATAAAACCAAAAGCCCGTATGGCACGAGTGGTCGAGCCGTCACCCCAACAGAGCGTCGGGAGCATCGACACAAACATCGCTCAGGCACCTACCCAGCGTCGACGTGATCCCGAGTGATTTGGCCAATCCCAGTCGAGGATCACTCCACAAACTGTGCCCAACTGAACGAGGAATGCGCACTCTAATGTGGACTTTGAAGTAATTACTAATGGCGCTCGTTTCGAGCTGTGAATTTAACTATTTACTTTAAGCTGAAGTAGGCGGCCGCCCTCGTAAAAGCCATTTTTTCTTTCGCGGATTAAGTATTACGACATCGTTATTAGAAGTGATTTAATTGAAGTTATTTTAATGAATTCATTTTTTCTTAAATTCATGATATATAATCAAAACTTTTTTTACTCAGCATATCTATTCACATATGGATTCCTGGCGAAGCATCTTAAAGAAGCTGTTTAACGAAAACTGATCATACTTGACACAGTTAAAGAAATATCCGTTGAAAGATCATTTAGTTATTTTTTTATCGTTAAAAGTTTGATTGTTTTTCTGAAAACGATCAATAGACTGTTTAAATCATAGTTATATACAGTTCGTCGTAATAATTATTTATTAATTTTTATCCAAACAAATACCCTGCACGTCGTGCATGTGTACAAACTTTGCAAATTGATTCGCTTAAATTATTGATTAAACCACTTTGATATTGGAGTATCTGACTAAGATAAAATTTGGCGAATTAATATTTATATGTCAACATCAACACTGAATAAAAAAGCTACTCTAAGCAATTCATACGTGGTATTGGTGGGCAAACCTCATAGATTATTTAACTTTATTCCAGATAAGATTTTCAATAATATTTTTCAATAGATTTTCAATATGAATTTCAAATATTTAAAAACTATATTCATAATTGATTCTTAAATTATATTCATAATGTTTCTATTTTTACGAAATTATTAATTCACACAAAGTATTAAATGAAATTCATCACTTCTCTAATTTTAGAATAGATTTTATAAAATTAATAATTTAATTATAACTTAGCAGACATGGTTTGTGTCTCTGCTATACATAAGTATTCTTATTTCAAGACAAGTGACATCTTCCGTAGGGACCAACAAATAGAGAAACGAGGACCTCTTTTTGAATCTAGTTCGACTTCAACTGCGGTTAAGTGTCTTCCTGTGCTTAATTTCATAATTATGTTACGATAGCTTAATACGTAAAATTATATTATTTTCATGTTCGTTAAAATAAATTCATGTGCAATTCAGTAAATAAAAAATGTTTCAACTCCACTTTCGTTGTTTATGTTAATTTTACTGAAAATATATGTAAATAAAAAACAATTAGCAAATTTATTCATAGTGCAGGATATATTACCCGCAAAAGTTACGTCGAGGATGCTGACCAGCTTTAAGCCCAATAGACTAAGTACGGGTTTGATATTGGAGTGGATTTATTTAAAAACAATAATTATTAAAAACTTCCCTCCCATGCCGCACAACACGTATTATTGAATAGTATTTTTTTAATCATGTCCGCTCCCAACGTGGAGCGTGATGTCTCGTAATGGAGGTATCTGAACAGATGTTTTTCTACGAAAACTGTGTGCCACTGAATCTCTCTTTTTCGAAGATAAGGATAATTCTAGGATAGGACCGATGGTTAACCAATCTCTCTTGATACTGAATGTTTATGCAGCTGTATATATTATATACAGCTAAGTAGTTGATGAGCCACAATTTCGATCACTGCAATGAAGTGGAAGTAGTAAGATAATTTCATCCTAATTGATTGTATAGTCTAGGTATTGAACCATTGAATTCACACATTAAAGCGTTGGTCTTTCAGCTAATTTATTGATTTGTATCCCATGGTATTTCTATGATATTTTTATATGTCCACCCCTTCAACGGGGTAAATAGCGTGGCATATGAATAATAGATATTAGCTAAATACAAGTTCATTTCTAAGCCCCATCCGTCTTCTTTATCGTAGTTTTCTCTGAAATGAGACGCTAACAGACTAACTTAAAATCAGTTGGTTTGGGTATTTATATCTAGTAATATATAGTATTTATTTAATATATATTTGTTTACAACATCTGCTCCTAATGTGGAGCATATGGTCTCCTAGTGGAGGTATCTCAACACAAGTTTTTCTATGACAACTACTTGCTACTCAGTTGCTCAATCTGAGTAAGGATGGAAGGATAGGGCTAAGACAGGACTAGTGGTTACCTAATCACTCCCGCTACGCCCCGTTTTTGAAGATAGGTTGGGTGGGAAGGAGTTTTAGACATCACAAACGTTCATCACTACGTACAGAAATCCATAAATCGATTCAAAGATCAATTCATGAAACTGTCCGCACCGGGACTTGAACCCTAGACATCCGTAACCGTAGTCAACGATGTTACCAACTGCGTCGCGGAGACGCCGATGTTTACTAATTGGTGTATTTATTATATTATTATACAATTTCCGTGTATTCCATCCACTTCTTAAAAATGATATAAAGGTATCTGATTAAATAGAACGACAAAAAATACTTTGTTTAAAATATGAAGAAAGAGTTTTCACTCTGAAAGCTCTAGTAGGTAGAGGCAGCTTGAAATTCATTAGGGCAAGTTCACCTTTACCTCCCTCTCTCTCTCTCTCTCTCTCTCTCTCCTCAGTACACGTACTAGCGGTTCGTTATTTCGCCGCTGATTTCGTTACATTTATAACAAAGTTATTTTGGAATATAAGCACTGGAACCCTACTTCGCGGGAACATTGTCGAAAAGGATTTAGCACGTCTTTGCCAGGGGAGGAAATTTTAATGAATAACTACAAGAACTAATTTTAATTATTTTTTAATTTCTCGTCACTCTTAATCTTTGATTAAAGTTTCATTTATTTCTTTTATCTAACGGTAGGAAAGAAGCTTTGTGCGAAATTTGATAAAAAGTGACGATTTTCTATTCAAATATATATACACTTGGGCCTCGTATAACACGGTTTTGATATAATATGGTAGATGAATTGTGACCTATTCTTATACAACACGCTTTATGTAACATGGTTTCAGCATTTTTGTATAAAAAATGATCCTATAATAGAAAGATGTTTGAAGTTCAAGAGTGAATTACAACAGATTATTACGAAAGACGTAAAGATTTATACGTTAAACGCAAACAATCGCTTATTACAGAATTTTCAAAGCCTAAATCCAAAAACACTCCAGATGTAAGAAAGATCTATTATATTTTTAAAACGTTTTTTTTCAATACATAAGTAAATTTGTAATTTTTCGATTGTTTATTCAAAAAAAGGATATTAACAAACTTCGATAATTTTTGGAACGCATACCATAATTTTGTATGAACTTCAAACCTCGCATAGCACGGATTCTTATAACACGACTTTTTGGGCAAGTGTATTCAAATAATAACCCATGTATTAGGAAATTATCGTGATTACTTATTGTATTTCAAATAATCACCAATTAGCTGCCTGACACAAGAAATAAGTTTTAAAATAATTGTAAGCTGCGTTACGATCTTTTATTTTAATGTTTTATAAACTAAATGTATTGCATTGAATTAAAAATAATGAATTTTCTTTCTACTAAAATTTTATTGTAAAATCTTTTTATTTTCGGATGGGAGGATCAATGATAAATATATAGCTGAGAGATATAAAAAGTAATATGTGAACTGTGGGCTAGTTGTTAATCGATTTCTCAAATAAATTTTCAGCAAAAGGCGAGGCTCAGATGTTGGATAACTAGAACTGGTTTTTAAGCGATCTCCTTTCGTTTCATTTTCAATACTTCACCAATATCACAAAACTTTTGTTTAATAAATATACTAAATTGTTTAATAATCCTGAAAAACTGCAACATTTTGCATGCGTCACCTTAGTATGTATGGTTGCTGTTAAAATTTGTAATATGCTTTAATTGGTTGAATTTAAATTTTCCCCTTGGCACGGTGCGACGATTTGTACCCAATAATGTCAGTTTGGGAGACCCTCCAAAAGGCAAATGCGGTCTCTTTAATGAGGCTTTATTTGAATAAGGGCCATTATATGTTTCGAATACATTTATTTATCAGAACCAAAAAGTGACCCTTTAAGGTCTGTTGAGTTTTACTCAGCGCTTAATCGATTTGTCGCATTTGACTTTAAATCAATTAGAATGTTAATCTGTTTGCACTATTATGTACTTGCATTTATTTTTATTGTTATTTTGATAAACATTAGATTGCATCAGTTATACTTTACAAGGAAACATAAAACTGTGCATAAATGTACTGAATCTATTCCAACTTAAAGTTTGAAATCATTAAATATAAAAATTCTTTTAAATCAGTGAATATGAATACACTGTTAGAGAAATTGTAATAAAGGTTAACGTTCAGGACTTATATGGGCAAAAGAAGTGGCCGAAGAGTATAAATAAATGGGACAATATTAAAAGTACATACGAGGCATCAATGCTTGTTTTTGGCAAACCCAAAAATCGTTTTCATGATACAGTTACAAACGCATAGAACAGACGCTTACACGATGATATAATAACAAACACTGATGGCCGTGACAGCATAATCCTGCACTCTCATTGGCTGGAATGGAGATTATAAAATTATAGGGCATTCAAAAATATGAGTTTTGAAAATGAACAAAATTTTCACATTCATTTTAGATGGGAGTTTGTAAGTTTAGAAAGACATTTTATTATTTAATTGGTACAAGTGAACACAAAGAACAATCCTGCATTTATAACCCATTCTTTGCATATACAGCTATGATACTAGAGCCCTCATGTTTGTAAAATTTTAAAGAGAGATTGTTCGGAAAAGACGTATTCAAATAACTTATTTCATGAGCAGCTCATTTTGAAAACATTAGACGTAACATCACATAGGTAACACTTATGCATAAATGATCGTATCTTTTAAATCAAGTTTTCATTGCATAGCCTTGAAATTGTAACTGTGACATATTTAATAATTGTATGTTTTGTCGTACATCTAGCGGAAAATTTTGTAAGTTCTGAATCCATAGTAATGAAAGGAAAAGACGCTTTGAGGCAATGAACCTATATTTCAAAATAGTAATCATCTGAATTTGCCTCTCATAAATCGAAATAGAATATCATAGCATTTAATTGTTAACTAAGACAAATCTAGCTTAAATAGATATTCCTTGTTCACAATATTACCTAATGTTCTAAATATTGTTTTCCGCGATAAATCAAGATTTATTCAAATCTTTTTCTTTCATTAGAAAATCGCATTAGTCCATGACATATGAAAGTTAAAATTTTATGTGTGGCTACTAAAATTTCACCTGGTTTAAATTAATCTATGTGCGGGATTGGACGAGGGTAAATTGTAGCGAGTCGCAAAATTATTATTATTTAATTTCTGGCTCCTATATTTTATCGGCTTCCTGTAATCCTTTCAACTTAGTTAGTAAAATGGATCTTTCTCAATGCATGGTACGCATACAATTTTAAAAAAATGTACAGATTTTTGGAATCAAAGAATTATGTTAAATTTAATGAATGGATTTTTTCGTGTTTTAAATAATAATTAAAGTGCATTGGGATATTACTTGGTTTTCATAAAATTTTAAGAACTTAAAGCATTATGAGTTTTGAACTCGCGAATATTATCACTTCATTGAGTGTGACAAGGCGTGGTGTTCATATTCTCCACATATAAAGCAGATATCTCTGGAGAGATGGAGATCTTTTGAAATATATTTGATTTGAAACTGAACTGACTTTTTGAAATCTTTTGGAGACTGTATTAATTTTTCCATTATTATTGACCTGAAATGCTTAATAACCATGTCTATTTCTTCATACTGAATGAATGCGTTTTATTTTCAGTTGCTGTGGCATCATGTGACCTCTAAACGACATCACATAAGGCATGGAATGAATTGAAGTATATTATAATTATTATAAAATATGAAGTATATATATATTATCCAACAACCTTTTTTTTCATGTCCACTCCCAGCGTGGAGCATATGACCTCCTAATGGATATATCTCAACAGAATTTTTCAATGAGAACTGCTTAATACTGAGTTGGTCAACCTCTCTTTTTTCGAAGAAAGAAGAGATAGTAGAATAGGGCTAGGACAGGACAGGACTAGTGGTTAGCTAATCACACTCGTTACACCCCGTTTTTTGAGGATCGGATGTGTGGGAGGGAGTTTTTAAACATCGCAAACACTCAGACTACGAACAGAAATCCATAAATCGATTGAAAGATCAATTTATGAAACTGCCCGCAATGGGAATTGAGCTTGAGACGTCCGTAGCCGTATCCAACGACGTTACCAACTGCGCCACGGAACCGACAACCAACAACTATTGAATTAAAACGTTTTCAATTTTTCGGGCTATATACTATCTTTATAAAATTTCTAGCAGTGAGACTTTTCATTTTGAAATCAAAAAAGTCAGTTCTGACAAATATGAAATAGTGTTTTCCTTACATTAAATATTTATCATATCAGTGTGGTTCTTTTAAATGTCTTTTTTCTTGGAGCTAATATTGATTTTGGTTTCGTTAAATTTTCTTTGGTCACATCTTAATAGTACTCACTTTTAAGGTGTGAACTGTCAATTCTTGGTAGAAAGACATTATATTTCAAAAAAATAAAACACAATTCATTTGAACTACTTCCACACATTTATAATAATCAGGACCGGTTTCGCTCATCACGAGCATTATCAACTGATCTTAATAGTACCTCAATGTAAAAATACGTGTACGTCATTGGCAGTTTACCGCGATGCCAAATATTTTTAATTTTTTCATACTTGTTTTTCAATAAAATCAAAAATAATCTTCCAAATTGACAATTTTATAATTAAACATCCAACCCAAACCTAGCCTCGGATTCGTTATATGACTTTCAATATTTTCTTTTGTGATATTTTACCTAATTACACGATTTAAAAATATTGAAAATACCAAAGATTAAATCTAAATGACATGATTAACAAACCCTGCTTTACGGGATCAAGAATAAATTAAGCAAAGTCCCAATGTGTACGAAGCTTTTTCGAAAGGTTGAAATGTCCAAAATTCATATTTTTGAAAAGGATGATAAAATTTAATAATCTGGCAATTAGTGGTCGAACGATAGTTTTCTCTTTTGATAACATACTTTGAAAGGTTTATCGAAAATACACTAAATTATTTATGTTGAATCGAAATAACGTATTATGCTCCACAAATGAAATCTGGGAGCGTGTAAGAGATTTGCTTAAGTAATATTTTGCTTAATATAACATTGAGAAGTTGTACACATATTTTTTCATACAATTTAGGCACACTTGATCAGGAAACCTTACTGAAATCTACCCATCGGAATCGGTAGTTTATTGGTAATAGCACTGCTTATCTATCAGAAGATCGCGAGATCCTGGTAATGTCAATATGAAATGTTGATTTTTCTATTTCAAATATTAGATTTAGACAACGATGTTTATAATTTAATAGAAAAGTCTACTGTTTTAATTTTAATTGTTTTTTAAGTCAAAATATTGTGCTCGTTATTTGCGAAACCGGTCCTGATCATTATAAAAATTTGAATGTAGAACAAAACAAATTGTGCTTGTTTTTTTTAAATATAATGCCTTTCCACCAAGTATTGACAGTCGTCACCTCAAAAGTGATTAGTTGTAATGCCAAATATAGGTAGCTGCTCAAAATCATCAGACAGAAATTAAGAGGAAAAATTGTTTTTTAATTTATTATTTATTGTATGAATTAAAAATGAAAATATAAGAATGTATTTGATTAATTAAAGTAGAATTGTCATTTTCACACTTCAATATTTTGCATAACTATTTTTTGGATATGAAAGATAAAACTTACTTATTTAAAAACTTATATCCTTCTGTCTTTTATTTTTAATTGGAATTAATAAAAAAAAAATCAAGTTGTACGGTAATAATTATGAATATTTTTTAAATCATTTTCTCCGGTAAGCACCATTCAAGTATCATAGTCTTGACTCGATAATAATTTGATGAAAATAAAATAGGATTTCGTGTTCAAGTATTTACGTTGCTAGGAAGTGGGTCTCAAGGACACTCGAGAACTGCGAGTATGAAAAAGTACTGTTCAAAAACTCTCCAAAACACGCTCAATTTAAAAATGTGTGTTGCATATTTTTCTCGAGAGATGGCAGAATATTTATTTATCTCGACATTTTAATTTATTACTTCATATTAAATAGTACACAAACTTAGTCGTAAATATCAATGTAACGTTGTAACGTATGGAATTTTTATTGTAAATACAAATAATATGATGAAATAGTGAAAATTAGTTAAAATTTATTATTTATCTAAGTACGGCAGCCGTAATTTTTTTATATACAATTTTTTTTTTATATACGATATTTTTGAATCAAATGTTAAAATGTATATATTTACTAAGCTCTCTTGCAATGTAGAGCATGGGCACTTAATACGGTGTTTTAATTTATTAGAAAAAAATAAAAAGTTAAGGGTAGAAATATGAGGTTAAAATAGAACTGTTTTTTTAACAAATCTCTCTTTATAGATCCCTTTTACGTATGTGATCATAGATGTGTATGCATTTTGATACATTTTTATTAATTGGTTGAAATCTATAAAAACGTTCGCTTATTCGAAACCTACGTCGAAAAACAGACTTAAACGATATACAAAACTCACTCAGCTATAGCAATTTCCAGAATTTAATAGTCTATGAAAACAGTTCAAATCATATATTCTGGATATATCAATATTTTTTATGCTACTATAGCTTGAATATTACCAAAATGATTGAAGCTCAACAATTTTCACAGAATGCCGCATAAAGATATTGCATTTCGAACCTTCAAGGCGCAATACACTTCAAAGATACGATGCAAATTTATTTGTTAGGACATAGCAACATACTGTAAGCTAAGAGAAATATGAAGGTTTTATTTTTCGTTGGCTTCTAGGCATCCGATACATCCATCAGTGTTCATGTGGGCGATTGATACAAAAACAAGCATGTAAATGAACTATAGTATAAACCTATACTCACCATCGTAATACGGCGATGTCTTAGCCCGAGGTACAATACAAGGTAGTTTTCTTCAAATTAAACTCCTCAAGACATGATCTTTAATTTAAATTACAAATATATAGTCGCAAAAATTTAATAGTCTGTTTTCACGTTTTTTTAGCAATTTTTTCCCGGGCTAGCATATTGTCGAAGAAATAATAATACAAAATAAGCACACGCTCGTAAATAAGGAACAGTAAAAGCAAGTCGTTTTCTTTTGCAGCGTCTGGATTTACATTTCCGAATCATTAAAAGTATAAAACGAGTGTTTTGCGATTTTCCAATTTTAATTTCAATAATAAATAAGCAACGCCGAGTTTTGCCAACTAACTTACTATGGCATCGGCTCGATCTCGACATAGCTTGTCTCAGAAGAAACACTTGGTAAGTAATTTTCATTTATTTTTACACTTAACCTAACCTTACCTTTAATGTTTAACAAGTTTTTGTTGAGTATCTGCGGTCGCTATACAGTAATAAGTAAAAGTAACCGACAAAATATTCGTGTCGTGATATTGTTCTTTTTTTAGCACTGATCAAGAAAACTTAGAAATAAAAAATAAAAATACAAACACTCTATTAAAAATAACATAGAACGTGATACTGACACATTAAATTATCGAAGAAAGTATAATATTATTATTTTCAACACAATAGTTCATCGTTACCTGAACTCAAATGTTTTTTGAAATTCGGATTATTGAGATTTTGTACACTTCCATGTATTTTGTCACTAACGACCCGGGTTTCGCCTTTCGGCATCTTCAGGCTTTCAAATGTTTTTATTCGAAACTTGCATTCTACAATCTGTGGTTTATATTCATTGCTAGATATTATTCCACAATTAGTCCAAAATAATAATATTTGAATTAATTACAGATTAAGGTTCACTTTTCAAATAGTCGAATTTTGTTTTTAGCTTTTTTTATATAGGTATATTTTAAATTTTTGTCAAAGTTATCGGTTTTGGTTAATAAATGTAAGAAAGTATTATCTTATAATACAATTATAAGTAACTAAGTAACCTCTAAGTAACCATTCATTTCTAAGACACTTCGTTACTTATTAATACTATTACTACATGAAATAACTTATATTCTGATGTGTAGAAAGCTTCATCATTATTGTCAGTGTTTGTTTTTCCTTGTTATAAATGTCTGCCCTTTTTGTTAGAGTTTATGTTGTGGTAGAAAAGTATTCGGCATATCTGGCCTGATTGAAATAATTGAACCAATTAAAATAATAATTCAACCTGGCAACAATTAATAACATTTCATACATTTTTCTCGATTATTGGTTACCATCGTAGTGCGCTACGCCGGAGCCAACCGGTTTCGCAACAGTTTACAAATTGGCTTCATTACGGCATTCCGTAGCGGCGTAGAGCTCCGCGCTAACGGGCCGGCGTTTACTCGAACCGTTAGTCTGACGGCGTTAAACATTGGTAAAGGCAATACAACAAACCTACAAGCCACCGATGTTCAAACTAATAAACACATCAACAATCAGTACTATGATAAAAGGATAGAAAAGATAGATTTCTGTACGATCTCGCATATAGTTACAATTATTTCATTTCAAATCATTCATTTTCATATGAAATATTGTTTTTTCTCATTCATGGCAAACATCTTTGAATTTTTAATTGCAACATAAAAATCGTAAAAATCTTTTGCTTGATTTAAGTAACTTTTACTTATAAGAACTCTATTATAATAAGGTAAAAATATTAAATGATTTAGTTTCACAAGAATTATAAAAATAGGTTAATAGCCATTGTGACACCCACTATCTCATTGTTTTTTTGAGCAACATGGAATAGCTAGTATTTCATTATAATCAGAGTATTCATACATTTTCTTTCCTAATTACATATTTCATTTAATAATTGTTACTCAACCTCTCTTTTTCGAATAAAGTAGGGATAGAAGAGTAGAGCTAGGACAGGAGTTTAAGACATCACAAACACTCAGTCTACGAACAGAAATCCATAAATCGATTGAAAGATCAATTTACGAAACCCATCCGCACCGGGAATTGAGCCCGAGACATCCGTAACTGTAGCCAACGACGCTACCAACTGCGCCACGGACGTCGACAAAATGTTTTTCAATGATATCTAAATTTTCAAGTGAAATGATGCCATATTAACAGTTTTTACTGTATCCATGTGTATATTTTATTTGTTAGGAGTTTATGCTAAATAAGTAAATGCATTGTTTTAAATTTAAGATCGGTAAAAATCGACTTAACATAAATCAAGAGGATTAAGATGAAAGTTACATTTAAAGAAAACATTTTTAATTGTATCGTTTTCACGCAAAAGTCCATTGCCTGCTGTCTTTTTTCATGCTTTTATATCCTTTTATGTTCACTCACGACTACTGAAAAGTAAATCAGATAAGTAAGTATTATAATAAAAATAGATAATCGTACTTTGAAATATCTCTCGTTTATTCTCACCAATAAAAAAAAATTTTGTACAAACAAATACTTTCACATATTAAATTATAGAACACAATTTTATATTTATGATTAAATATTTTGAGAAACTCTTCTTCAAGATACAAAGGACTTTATGGAAGAAAGAAACCTACTGGAAAACTTTGTTGGAAAACGAGCCCTAACGAACGCCTCAGAGTTAGGTGGAATTGTTTACAGGAATGCCATAAATAGAAAATGCACTCAAAGCAGCATGCTAACGTATGAGAACACTTAAAAATGCATTGAAAATGATGTCTTACTTTAAAATAACACTTTATGCTGATACCTATTAAGTGCAGCATCGTTTAAAATATTTTTCTTTTGTAATCTACGCTTACATATGTATCCTACACTAAATGTAAAATGCTACGTTTAATTCAAGCAGTTTGATGAATTGACCAAAAGATTTCTTTATAAACTATGCCTTTGCTACAATATGCGTCGAAAATTTAATAATTTTAATCCAATACATGCCAATCTTTTTCATCAAAATCATGGTTTCTTCAATCCCAAAAATGAACCTGCAATAACATTGAAAGTCATACAAAATTTTTATCACTTCATATGAGTTTTTTGATAAAAATGCTATAATAGGCCTTTAAAAAGCAGACTTCCTAGAAAGTCACTTCTCTCAATATAGTAAGCCAAAGCAACCTTACGCTACAAGCAGTACAATAAGAAAATTCGCAATTTATGAGTAGTCCTAGAAGTTCTAATCTCTACCAACAAACTGTATGTCAGTTGTGCCGAGATCAACTCTCAGCTCTGTTTTTAGACGATTGACATATATTTAAGAACATTTCTTGTTAGTTAGTTAACACATCAAAAACTATATACGAGATGACATGACTCAATATTATTCAGGGCGAATCGTGCCCAGAACTTTCATTAGATCATCTCTTGTGGCGCAAAGTCAAGAAAAAAATAACGTTTTGATGTGACAAGCATCATGTTTAGGCAACGTTGTCTGGTAAGTTTTTAGAAAGCAGAGCCTTCTATCCTTTGGCAAGGGGCGCTATTCCACTGTTGCAGGCACTACGTTTTTTTAGCCAGTGGCACGCCGTGAGTGGTCTGGAGCGCGTTGCTCGGCCGTTGGCATTGACCGTCAACTAGCCATTGATGTCGCGTTACAATTTCACGGGCTTGATTATTTTTAAATGTCAATTATTTTTTTATTTGTTTTTTTTTTTAATTGTAAACTCTGTACCCGTAACTACTGACTGAAATAAATGGTGAGTTGACTAAGTGAACTAGCGCGTTTGATTGTACCTGAGAGACACCCTCATTTTCATCAGCTCGTAATCTAAGCTTATAATTGTAGTTAATCGCAAAAAGCACATTTTGAATTGTTGATTAAAAACAGTCATTGATTACGACTAGGCTTCATAATTATACTCTTTCAAAATAAACACACATCTTTATTCCTGTTAAAATTCAAAATATTTCATTTGATTACCCACAATACCCACTATTTCATATTATTACAATATGCTAGGATTCAAGGTAATTAACCAAAAGAATATTATGATGATCTAAAAAAAGAACATGTTACATAATAACACATATACATTGTCTCATGCCGATTTGACTTCATGACTTCAAAGTAAATGTGATGGACCACTCGCCTGCAAAAATACAAACTGATGGACGGTACAGCATGGCTTGTTACTGTAGGGGACTTTGACTAAGCCCATTATTTTTTATTTTGATTCAATTTATTATCATTATTAAAATTATTTCTTCGTGTTTATTCTAAGTTCTTTTATACATATTAAAAATACTCTGTTTTTTTAATTGATTTTTTGTTATAAAATGATTGATGATAGCTTTTTTAAACTTGAATATCGAACACTTTTTCATCGTCTGATATTGCCATAAGTTGCAAACTTTTTCCCTTTACTTCTTCATCTAATTGGAGCAAAAGTTCTGTACGCCTATTAAAAATTCAAATTTGAATAATGCAGTAGTTTTGCGATTACCTTAAAAATGTGCAACGGGAAGTTGTGCCGTTTTGCCGAAGAAAATGAAAATGGGGCATATTTACTATTAAAATATTTATAGCTATACCACTTAGTCATGACATGCAATCAATATAATACTAGTTTTGCATATAATTGAAAACATGAATAACGAATTCAATTCTTTTATTTGATATTATGACATGTTTAACATTTTTATGTATTATCCTCATGTTCTTTTTTTATACAATTTATGACCAAGTTACTTGTAACCAAAAGTAAAAAAATCAACTACTAAAAAATTTCAAATAGCCAAAATTTTTCAGTTAGAAACTAGCACTACTGCAATATTCTAGTGGGACGATCGTCATAGATGACGTTATTTAAATTGAAATACTGAATGTATAAAGTACCTAGTAATAAATAAACGTATTGTTTTTTGTTGTGTATGTGCATTCCATAACACATCTACATGTTGTATGTCATAATAATAAAACGCCTACAGACTGGTCTGGACTATTTTACTTATAATTATTTATACTTTCAAATCAAATCAAATTTGTTATAGCATATAAATGTTTTCTTTTTATGATAACTTATTACTTTGAATATCATAAAAAATGGACTCCTTACTTATTTTCTTCGCTGTTTTTATTTATCCTTTTCTATCCATCTATAACCATAATCTAACATTCCTAAAGAATATCCTTCAGATGACTTAATACTTATTATTACTTTCAAATGTAGAGGACTTAACAGAAGTGACTGAATAACAACGATAGCTGTTTGTTATTCAGTCACTTAAACTCTAAAACAATGATGATAGAGATAGAACAATGAGCCGGGACAACTAGTTAGCCAATGGTTCTCTTAGCGTTCCGTTTTTAGACTCGGAATGATGGTGGAGAAGATAATCATCAAATACACAAATTCATAAAACGATTGAATTACTGAAATTGTCGATTTGGGAATTCAAACCCGTGGTCACTCAACCGAAAGCGACAAGTGTACACAAGCGTTCGCCACTTGGCCACATGATCAATTCAGGATATGAATTTTGATCCCAATATAAAATTATATGAAATTTGTCTTTTAGCCTGATTGTTTCGCCCATATCCGTTGGTAGTACATAGTACGGAACCCTGTTAATCAATGGCAACTAATTATTAAGTCAGTATCTAATTCAATTAACGGTCAGTAAATATTTAAAGAAGGTTAGGTTAGGTTAACTAAGTAATAAAGATATAATAATAAATCTGATTTACTTTATATACGTGAGAAGTTCATTAAACCATTTTGAGTGTAAACAATTAAACAGTTTTTAGTGGTAAACAATAAAACTGTTTTAAAATTTAACATTAAGAAATGACTATTTATGATTTCAATAAACATGCACCAATCGCCAAGTAAATAAAGTTTTGGTTAGGTTTAATTTAATAACTGACCACTTTATATAAATTACTGACCGTTTATTTTATTAACTGACCACGTGTATACTGACCATTTATCGAATTAATTACTGACCTTTTTGATTAATTACTGACCCAATAAATTTAGGCCTTAATCATTTGTTGATAAGAATCTCAACCGCGTTATTGCCGTATGCGTTTTCCAATATAATATATTTTAGGGTTACCTTTAAAAACAATTATACAAAATAATATTTCAACTACCATGACTCGTCAGATCATTTGTAGTGAACGTTTCTCGCTTGTAATACAAAGCTTTCCCAGTTGAGTCCAATGCGAAATTTAATGCATTGTTATAGCAGACGAAAAAACGAAAGAAATAATGCAAGACTACGGGGTTCTCTTTTCTTTCTTTCGGTAGATTTTAAAATATTTAGGGTACCATTAAAATATTTTACGCATGTTCTTTTGTCATTTCATTATGATGCGAGTTGAACTAGGAATAAATATCTCGGTAATCTGTGAACAAATATTTTTATAAATCATCTCTTTTTAAACATTTTTAAATAATTGTTTTCATTAATATGATTTGATGTTTTATTATACTATCACATTCTGTTGTGCTTACTACATCTAAATATATATTTTATTTTCAGGCGGAACCAAAAAAAAATACTTTATCGTAAATTTATCTCATATACTGACTTTTGAATAAGGGTCGATTCGTGTCGCCAGTATTTTTTCTATCGATGGAAGGATGTTTTCTTTAACCGAAGGGTTGAAAAACTTTCGTATACGCTTTTTATATTACAATATATTTCTTTGTGTCAAAAATCAATATTTAAATTTAATCCTGTTTTATACCCTCATAATTCTTACCTCCTTCTTGAATCTTACACACATGTTATATTGATTGAATTTAAATCGAGTTTCATCTAGATTTATTTATTTTCTTTGATTATGAAATAGAGATTTTTTGTCATGGTTTGACATTTATGTTCTAACCTGAAACCATATCAGAATGTCTAAAAACACAGATTACGTTATTTATTATATCGATACTAGATACCTCCTTATTGAATCCTGCGCAAATATGAAAGACAAAAACATCATTTACTTTTAACATGGTAAAATTGACTTTGCTTTTAGATGCCTAAATTATTGAAGGGAAAATTAAGATGTTCACTTAAAGAAAAATGTTGTTATTCAATCAAGAATTAATTACAGCTGTCTCATTATACAAGCATAAATACGTCAGATTGCTTATTTTATTCATCATATTTGAGTTGAGTACCTTTAGTTCAATTTTTAGAACCTCTCTAAATAATCTGAAATCTCTTTACTCCAAATACATTACTCGAAGGTCCGATTAAAAACATGCGAACAGATAGAGTGCATTATCGGCTGACCGCTTAATCCGCGCTTCCATTAGCAGTTGACCATTAGCGTGAGATTATTGCCAACGTACAATAGTCCTTGTGGTTCATGAATAATGTACGAAGCATCTATTTACTGCCTTTGCGATCTATAAACATGCTCTTTAATTAATAAAAGTTAGGTCTTATAATTATATTCAAGTTTTCCCTATCTATGTAATTCAGGAAATACTTAAATACAGATGTTTACATTAATAGAACGCTAATCAATGATTTAAATCCACTAACCACTATCACTTCATAACAACTCCAATATTTTTTCCATACTGGTACAAAAACGAAGCCATAAAATAAAATAAAAACGGTTGAATACGTGTTCAACACAAAAAAGCTATCTATATATATAAAAAAATGTCTGTTTGTTGGTTTGTTGGTTTTTCCGGATCTTATAGGCTCCTAAACTACTCAACCGATCGCGACGAAACTTTCAGGAAGGACTTATTGTGATCATGCCGGGAAATATTATATAAAATAAATGTTTGTTTGTCCTTTACGCGTTCCTTTACCATTCATACGATTTCGATGAAACTTCGGTGAATTGTTGTGCAAACACCCGTGAAGGGTTCTGAAGAAAAAAAAATTGAAAACCTAAAATTGAAAAAAATAATCAAATACGTACATACAGCGACATCTAGGAAAAACCTTCTTATTTATCCGTGTACGCACCAGACGAAAAACAAAAATATTGTGTTATAACAAGTGTGATATTGAAACTCGGGTTCGGGTCGGGCCAGACCTGAAGATGATGGACTCGAACCGGGTAAGTCTATGAAATTTCGACCTGTGCAGACCTCTAATCCAAAAGCAGTTCAATAAACAGAATTAAAACACAAACCCTTTCTTTCTTTGAGTGGCATTGCAACGCATACCGGGTAATCACTAGTAGTTTATAATCTTCATTCTATGAAATAACGCTATATATGATTTGAATAACATTGATCAAATGATATTCTATTCTAGCTGGTATACACTTATTCGTTACAGGTATTTTTACCCGGCATCGCGCAAGATATAGCACACATGTATTAGGTTATTAAGACGTTGACTGACTAATGTTAAAATATTGTTCATATTTGAAAATATCACGGTGAACCGTACCTCTTGTAACACCAATAAAATATAGTCTATCAATTAATAATAATGTTGAAAGTTTAAAATAGAAACAATTAAAGATAAAAATCACCACACTTTCACTTTTGATTAGTGCCTCGTTGTAGATGCCATCGGTATAGTTCAAGGCAACGTAAAGATTTTCTCAAGGAGACGCAAGATATTCAAAATAATATATCTTCAGATTTGCAGTCTTTATTGTTCTTTCAAAGCTCTGGAACAGGTTGGAACGTTCACAAAATGAGTGAATTACTGCAAAGAGTGTCACTGAACGTCATTAAAAATTTTGTTCAGCTAAATGGACTTTTAATGTAGCTATATTTGTGATTTCAGATCAGTATTTAATGATTTGCAAGAGGTCTATAACATTTTAATTGTAGACTCTTTTATTTGATCTATGTATAATTTGTTTGCTAATCAGTATTTTCTTGTCTCAGTTCATGAACCATAAGTTTTATATACCTTCATTTTTACACTCAATTTTATATAAATAAGCCTGTTGTGTTTGTATTTTTATCAGTTGATAATGCTCGTGATGAGCGAAACCGGTCCTGATCATTATAAATATGTGGAAGTAGTACAAATGAATTGTGTTTTATTTTTTAAAATATAATGTCTTTCCACCAAGAATTGACAATTAACACCTTAAAAGTGACTACTAATCCTTCTTTACTTTCATAGTACGTAAATCCTGCAGTGACTGATTTACCAATGGTTATCTTTAAACATCTTTTGTTCAAACGGTGCATCAGGATTTCATATTTTCCAGTTAGAGAACGTAGTTTTCGAAATTAAACCATTAATTTTATGTACCATAAATACGATATTTAAATATAATTTATAACACTGTTATCGGCTACTAATAATACTTAGGCTCTTTTGCCACAGTGATTTGTTTCCACGATTTAGTAGTGTGAGGGAACGCCTTAAATGCCCTCATAAATGTTAAGGAGACATAATACACATCTGCAGTGCATTAAAAAGTCATTATCGTCTTTTGCATGTTGAGGAAAAATAACAAGCCGAAAAACACAGACTCTCTCGCCAGTGGTAAATTGAGGGAATAAATAATTTGTATTTTTCTTTTACTTAACATACTTTTTGTAGCATTATTTTGATTTATAATTCAGCCAATATAAATCCAAAGTAACAATGTTTTTTTCAATGAGTACCATAACTTTAGTATTATTGTTCTTACTAGAGCTTAGTATTCTATTTTTTCAATCTATATCGTCGTGCCGAAACTATATGTAGCATCAGTTTCCTTACCATTTCATTTCCAGGATTAGTAAGCTTTCTCACATTTTAGATTTGTTCTGTTTTATTTCAAAGTGAAGCTTTGAATGACGAAAATAATTAAGAAAGCCCCCTGTCAAATACTGACTGTGAATATTCAATATTTAAATGTGATAAATTCATCAGGATTTGATTGTAATTTGAAGACTTTGCTTTATGTATATCGGTCCATACTGCTATCCTAAGGTTAATATGGGTGTCTGGATATTGAGAAAGATACATTTTATACTAGATAATTTTTCATTTGAGATAGGTTCTAGGAACCGACGTAAAATATAAAACAGTATTAACACATATATAAATGAGTGTTTGATTCCATATTTTTAAATAAATTTCACATGATAATATTTCCGGAAGTCATATATACTGTAAATGAAATAATACATGTATGAAATTTGCAATTTTAAATGTTAATGTTTTACAGTTGCAACATAGTGTGCGTACAGTCGCTGAAAGATCATAAATACTCACTTGGTATGTAAAAGTGTGCTTAACATTATTATTTATAAACTAACGCCTTCAAAAAGCAAAAATATAACATGTTTAAACAGCGAAAAGTGTGTTCTTTTGTGTGGCACAGAGAATCCAAAAACTACATACACAATAAATACATGTATTTATTCACATTTTTTTAAGTACAAAATCAGATCGCTTACGGAGAAAACAGTGTACCGCTAATAGCACGATTTAATGTTTTCAGTTGGGTGTCGATTTTGATGTATAGGAATTAGTATAAGAGTTAACCAAGAAAAGCGAAACTTTATGAAAGATACGTTTTCCCAGGTTATGTTTCTTGTCACTGGTTTTTGCTTTGGTTTTCGTCCTATAACCATTTCTGTTCTGATTTCATAATATATTATAAAACAATCAGTTAGTGATAATGTTCAATATGTGAAAATATACCATTCAATCTATACATGTATGCATACCGTTAATAAATTATGAGGAAATGATTCAATAAATCAATTTCTTAACAATCTGTTAATTGATTAGATGACAATTCTGATTAGCCATATTTAATTTGTATAAGAAGCCATTATCAAAAAAAAACATCAGTTAAAACGCGATGACTGAAACTGTTTCCCATTTTACCTTTGAATTAACAATGAATTTCTTCAAATTTACCGCTGAACCTATCGAAAATATGATACCAATAGTTTTATATATTATATTATTATTGTAGTAATAATAGGAAAATGTATCAAAGTTTTTAGTTCTAAAAAATTTTATTAGTTAGTTAATAGCTATTTTGGTTTCATGACATAGTTATAACTATGTTAAAACTAATAAAATTTGGTAAAATTGGATACTTTAATGATATCAACATATTATTTTATCCTATTATAATGGAATTCTAACAAGTAAATGCCAATTCAATCTATAAATTACATAATTAGTTCTCCTGTGTTTTATATTTCAATAAATACAACGCTTTTCCTCTAAGATTGGAAAGTTAATGCCATTTTTTTTTTTTTTTATTAATCGGCTACGTTCTTTTGATACCTTATTTTCCAAGATCTACCACTTTTTTAATTTTAAAGTAAAATGCGTAGTTAAGCCACGCTTTTTTTTCTAGTACCGCCTGTACTAAACATGGATAAAAATTTATTCCGTCGATTCATCGAACAGATTTCTCTTCAGGGAAAGTACTCTGACTCCCCGTGAGTGAGGGAAAAATTCTGTTCATATTATTTATTTTATTATGTTTGCATGATTTCTCGGTTCGGCACATCTTTCAAGAAGTGTCCCAGATAAGCGACAAAAATATCATGAATGGATATTGAGCGATAACTTTATATTCGTGATGATTTTATAAAGAATCATAGACGCGAATAATTTCTTTTCCAAAGTTAAGTACTATCCTGCTGATGGTAATACAACCGAAAACGTTGCTCGAAGAAATAAAGTATGATTGCATACATTAAATAGGAGATTTGTGCCGTCGAACATATAACCTAGTACTAGAAAATTCTAGCGTATTTCCACTCACCTGCAAGCCTTGGCATAAATTAAAATTCTTCTGATCAATACAATAATTTATGTCGAATACTATTGTAAATATTTATAACTATTACTAATTTAAGTTAATAACTAAATCGATTTTTTGTTGCAATCGTGCACGATCAGAATTTTTTGATGTTATAACAATATATTTTTGATATCACTACGGGAACAGACATCACGAGTTGTACATAAATATTCACACTCGCAGAATATTCGCTCAGCTAGGACATCCGTTTGTTCCCTACAAATCGAAGTCAAGCTGAATAAATAAATAAAATGGTGCAAACATTTAAATAAACACTAAAGAGCGCTTTGAAGTATTGAAATGGTACTTGAATTTCGTATATAATTCAGAAATGTCTAGCTTAGTTTCTTTCAAAAAAGTTCAGCTACATACTAGCTTATAAATAAAGAATCGCAGGGCATCGTTCAACTTTTTGGTGCAATTTTTGTCACATGCTTCAAATTAAAAGCTGTCGGGAATATTTAAATTTGTACTCCTGATTACGTAAAACAGAATTTCTTGTTGGATTGTTACTTTGTGGATTTTTTTAAATCTGTGGGAAGTCGCGTGAACGCGTGCATCGTTGCATTTCGCGATGATGAAAAAAGAAATCTCTGTCATTCCTTGTTTACGTGTCCGTTTGTTCATTTCTTCGCATTAGTGTAACCGAATGCTTCTGCATTAAATCAGATTAAAATAAATTGGCCCTTGTTTCAATAAAAAAACAAGGGTGGGTGTGATGGTTTATAAGCAAACTAACGATGCGTTAAATAATTTTAAGAAACACAACAACCTAACTCGTATCATATTTAATCATAAATATAACTACTTCTTTGCATATTTTCTCTTCGAATTGGGAACATATGACGCGTATTGCAATATCTTTAATAGATTAGTTCTCAATAAGTATATTGTTTTAATTTTTAGTATTGTAAATGGTTCACCTTTAAAAATAATTTCTGGTAATTATTGTGGGTATATATTATATACAAGTAATGTAGATAACATGCATAAAATTCACCGTCAACCATGTATTAAAATTTTGTATCAAAACGTAGTACTTATTTATTTAATATAATTATATTTGTATATATCATTGGCGTGCGGTGGATGTATCTCTATCCCACAAACTCACTCATGTGTAAGCAAGTAGGATACAAGTGAATGCGCCCGCATGCCCTTGTATCTCGCTCGCACTTTTCACATTACATGTGATTGAGCGAGAAAGAGAGAAATCCACGGCACGCACCTGATGTATATTGTTTATATATTTAATAAAAAAAAACACAATCAAAAAGTTGATTTGATTCTTTAACACGGGTGATCCTGGCATGATCGTTCGGAACAGTCCTGAGCGTGGTAAAGAGAACTCCTACACATATCAATCAGACTGACATTCTAAATGACTTAGTTTAAAATATGCTGTCGTGTAGTGTTGTGTTCATGGTATTATGAACAATAAATGAAACAAAATGCAATTGTAACTTTAATACTGGCCAGTCACCACCAAAGAGTGAAACAAAAAAGATAGGTAAAGGAATGAATACTAAAACAGGAAAAATTCACTCGATTCATCATATATTCTTTTTGCTGGCAGAGACGAATTTTCAGCTTTTTCAGGTGGATGGATCGATCGCGGCTATCATTCCATCAATCACTACAGTAAACTATCAACCTAAGTGTCATTTTTGAACAAGACTGTCATTCCGAATGGTCATGTGAGTTTTGCTTTAAAAGAGATGAATAATTTGCATTGATAGGAATTTGTATTCGAAAAAGCAATAGTAAAATTAACCATCAGGCTTTGAATTATTTCATCGTGTGTCAGTTTAAAAAATGTATATTATAACAGATGGTTAGTAATTAATTTCTTTCAATATTAGAAGGAAATTATTTGATATTAATAGATTATTGTGCTAGATACTACTTTCTTATTAAAACTATTTCTATAAATCAACAAAATCAGCCAACACTCAATAATGTCGCCAATGACCTTTTATTTAAAAAGAACCATTTTAATTTCGTTGAGGGGGAAGCCATTACATGAAATCAATTAAAAACAAACAATAGAAACAGATCATGTAAACGCTCTTAGCGTTTTCCTGCAAACAAATAATAACAAGGCGTTTTTAGTAATAATCTGTCTCTCTTAATGAAGCATTTAATTTTTCCACATTTTGAATTTAGTTCACGAAACACGTCTCGTCCTATTTGCACGTATTAATGAATTACAAGGATTCTCAAAATTTGATACCGCAATTATTTTGTTTTTTTATTTTAAGATTTTTCAAATTTCACTCATTGTAAATCTTGCTTGTTATCGATTGTCCAGTAAATTATTCAGACATCTCCAAATGAATCACGGAGTTGTAAAAACCAATCTGAATGATTTTTTATGAAAATTACCTGTGAATGCCATTTTATTTATTAACCTAGATTCTATCTAGTAAGCCGGTGAGAGCTTCGAATTGCATTGTACTTGGTCCAGAAATCATTTAAAAATGGCTACAAAATAATATATTTAATGCTTGAAATGTATGCACAGCAGTTTTTCGTCATTTACTCGAATCTTGAAAAATTTACAGAGTGCTTTCTGTTGCTCGATGATTCAAATAACCTAAATTGATATAATCGAAAGAGCAATATTCAAATAGTCACCATAAATCAAATATTATTTATTTTTGCATGAGCTTATACATTTAAAAAACAGGTATTTAACAATTAAGCACCCTCCAAGTAGTCAGTAGAAGGATATTTATAAATATTCTTTTACTGATTCAGAAATATTAAAATTTAGTTTAATTCTTTAGAAGGTTATTCGAGTACTGAATCAGATAGAAGGCAATATTTTTCTTCTTAAACAATTTAAATTCGTGTATGGCATATATTTTCGTTTTCAGACATGATGCAATAATATACGACATTAAAACACATCTGACATATTTCAACCGTAAAAAATTAAACCGTTCGAAGAGCGACGTCTAGAAAGTTCTCATTTGCAAACAGGAAATCATGTGTTCCCGATATCAGCCCAGCGAGTAGCAGTTGGGAACGTTTCCAAGCCCCGTTTTGGCTCGAACGAGTGCTTTTGGCGGGAAGGAGCTTCGGCCATTTTGCGGCGACAACTACTAAGATGGCTGTGGGCGCGACTCCAGCACCGCATCGTACCGGAAATGGGAAGAATCTCAATCACGTTACTACAATTTGCTATAAACAAAAAATCACAAAATTTCTTACTCGAAGCGGCGTCATTAATAATGATTCATTTAAAAGAAAATAAAAATAAGCTTTCTTCTGTAAATAATGAAGCTACACAAATCTTAATTCACTTTTGGGCGTAGATCATCTTGATAAGACTTCAAAAAGAATTCAATAAAACGTAAAGCTGCCTAACCTCACCTAACAGAATACTCTACAGCGTCGCTTGGATACCAAAGGATCTAGTAACAATATACTAACCAATCTATTTGGTACGTTGATCTCCATTCTAGTCCAGTTCGTACACTACGTCGCTAAAAGAAGATCCGCATTTCTATATTATATTTACAATCATGGATGTTCAATCACACGATTCATAACACTTTACAATGTATAGCGGGCAAGTTTTGTTTCGAATGATTCCCAAGTAATTATGTAATGTATCGCTCGTCTTTTTTTATAAATCCTAGTTCAGATGCTTAAATAGTAATAGTAGTAAAACAGTACATTAATGATCGTAATGCGGTGACTATAACTTCCAACGGAAATTGTTAAATGACATTCCATATTTCATATCGCAAACATATTTAGTCAAGTAAAGGACATTTTTAAATTCGTAAAAACAAAGAAAATAACTATTGTCATCTACAGTGACCCTATGGATATAAGATAATATATGGTGATGAACTAATTAAATATTCCATTGGCAGTATCCAAATCATTATGGTTAAATTCAATTATCAATCTTAATTTTAATTTATTTATTAATTATTTTACATTTAGTAGAGACTGTCCACACTATGCACTGTAATAGTATTACAAAACTAGTGGGAACGCCCTCATAGATTACGGTATTGAAATTGAAATACTGAATGTCTAAATCAGCTGTTCTTAAGTTTCCATACTGATTGTTTGTGTGTGTATTGTTTATATTAACCGCGGACGATTAGGTCATGAGAAAATTTTATTCCTACATGTGAATGTGATGGCAATAAAACGTCTACATCTACGCCTACAGACTGGTATGGGCTATTTATTTTATATAAGATGTGTTTGAAAAAGAACATGCCGAACAGCCGAAGGCATTTTTAGAACTTGAAAGTCAGACACTTAATTTATGGGTTGAACAATTTGAATGGTTGTCACGTGGTTTTCTCTGTATACTTATAATTAGTACGTTTAACTCAATTCAAGACGTTTTGGTATATATAGATGTATAATACTTAATCAAATGGCCAAAATTACTTAAGTGAAATACTTTATTACCCAGAAATTTTAAAGAATTTAATGATTTAAAACTGTTTTCATCCATTCGTCTTACACCCTACTCTTAAAATAGTTGATGGGTTTCGATTGTGATAGAATTGTTTTCAAATCAACTGTTGTGTTAAAAAAAATAGACTATTAATTGCGAATAAAGCAATTGCAAGTAACAAGCGGAGAATATGGATTAAGGAAAGTGGATATCACAAATTATGGAAAAATGGATAGCTCAGCGGAGAACTAGGATTGAGTTGTCACAGGGAAGTGGATAAGGTTTGCCAATCTCGGTACTCTTTACTTTGTTCTGTAAGGAAAAATACATGGGGTAATTAAATTTTGGGCGTCAGGCGTGAGGATACACGCCAAATGAAAAAATAATAATAATGAAAATACCGTTACCGTTAAAAAAAACCTTTAATAGGGATGCGGAAACCGTAGATGCACAGAATTTAAATTATAAACAAATAAAACAGAAATTACACGACGAAACAATATTTGTGAACAGATGTTTACACTTAAAGAAGAAAACTATTATAATATATATATATAATTACGACCTTATGGATGATAAAACATCTCGGCGAAGAACTCGGGTGTCCGAGGCCAATCTCCAGCGCGTTACCGGCATGTCCTACTTGTTCCACATCCTGACGCGTAAGAAAGTTTTAACGCAATTCTTACTTAACCATCCTTGGCGAGGCTTCCCCTTGGTCTCCTACCAACGACGCAGCGATGTACTTATCGCCGATAGGTGACGGTCATAATGTTGCGACGAAATCGTAACACAACTTAGACAGCGGAACCATTGGATCAAATTTCTTAACAGTAAATCATCAATATCTCGTGGCTGCACTACTAGTGAGTGTACTATTTTGTCGGCGTCCGTGGCGCAATTGGTAGCGTCGCTGGCTACGGTTATCGATGTCTCGGGTTCAATTCCCGGTGCGGACGGTTTTCATGGATTGAATTTTCAATCGATTCCTCCCTTCCACCCATCCCATCCTTACGGGACGTAGCGAGAGCGACTAGCTAACCACTATTCCTTTCCTAACCCTATCCTTCTATCCCTACTCTCTTTGAAAAAATGTAGGTTGATCAACTGAGTAACAAGCAGTTCCCGTAGAAAAATTCTGTTAAGATAGCTCCATTAGGAGATCATATGCTCCACATTGGGAGTGAACATGGAAAAAAACCACTAGTGATACTTGTCCTGTTATTGTACATTGGCAATCAAAGATGGTTTTGAAATAATAAGAAAGATTTTTTCATTACCATTTCTAAATAACTACTTATGATGTTTTGTTCTTAAATTATTAAAAAATAAAGGTTGATGATAACTTATAAGTATCTAATTAGTGCTGACATTTTTTTATAATGGGCAGGAATGTTTTTTTGTTACAAAAACAAGCGAACGGGAAATGTAAAAAATGCATACAAATAAGTTCATTTCATTTCTGTGCCCAACTACCGCAAGAGAAGAGTCATAGAATATGAAACAAGGAGAGCACGTCGCATAGAATTGATAGCATGAATACGAGTTCTGAGAGAAAAAATCATATTATTACGTTGATCACGATTATTTTTTTGATTCTATTATAGTAAGCAAAACAGGGCTCGTATATAGGAGGGATATTAAATTGCATGTACAAACTTTTCATTTTAATTAGATTGCAGAAAATTCTCGTACAAACTCACCTTAACAATTGATGTGTGAGTGACAGTCGATACAGTGTTGTCTTTATCTGAAAACTGCCTTAGTTTTCAATTGGTGTATTTGGGGCTTACATCCTTTATCAAAAAACATATTTGTAACTTCAAAATAGTCACCAACACACCACTTTAGACTCGTTATTTATCATAGATACGAATACGTTTGTAACTTGTCAATTTAATTTGGTTTCAACTGATAATCAATGAAACATGCTTCTTTTTAATTACTCTAAAATTTCAACCGAATTCCATTTGACAGTTTCCAAATCATTTATGCTAGTAATGTCATCGTAAGAGTTATAAAAATTGGTTTTCTTAAATTTTTGAAAAAAAAGACACACGTGGATGAAGAAGTTATGCTACAAAATTAATGTTTTGGATAGTTTATTAAAGTACAAATGTTTTTTTGTGCAATTCATATAAAAAAGTAACATTCACCACTGTAGCTAACTTTGCCGTTATACATTACCAATATTACCACAATGACAGACCATTAAAATTGTAATATGTCTGATACGTTCATGTGTAAAAAGGATACATAACACCTTCAAGCATCCATAAACAGACTTTTACAAAAATTGTGACATTACACCTTCTTCCACTAATTTGTCGAAATAGTTTAATATTCGCGCTATTATACTGTTAGTGAAAACCTTATATTCGTATAAACAATACGTCCGTAATATAATTATGATGATCTGGATTATAGGTATCAATAATTACACTTTTATTTGTCTAAAATTCAACAATTATTATTTGTAATTAATAGATTGCACTATCATGGCTGATTCAGCATCACTCTTTCCTTTAAGAATTTCCAACACACCAGTAGAGTTGCACTAGTGAGTATGTATTCAAAGACTTTTCCAATACTTGGAATGCAATCAGTGGTCTTATTAGTGTTTTAATTGAATATTCCACTATTCAGTTTCATAGAAAAAAGCAATTTGTGCCAATTGAACTAAGTTTATTTTTATATAAAGCAATGCGAACGCAATCGGAGAAATTCCGAGAAAATTAATAATTTATTAGAGTTCGCGGTTAGGTTGGCGTCCCTGCTCTACTACGCCGCAAGGTTCAACTTCCAGGTAAAAACAAGAAAGGTAAATGCAAATCAACCAAAACTCTGTCTATCTCATAGTACTATTTCATTTCCAGCAGTCCAGACTCAAACGCTAGCAACTGAAATATGTATAACATATGTATTAAAAGTATTTTATGTCATATTTCGTCTGAGAGACAAATTATTGCCGGTCATTGAAATAAAATTGAATCGAAAAAATGTCGTTTTTTACATTCGACTTGACATTAAAATTCATTTTTCACATAGCTGATTTAGATCAGTGTCTCTTAACACGTTAGCTTCTAATGGAATCATTTTGTATGTAAACATGACGTACATGCATCAAATTAATATTGTTATAATTTCCGGAGCGCTACTGAGTAACAATTACATCAATTGCGATGGTTTAATTGGTCACGTCTTTCAACCTGTGCAAGACAGACGATTTCGTTTGTTTGCATTATCCTCTTGGAATTATTCTGCACTAAAAGCAGATAATTATAAATTTGCCTTTACTTCCGGACGTCTATTGAATGAAATTACATCTAAACAAGAGTATAATTTTGAAATTTCATTAATACTTGTTAGGGGCTTTGAATATTTTTATGTTGGTATAGAGAGCGCGGCGATGGCTTAAATAAAGCTTATAAATACTGACTTTCGAACAGAAAGATTCGTACATCAAATACGTAACGATTTCCCACATCCGTTTTTCATTTCATTTCAACAATGATATATTCCCATAAAGCACATTTTTTTTCATTGAAAGCAAATATGATTTTTAAAAAAGAATGAACTTATTGCACTGTGTGTTCCGTGATTGCTTAAAATTGAATATTTCCTTAATTAACAGCCATATTTCGTAATAGTTTTTTCATAAGATGTCACCTCATAAAATTAATAAAAATGGTCGTTTCATAGATATTCATTTCAAGTAAATTTTCCACGAATCAACGCGTATTCTGCGATTCCAATCAAATTCAAAAAATAATAAAAAAATGTGCAATTTAGCTTTATTATTTACAACTCAATTTTTACTTTATTCATACACATTTGATTTATACATATTAAGATCAAAACATTTCTATCATACTTGAGTTTTTATCGTTTTCCCCGAACGCACTGATTTGGAATTCCAGGCTTGAATCAAAGAAACACAAGAAATCTCATTAACGACCCCCACCTTGCTCGCCTAGCCCCGCCACTGGATAAAGTAGCAAATTTGTAGGGTGACTTCACATTATTAAATTTTAACTAAATGATTGGCTTGTTTATTATATATCTTTATTCAGATTTTCTAATCCAGTAGCAGCGATATTGTGATTAACGAGATTGTGATTACTTCATTTTACATACATATTAATGGCCTGATGTCTATTTAAGTCAAAATATTTATTTCTGTCAATCATTAAAGGTACTCAAATCAAAATTCAATACGATATCATCGTGGATACAGAACTCTTAAGTACCTAAATTGTTTTAAAATAAAATCTGTGTCAATATGGTCAACTTTGTATTGAAAATAATTGTTTAAATCGAAACTTATTAAATCCTTCTGCTTTTAGAGATTAAGAATGAACCATCAATTTCTAATTCAATAAGGTTTTACGAAAATCGTAGTCCTACACCTGGTCTTCGTATTGCTTGGTCATATAGTTCTACAAAAACGTCGTGTAAAATAAATCCGAGTTATAATATTTTTTTAGTTAGTGAAAAATTATGCTTTACGTTTCAAGAAAAATATGGAAGTTCACCTATGTACTATATTTTTGTCAATCAAACGACACAATACAGAAAATACATAAAAATATATAATACAATAGAAGGTTTATATGGTAATGTAGCTCAGTTGCAGGTTTTGATCAGTGGAAAACATTTTTCGATATTTTAACTATTAAGAACCGCGTTATAAGCGGCTATCTACTTTTAGCGTGTTAACCTATTATATATCCTGGTAACCTCTTCCAAAAGTTATATTATTTATAATTGGAATGATAAAGATGTTTCGCTGCAACCATTTTATGTGCCATTAATCTTGCTGTTCATATTATCACATTTAACTTAAAAGCACGTACTTCTAGCATGTATGAATATTTCGTCTAATTTTATCCAAATGTGTGGTCAAATCAAACGTGGAATATTTTTATTTCAAAATTCACCACTGTATTATATCGAATCCTTGTTGCGGGAGTTACGTGCTAAGCAAGGGCCAAGTGTACATTAAATTTCTCTGTTAGCTTTTACAATATTATGCTGGATATATGTTTTTAAATTGTGGTTACCCGACTGCACGTGCACGCGGATATAGAAAACCCATCGAAACTGAACAAACATCTATTTCTTCCCCACCCACTTCTACTATTTAATTTTATTTCAACCCATAAATGTTATGCTTGCTAAGTAACCAAATTTGGTAAATTATTTTAATGACCATTATTAATTTACTGAATCAACAGTTTATTTAATTTGTTTGAAATAATATAATCGCTAATTCTTATTCTCACTGCGCTTAATTTAAAAAAAAAATTATCGCAACGAAACAGCAACGATTTTTTTTAGAAAAAAATGGAAACGTATTTAATCTATATACTAATATTTTTTACTAAGATAGAGGGCGCTTATATAAGGTCATTAAGACGTTAAGGTTATTTAATGTTGAAATTTTTTTGACAGTTGAAAATATTACCTTGGACCGTACCTCTTGTATCCCTTACAAAATATAGTCGATCAATTAATAATAACGTTAAAAGTTTAAAATATCAATAATAAAAGATTACTCTAAAAGATGAAAACTCTTGATGAGTGCCTCGTTGTAGATGCCATCGGTCTAGGATATTCAAGGCAACGTGAGGATTCTCTCAACGCAAGATATAAATGAAAGGATTACTATTAGGATAAGCCAGACCGATTATAGCAAGATGTACGAATTTACCATGCTACGTTTTATATTCACTTCCATCGACGGTTTGGAGATCTTTAAAACGTGTTGGACCTTTGACTTTGAGTAACAACATTCATAAGCAAAACAATTAAAGTTTCTGAAACGCACAGTATAGACAGAGCATTCAACATTGATATGGGCGTAAAACATCTCCGGAAGCAAAGGATTGCAAGTAATGATCCACCGGTTATCAAAACCGACATTATCAGATTTCATTTTCATTTTACCAGTTGAGCGTAAAATTACCAATTTTCTATGATGATCTGTATCGGTATCATTTATAATCTCACCTTTCAAAGAAATATATTCATCGACATGCAACTTCTATCGCTTCATTTTTGATAAATAATAACAATCTCTTACAATTTTTACGATGCGAACACACACTTATTATTTGTGAAATTTATAACAAATTTATCGTTGCTAGGCGACATGATGCTAAGACGTTGAAAACCCCGGGATATTCGGCATGGAGCCGTTGCTAACAAGCTTTCTCGGCTTTTGTTGATTTTTTTATTCCGAATCGTAAACGTCAAAAATACATCATTTTCAGTTTTAGGTTAAATGTTAAATTTTGAGAGCAGAAAGTTGAAAATAGCGTAATTGAACTAACAATTGCAGCCCGAATGACGTGTGAAAATTTCACTTCTCTAATGTACGCGTTTGGGAGGAGTTGTTGTGACCGACAAACATACAAACATACAGATTTCTACATGCATTTTGTGCTATATACTAGAGATATAAAAATGAATGTTGTTTTTTTGCTTGTTTGTTTATCCTCTATGCGTTTCTTTACCATTTATTCGAATTCGATGAAACTTTGGAGAGTTGTTGTGTGCACAACCGTTTCTGAAAAAAAATTGAAATCCAAAATCCAAAAAAATAATCAAACCTAACAGCGATATATCTGAAAAACCTTCTGATTTATTCGTGTACGCACCAGACAAAAAACTAAAAATATTTTGCATTCAAAATCACTTCAATAAACAGAATTAAAACTGAAACCCTTTTTTTCTTTGAGTGGCATTGCAACGCATGCTGGGTACTCACTAATACATTATACGCGTTGTTTTCAATATGTATGAAGTCATGACAATTTCATTATAAATTATATAATATGGCTATAATCAAGCCTTTTAAGAAACGTTAAAAATGCAATTATAAAATTCATTCAATTGAATTTTCTTTTGTATCGTTTGTATTAACTCCGCAGGCATTTTAAATATCAATTATTACGTGCATTTTTTTCGACAAACAATCTTTTATTAGGATAAAATGTAGAATTATAATACCTTTCATCTTTCAAATTGACTTTTCATTATCAAATTTGAGCTTTCCGCTTCATTTTGCAAATGTTTTGTACGGATGCCGCCCAAATATTTATTATATTCTCCTTCATTAATTGCTTTAGCGATACGTTTTTTTTTTGTATTCTTTGAGAAAGCATTCGCTAACGAAATTTGAACGGTAAAGAAGGCATTTATTTGGCTGCAATGAAAATTTATTACATCATAATGCAATCACCAGATATTTTGCAGAAAAAGATTCACAAATGTGAAAAGCAACTTCAATGGAAATCAAAGCGCCGTCCTTGGGTATGAAAACAATATGAATATCGTGATCAAAAATACATGACGAACTCAATAAATAAAGTAAGACACCAATAATGACTGAAAAAAATTGAATACTCTACACTGTTTTTCGTAATATTATATAAAATTAAAATTTTGTCAATTTTAATGCAATTGTCCTTGAGCACGTTTGCAATACCCTCCCACTACACCATGGCCGTACTTCCGTTCTGATGTAAATTACGTTAAGCGTATTATTTCAGTTTTTGGTTGAGATTGTCTCGAGACACGGCTACTTGTTGTTGAGTAACAGCCTACCACCACTCACCGAATCCATATGTTTGGTATTAGCAAACATTTCTCGCAGCGTCGTTACGCTATGTGTATGTTCAAATTAATAGTGTTGAAATTATTTCCGGAGCAACTACTTAAGACTTGGCGGCTTGCACTTAAATGTGCTGACCGTCTCTTATTTTCATTTTGATAAAGTACTACCTGTAGAGGTCAGTACGCTTACCATATGACAGCAAATTTGCTGAAGGTGGTATAGCTTACCTTATTAGCCACCAAGTTGACATAGACCATGGGTCAGACAGCTGGTCAGACTTAAAGGACAATTTCAAGGAGTTTGGTCAGTATCCTCCATTTTGCCATATATACATATCCGGTCCATCTTTGACCACCAGTTGAACCAGTTCATAAGTCTCCTTTACATGTTGTGTTCGTTTTATTTATTATAATAGTACTAGAAATTATTCCAAGGTGTCAGTCATTATCCCAATAAACTTGATGTGAATGATTATTTTATAAATTATTACGTTATTCATAAAAATTAAAATCGACTTCTTTATATGGGTATGTATTTTATATTATGTACATCATAAGAATGTTTAAAACCGATAATATTGTGGCGTAATTTATTCATACACCACCTGTAAAACTCGGAACATTAAAAAAGCTCTAAATTTTCTGCTTCCCTGATAATGTTACTTAGGCAAAGCAGGAAAAGTTTTGAGCTGCCTTGAGGCTCAGAAAAACATGTTGCCTTCTTTGAAGCTTATTATGATTATTTTATTTATTTTCTTTACTTTATTTTTGTCAACTCCAAAGAGAAAACTTATTAAGCCAACTAGTCACTCGCTGAATACCAACCTTCAGCAAACCTGTGCAGGAGAGTTGCAATATAAATCATAATTCTTTCGGAATATTTAATAATATCTTTTTGATTAAATTTGCAAGGCTATTTTTCAGAAATCATTAATGATGTAGGCTTACCAAAAAAATCAAATACGAATTTCAATCCCCAAAACAATATTTTAATAATGAGGTGTACATTAATAAAAAAACAATCGAATTCATTGAGCATCTCTTTTGGTTTTTAAAGGCTGTCTCTCATGACAAAAATATATCAGATTATCTCAAAAACTATTTTAATAATGTATTAGTAAGATTATTTTTTATCCTAAATAACTATTTTTCTATTATATCTCTTGACAAAAAATATTTATTTATTGACAATTATTATTATACCATTTTTATTTTGAGGTCGTTTATTTGTTAATGTTCTTGACTGACGGAAAAAGTATTCATCCCAATCTGTCAAAGATATCTTCAGATCTTTCATTCGTAAATATGATTATTTTAATGAAATTTATACTAAATCTCAAATTTCTTGCTTAAAAGTTACTTGCAGCTTTGATAGTTCTGTAGAAGTGTGGTCAAATTTCATCATATTCGATTGTGAGTTCAATTCTCCGAAAGGAAACTTTCATTGCTCATTGATTTATGAAGCTATGTCCAAAGGCACGGATTCTTGTGATGCTTACATTCTCGCCCACCAATCTTCTATTACTATTCGATCCTTTGAACTGAGTGTCATATACTAACTCCATTATTCTATGTTTACCCTATCTGAAGTTAAGAAAATGAACGACTGAACCACATTCAGTGGTCGTAAAAAAAACTTATGTTTATATGCTCCGTTAGGACTCTATATTACATATATTATACATTGGGAAAGAAGTTGGCTTAAGAAAATCACTGGGAATAAGCAATTAACTAAAGTGAAAATACTTGTTTATAAGCTTGCTTTTTAGTGTATTTTTCCGTGACTGCTTTTTTACACTTGTTTGTTTTCATTGCTTTCCTGGTAATTTTCTTGTTACTTATGATATTTATTTAATCATGTTGTCATTCTTCCAACGGATAAATCAAAACCACAACTAATGTGAAGTATTACTAATTACTACACGATATAAAATTTGAATTCCTAATATCATTTAAAACAACTGCCAACGCAAAAAATTGCATATTTTCAAAAAAAGAATATCTCAGCCAAATGATAAAGATGACATTTGAAATGTGCATATCAAAGAAAACTCATTACGAGATTTAGTTCCGGATAGTTTGCCAGATTAAAATACTGTGATTCCATAAGAGATGTAACAGATTATGCTGGGTTTTCATTTTACGAATTTAAAAGGTATATTTATCAGAAATATAATCAACTATATTTTTATAATCACGACAGCTGACAAACAGGACGTGATTATTTTTGATATACGATTTATAATCATAAACCAATCTCCAATAAATTGAGGTTATTATTGTTATAAGTAGGATGAATTAAATTTTTATAACATATATTATGGCAAAACTCAATTTTTAAAATTTTTGAAATTGAAAAATTAATGACAAGTCTGTATTTAATTACATGGGTTCGTATTAATTTTAAAAATCTACTCTAATAAATTAATAGAAAAAATCTTCCCTACAATAAAAAGTTTTTACATTTATAAATTTTTGTGGTGTGGAATAAATATTTAAATCTAAATAAAAAAATATCGATCTAAAGAAATTTGTTCTGTTGTTGATTGAATGTCAATTAAACAATAAGCATTATGTTTGGTTATTTATTTTAATATAACATAAATATACAAAAATATGGGTAGTCTATGATATCTCATCTGAACTATGGTACATTTGCTACTTATTTCTGTTCACGCTAGAGGTGCGTAAATAATATGAAACGTCATTAATTTGAAAAGTTTTCCCGCATTTTTGGACACTTCCAGCGTTTCGCGCTTTCATAGCACTCGCGCACAGATTTTCCTATTTTAAGGGTTCCCAACCTTAAATTATTGACTGTAACTTCTTTCACATACGAATGGGCCGTTTAAAATGTTTGCTAAGGCTTGTATTATACAATAAGAAAATGTAAGGATTAATTTTCAGTAGTTAATTTCTTATTTTTACAACATTTTTTAAATAGATCTTCATTCCGGTTTAAGCTCAATCTAAGCAATCACTCATTTTTATCAACTAAATAAGGCATTGTAACGCGGTGGTAAGCGTTTATCACAAGGATGCGAAACCTGCGGCCTTCTCAACTCTCAAGTGTGACCGTTTGCCTAAATCCAAATTTTCCATTTCATATATTTTTAAGTATATCATCTCGAAGTTTTTTTAATGTAGCCCTACTTGAAAATGAAGATTTGTTTGTTTGTCCTCTATACATTCCTTTGCCATTCATCCGATTTCAATGACGTGGACCGGGCTTGGGGGGTAAAGACAATTCATATTCGGGCTCAGGCCGGGCCCAGGTAAGGAATTCAAATTTAAGAAAAATATTTCATACCATGTTTGGGTCATGAGTCAGCCATAAGGCAATATTTTTCATAACTTAAATGATTTATTTCACTTGTGAAGATGATGATGGACTTGAACCGGGTAATTTTATGAAATTTCGACCCATGCAGACCTCTAATCCAAAAGCACTTCAATAAACAGAATTAAAACACAAACCCTTTCTTTCTCTGGGTGGCATTGCAACGCATGCCGGGTACTCACAAGTATTTTATAAAAATGGTGACCTTTCAACACCTCGTATGGGTAGGGAGTTTATGTCATCAATGTCGCTTTTTTAGACGACCGTATAGAATGAACCTTATTTTGAATTTATCATCTCAATAACCATTTTATCACATTATACAAAGCGCATAATTATAGTTAGTCTTCAAATTAGTATCTAGTTATAAATGGACATGGCATCTTCGAAAATTAACGGCATTTAATACAATGCCACATCATGCTCTGTAAATAATCTAATTCACATAATTTTCATCTTTCCCATTTATTCGTCATTAATAATATTATAAAATAATAAATAGCCGAGTCACGCCGTAAATCCAAGTTGCTAACTTTATTTGAAAAGGTATGAAAAGGTGCAAAGGCACTGGCGTACTGATCATGAAACCATGAGTTTCTGGGAAATGTTCGTTAATAATTTACAATAAAATATTCACTAAAATACTATATTTAATTAGTACGTTAATTTGAGAGGAAAATTTATATTTTACTGTATCATTGTACTATTATGAAACTATTAACATTATATACTAAGTGGCAATATTATCTATCAACATTCCCTCAAAAATCACACTTTAAATTGATTTAATGATGCCATTCTTCGAACGACAGTCTCAGAGAAACTTAGCACACTCATTTTACTTTGTGCATCTACATTTTAATGTTACACTGATAAATGTATTAATTTATGTATTGAAAAATCCAAAAGCTACGTTTTTCCAATTTCTTCACTTCTAATTGAAGCATGAAGAAGAAAGGAGTACAGTGAGGCAGAATAGCTTTTATGAAGGGGAAATATTAAAATAATCTTATTATGCCCTCTCCACAACATGCAATCTTGTCTCACTGTACTGTTTACTCTGAAGTCTCGTGCGTACCAGCCATTATCGATTAACAATATAATTTTTAAAGTATGGCAGCTTAGATAAGAAGAATAATATGAAATAAACTGATTAGTTTCAATGAGTGAAACTGGTCTCGATAATTATAAAAATGTTGAAGTATTAAAAAACAAATTGTGTTTTATTTTTAAGATAAAATGCCTTTCCGCCAAGAATTGACAGTTAACACCATAAAAGTAATTAAGCTCAATATAAAAATAAAACACATTTTTTTTATACCAGTTTTGATCATTTAATAAAGTTGTAGAAATAGTGCAAAACAGCGTGTTTTATTTTTATAAATATAATGCCTCCACGCCAAGAATTGATTAAGTTAATTTTCATAAGTATAGTCGTTGCTCTCACACTCTTTTATTTGGAAAAGTGTTTTAGAATAACTATGTGCCTTACTTTGTGCATGTCAGCTTGGATGGTGTGATATCCTATGTGAAGATGAGGACACCACTGCCTGTAAAGGTGTGAAAACAGTGAAATTTCAACTTTAAATGAGACATTTATCTGTGAGTGTTTTTAAAAAGTTTTCGTAAAGACCGTTCGGATTCTCCCCCTTATTTCACAGTCTCTCTCGACACTTATAATTATTAGAAGTTTGGATATTTAAAAGTTTGGCCCTTTTCAGAAATACCGGAGCGTTAAATTACGGCCGTTATATAAATACAAGACGTTAGATTAGATAACGTTAAGATTTCATGAAGAAACGCTATATTTTATTTTAACCCTATCGACATTTTATACATTACTTTTTTATTACCGGATCTATTCATATCTTTATTGTTTTGTGTTGCAATGGTTCATCGTCAAAAAAATTTTGAATCAAAATAACAATCATAAACATTAATATGATAAATATTAGGAAAATACTCTTACAATATGAATAGGAAAAAAATCTATTTAACATATTTCATGTAAGTTCTTTACTTTAAATTATCTTTCACAGACATTTTAAAAACCCTTGCTCCAATTTAATGTATTTCATACATGTATTGTAAAAAATACATTTCTTATTAATTAAAAATAAAAATTGACAATAAGCATTTATATAAAAAATACGCATGATAGATGATAACATTAAATGTATGAACAGGCGATAGCATTCTAATAAATTGATTATTATTAAATTATGCCTATGGCGAGTAATTTGGCTCGAAATGCACTGTTTAGAAAATGTTATTTAAAATAAAATATGCATCCATTTTAAGTAGTTACTATTCCAATAACTTATTTCATGTGAAATCTGTGATAATAGCAACGCAAACTATTTTGAAGTCATATTATTCATATTGCTGTTGGTCATTGACAGAGCAACCCTAAATAAAAAATAATATAGACGTCAATAAAATCAAGACGTCACGTATTAACCATTTTCGCATTCATTATAAAGATAGAGTGGAAAATTATTCATCATTTACAATTTTAAAAACTTTAAACGGTCAAAACCTCATAGAAAAAAATAAATACCGATATTTTCCAGTCTTCGAATCGGTATTTCAGCATTAAAAAACAACCAAAATATCGGGATCCCGTTTTCAGTTATACCGGTATTACTATCTGTAGATACAACGCTCACACCTGCCATAAACAAGATTACAGGATAGCATTAAAACGTTTTCTTATCGAACGTAAAAAATATTTTTTTTTATTACAAGAATCATTTTAAAAAATCCACGATTTTCATGTTTTTAACTATAAAAAACAGCATTTTCACCGTAATCATTTGTTAGAAAATATGGTTTGTATGTAATAAATTTCAATAAAAACTGATTATTGTTAATTTATGAGACCTGCCTACTCTTTAAATAAAGTTATATATTTTTTTTATATAAGTGAAATATCGTAAAACAAAAAATACTCTCACACTTCCCATATATCGTCGTTGTTCTGGAAGAAGACACTAACTGAAAAATACTAATTTTGTGTAATTGGACTTTGAAGTTTGTCAATTGTTTGAAATGCCATACCTTTGTTATTTTGTTTGTTTGTTTGTACAAAACTGTTTTTAAGTAAAAATGTAATTTATAAAAATAAATTTCGAAATAAGAAACATTTTGGTATAACTAACTCAATGTCATTTTTTCGATTTAGTGTTTTAAACCAGAACACCGATATAATAGCTAACGTCTCTACTGTGAGTATTGCATTTTATTCTGAAAGGATATTCACTAAATATTATAGTAAGCTGTTGCTTTATTTTATTAAATTAAGAAAATCATAATGTTCATTAATATTTCAAAATATAGCACTAACCCGACTGCGACGTGTTGGGGTTTCAGAAGTACATAATAATAATATAAAGTTTCTAAAGTAAGTTAGTTGTTACTCCGTGCTTTGATTTTAATCACTGATTAAGCCTTCGTTTCATTTTCGTGGCTTTTGTGGTTTTTCAAAGTTTTACTTCGTAATAAATTATTATCGGCTTGGTGATTTAGAAAATTGGAAGAATTTTGATGCAATGTAAATACATACATCATCGAAATAATTCCGGCTTTAAGCTTTGAAAACAAATGAAGCAACCATAACGGCCACATATTTTCAAATTACTCTTTCGTAATTAATTTTCAATCATATACACTAAAATCTCAAGAGACTTTTCACGGATTTAAACATTTAATATCCTACCCTTTTTCTAGTTTTCCCAGTGTGGTTGAACTTTTTTTCCGCTTAAAACAACGATTATTTATAATAGTCATCGCTATATTTTGAGCTACGGCACATTGTCTATGATAGGGATGAGTATACATGAGGTCAACGAGAGCCACATTCTGGATTTTCATATATATAAAGAACCACACCATATTCACATTCTCACGTAATACTAAATATACTAATTCAAATCTAATTACATGCGTTTTTGACAGTTGCATTCATATACGCGCATCTTGTCACTAACAACATTTAGAGAGAAAAACTCGCGAAAATACAAGTATAATGGAGAAAGAAAAAACCAAAGTTTTTATCAAGAGATATTGGGAGCCGCACTTAACCCAGTGAAGAGCCGCATTTTCCCACGTCTGGTCTATTACAGAGAAAATTACCGTCTAGCATGTCCTAAAATAGTTAATAAATGAAATATCTTTATAAATCTGTGAAATATTTAAAATGAAATTAATATCAATCATGTATGTTATTGAAATATGTTCTATTTGATGAAAATGCGTAATAGATTGACAGCTTAATAACATTTCATTTTATTTATTATTTATTGTTTCATACCAAATAGTGCCGCATTCCATATCATCGATGCACCATTAAGAAGCGATGCCAAACAGCTAGTAAAAAAATAAAAATAAAACAACTTTATCTGTATTTTTTAGATGTATATTTTTTATGAATTCTTTAATACATATACAATTTTTTACACACGGTGTGAAACCAGTATTATAATCTATTAAATGTACCTTAAGTTTTGGTCTTAAGAGAATGGAAACGCTTAAAACGTTATTTTGGATTAATAATCGTTGCATCATTCAAATAATTGAACCGCTGCAGCGTGCATGAAACTGCATTAAAGTTTGGTCATATGTGGTCTCAAAATGCATTCCAGTGTCACTTAAAGTTCTGTCCTAATTTGTTAGGATAGTGAGTGGTTTCACAGTTCCTCTAGTGAATATTTACTTATTTCACATTCTATATAAAGCTATGTAGCCTACATAAGCATACAAAATTAAGTTGTCTGTGGGATCGATATTACCTACACCATAAATGTAGGGGAAATATAGATTAATGATGAAAAAGATAAAGCGAAATGATAATATTTTTTTTTTATATTCGGTCCTGTAACCGAATTGTCAATGCTCTTGAACGTTCGTCCTACGCGGTTGTGCGGTTTCAAGCTCAAATACCCGGAAGGACCATTTCACTTTGACGTGGACCATCTCAACAGAAGTCACTAATTTAGTAATATTTTGAATGTGACGTAATATCAACAGGATTGCAATGAATTACTAAATAAAGATGTATATCCTCGCGATATGACCTCGCGTATATGACCTCGCGAGAAATTAGGAAAACATTTTTCCAAAGAAAAATATTTTAGAACAATACAATATTTAATAAATAATCTATCAAGTGGCAACACCTAAGTAACTGATCGTCCTTATAAATAATAAGCTACCACTGGTGAAAGGTGAGCGCTGAGTTTCATCTGAGGCCCGCTTTTGTTTGTCGCGTCTTTTGAAACTTAATTAAAAGTTTCCCGCGCACCTATTCTTGCTCTGTGAACTTCAATATCTATCTCTCTCCGTAGACCCGGAGTCCATACGAACAAGTTATATTGCCATTGAGAGGAACAGATAAAAACAGATTGCAAGGGTAGAACTTGCCTTCGCGGTGTCAACACTGATTAAAGCGGTTAAGTGCCTACAGCCAACTTCACGGTGCATGTGGAGACTTTAGTGACTGATAAATAAATTTAAAAATGGAATTCGTGTTTTATTGAATAACATCTGTAAGTTACTCGACGATTCTAGGGATAATAAACGCATTTGTACCCAACTTCAGACATATCGAACTATTTCTTACAAATTGATATAATTATTATCATACGAGAACATGACTTTTCTAACCGAACATGGTAAGTTTCAATGATAAAATTTGTGGGCTGCATAAATTGATTGAAAAGTCGAATGTCACATGTGGGCACAACTACTAGAAGCCCAACACGTACAGTGGGATAGCCTTTGAAAAAAAGTCGTAGCTGCGTATTTAATGCGTGGAAATATGGACCTATTATGAAAGTAAAATCTTTAAGCAAAGCATAACATACTGCCCTACAAATAAGTAGGGTATTTATAATTTACAATTCATCCAACAGAACGAAATGTGTCGTAAATTTAGCTTTTCTTGCTTCTAACTTTGAAATTCTTTAATTAAAATGTTAGTCACAAAAAAGCAACGCTGCTGAATTTCTTTAAAATGTTGAAATCATTGTTGGCTTACTAGACATCTTTGAAAAATTATTTTATTCTTTAGTATTTAATGTAGCCTATAATGGCATCCATTTTTATTTTTAAAATAGCAATTGGGTAAATATTTTAATTGAGTAAACTGTTTAACTGGTCTTCTAGTCGAGTAGGCAACGTTCTTGGGCGTTCGTTCTATTTGGCTATAGTGCCTACAAGCTTTATTTTCCATAAATTAATTTTTCAATCGATTAATAAAGTTGGGTTAAAAGGCATGGACTTCTGACTTTATCACTACTTCCTACCTGCGACTGAATAACAAACAGTTATCTTACAACAGCTTCCGTTGATATGTTCCATTACGTGTCATACAGATATAAGGATGAAGGTGAAATTGTGTATCTATCATTTTCCTTGTTACCCAACATACCTAACGTTTGTAATATTGTATAACTAGCGTAGTACTAGCGTGTCGGCCTACGGCATTTCAGATAGGTTTACACGGCCAAAAACCTAAATACCCATTGTTCTTCCTAACGAGGGAGTGGGCAATACAAGTTTTACTATAATTACAACGGGGAAAATATAATATGTTTAACCAGAAAATTCCCCGATCTTACTTACAAAGTCGGTGCCTATTATTAAAAATTACATTCCAATAACCAAAAAAATTGAATACAGCATTTGTAACGTCACAAATAAGTATATTACAAAATAAAATTTTATAACATAACATAAATTAAAATTGCCAAGCAATCGTATCGATTAAAACTAGAGGCAGCTTTAAGCTATACCACAACGTATATACAATAACCATCACATTATTCTACCCATTTATTAATTTCCTATCCATGGGGCTTGTGTTGAATGAATCTGAAAATACAAATATACACCGAAAATTTTCCAAGAACAATGGAGTGCATCTCCTGCATTTGAAATATCGGTATTTATTTTTTTGCTTTTAACAATGCCTGGAAATAATAGTCTTTTTCGGTAAAAATTTTAATTGTTTTGCCAAAATTTGTTTTTCAACTTTGACTAGAAGACTTCAATGGTTAAAAGTAGTATTTTATTTATTAAAAATGTATTAAATTTAAGTTACCCATCTAATTATCAAAGCTACCCATAAGATAGATGACTAGTTATTTACATATTTACTTATTAAGTAAATATTTCAATTCAATTTAAAGATATACCAAAGTGACTAGTGATTAAATACTGAAAATCAAAATCAATGAATTTAAAACGGTCCTTGAAAGCATACTTGCGAATATGGCGTTGTTCTTGGTGACTACGCACTTTTAGCTGATTTTTTCAAAAAATCCTGTTAATAAAACACAAAATAGTTTTTTTTATGGATTCCAACTTGAATATTCGATATCCGAATATATTCGACCCTCTTTTGACTACTCTGTATTCAAATATTATTAGTAGTCATTTTTATGAAATATTTTACAAATTCCACGAAAGATCACATCACAATTTATTCAGATTTCAAGAATAATGAATACCCAAGGTATTGGTTTTTTTGCCTTCATCCAAATTGGGCGTTCTCAGTAATTTATTATATATCATAATACTTGAGTTTGACGAATTAATTGGGGCTAAAAAATACCGCTTTAAGCATGCTGTAATTTCAGTTATTGAAGAAATACCGTTGAATTAATCTAACACAGCTGCAAATTTTAAATATTGTAATACAATGAAACAGTGTTGGAATGTGTATTTATATTGTCTCTTGTCTGGTATTTTACATAAATGAGAAAAGATTTATTTGGAAATGGTTATAAGATGTAGGTATCTCATCATTAAGAAAATATCATACATCAGTGATTTAAAATTTAGGTAAATTTCATTTTTATTATAAACTAGTTAGTACCCGGCATGCCATGCAATGCCACTGAAAGAAAGAAAGGGTTTGTGTTTTAATTCTGTTTATTGAAGTGCTTTTGGATAAGAGGTCTGCACGGGCCGAAATTATGAAATTATGAAAACCCGATCCGAGCCCGTCATCTTCAGGCCCAGCCCGACCTGAGACCAAGTCTCCATATCACACTTGTTATCCGAACCCAACACAAAGCCTATATTTATTTTTCTCATCTCGAAAAAAGCCCGATTTATTTTTTAATATGGTAATTCATTTATACTTTTCAAACAATGCATGTTATTTTTTTCTATATTTCCAACGATATTCATAGCACATGTGAAATAAATTATTTAAGTTATGAAAACTATTGCCTTATGGCTGACTCATGACCCGAACATAGTACGAAATATTTTTCTCAAATTTGAATTCCTTACCCAGGCCCGACCCGAGCCCGAATCTGATTTATTTTGTTTTTCCGTCTGGTTCAGAGATGTCGTAAGTTGTACGTATTTGATTCATGGTTTTATATTTTAATTTTTTTCTTCAGAAACCTACACGGGTGTGCGCACAACAACTCACCAAAGTTTGATCGAAATCGGATGAAATATATAAATGGGCTCGTCTTCTTAAAAATTTGAATGTACTATTAAATAATTATTTTGGCATATTTATGTAATGTTGTAATTAATTACGTATTCAAATCGATTTTTTAATATCATGTTTATACTGAGAAACTATTCTAATAGTTTCAGCTTTACTTTTCAATATCCGAATAGTTGTAATCCCTAATTACGATCTAACTTCACCACGAAATAAAAATAATATAAATGGAACTCAATTCCACGACTGAATTAAAGGTTTATAGGATTCAGGCTCTGTTTCCATCATCGGTATAAAATAATGTAGATTTATTAAATCATAAGTGCACAAAAATGATTGGGCACGGGAAAAAATGTTTACTCTTCTTCTCGTAATTATATCATTACTGACTATATTTACGTATGTGCCGTTTTTATGGTTCTAAATTTAATGAATAGATATACAATTTTTCGTTTCTCGTTTAATTGCAAGATAAATATGAACATTCACTTGTGAAGATTGTGGTAAGATTTCTATATCAGAATGGATGGTGTAACAAAATATGTTTGCACTAGGGAATCCAATCCCTGATCCTTTTTCTGATCCCGGGGATTGACATTTTTTCAATCCCGGGATTGAAAAAAGCCAGGTTTTCATTGTTGAAATTGTCAATTTATTTTTCATGATAATATGTACCACGATAAACCGTGTAAATGAAGCCACGGAAAAAAATATTACAAATGTTCAAAAAAACCCCATGAAAAAGCTTTTGTAGTTTATATAAAATAGGAGGATAGGTACTCTAGGTAGGTATGTTTCTAAATACGCATAAAAGAACATAATATCTAGATATACGATGATTTTATTTATTTACAATCAAAATATAAAATAATGCAAAATAATAATAATAATTATGAACACGTGCAATAATATAAAAAATATTTACTTATTTTTAAAATATGTATCTCTCATTCGATTATTTTATTTGCTGAGATTTTGTGAGTCTTGTTTATTGGACTCGAATAAATTTAACACGATGTCAATAATATTTTTTTTTAATTTATTACATTTACACAGAAAACAGTTTTGTAAATACAAAGACACCTGGTATAATAACGAATAGAGGTTTTAGTTAATCAAATATTTGGTAGGTATATTACGAAGACTCTTACTTATATATAAAATTATTTTAATATGTCAATATAAATATTTTGCATTCAATCATTTCAGAAGTCACTTATTTATTTAGTAAACACTTACTTATGTTTTAATTATGTCGATAAATGCTTAGATATTACCTATATTATATTCATTTCATAAATTGAATTCATCTGAACATGAATAACTTCAGCAGACCCACCTTTTGTTTTTATTCTCAGTTTTTACACTCCATTTATTGTCCATCTCTTTCTCGCAAAAAGTATTTCCAAACATAATATTTATTCATAGTAAATTGCGCGTATATTGTCTTCGAAAGGTTTTGTATTTCAAATTTTATTAAAGATAGTTTTATTGATTCAAAATTAAATTACAGTAACATGCAAAAACATCACCAAGTGCGTGTGCACCTGCAAGTGGTCGTATAAAAAATGTTTTCAACGGATACTGTCGCAGAAACAATAAATTGTTTGTTCCTGTCTACAGCTGATTCGAAATATGAGAGTAAGGGAGAGCACAAAACAAATATTTATTATGTATACCTATGTAAAGTAAAAAATGATGTACGGACATAAATCAAAATAAGTTACACCGGAAACGTTTTTTAATTGTAGAGTCCAACAAGTTACAATTGACAGTTAAAATATAAATTAATTTTTGATATTTCTTATAATTTCAGCGAATCCCGAAATCCCGGGATTCGTATTAGTTCAATCCCGGGATTACGGGATAGATTAATTGCTCGGGATCCCGGATCCCGGGATTGGAAGCCCTAGTTCGCACCACTGACAACTCGTATACATTAAATTAGTGTATGACCTATTACTCAAATAATAATATGTATCTATTATAAATAAGAAAAAGGTTACAATTTTCGATATTACAGTTAAATAATGTAAATGTACGAAAAAATGTTATTTAGGTACGTAAATGACAATTGACTTGTTGATCCCACCACCGTTACAGAAGTATTCGATCATTTTTATTTACAATACCTAACTGAATACTGCATTCTAAATGACAGTGTATCTTCGTATCAATAATTAAATGACAGCAGTCACAAATCTTAATAATGTATAACTGTTATTGAAAATAAACGCATTAGCGTCGTTTTAAAAATCATTGGAAATCAAAAAATAAATTTATTCTTAATTGTTCATAGGAAACCTATTTTCTTCATGGCGAAAAAAAACAGGCAGAAAACATTAAACTCCCTTTTGAAATCGAAAATATTTGATCATTTACTTGTATTGAATACCACTGTATGTTATTGCACATTGTTAATTGCAACCTACGCGCGTCAAAATGGTATATCGACATCGACTACAAAATGCTGATAATGACGTTCGGACAGAGGAAACAAGAACAATGATTTGATAATCAATGTGAACGCTGTGGTGTCAGCTATTATTTGGATATTGAATAAAGTTCACAATATTATCGTGTCAAACATTTTGGCCATTCATCAACTTTGCCGAAAATCTATTCTACCGATAACTAGTTTAGATTGTAGTACCTCGAACTTGTCTATTAATTCATCAGACATAATCAATGTGTATAATATTGACATCAATTCTAAAGCTTTAATTAAGCCCTGGCAATAATTATCGTACCTAATGAAGTACATACCTACTTAACGAATAAATTTTATCAATTATATTTTGATTCTAAAACTGAAATACCGATCAAAAATCACAGTTATAATGTAATATTTTCTCCAATAAAAAATAAAATGTTGTTTTACTGTATGATTGAAAGGATTTAATAACAAACATGCCTTTCATAATAGCAATCATTATCCAACAAATATTGTTTACTCTTATATCTAATAATAAATCATAATAAAGGATTTAATATTAATAGTACATTATGAATTGAATATCCGGACTAATTTTGGCAATTTCACTTAGAGTAGGTAAGATCAAATGCATATTTATCTATCACCGAACACCGTTGAGCGAATGTATCTATCCTGTATTTTACTGCCACAGTCACATTTATTGGAACTAAATGGTATGCTTGTGACGTTACGTGTCTGAAGATATAAATTCTTCTTAAGTGTTATTAATAACTTGCCAAATAGTTTTTTTCAGGTATCCGAACCGTTATTTTTTCGTTCCGGTTCGACAAAAAAAAATATTAGTTCAGCTCTGGCGTTTGGTTCAGCTCGTATTTAAATACCATCCAATTAATGTAAATACACCCAAATCTTCCATACCTCTTTATACGGCTTTTCGCAATAACTTAAGGTGATCACATACATAATTAAAACGTCAAAGGAGTATATATCCTAGCGTGTACGGCTTGCCGCTGGTGCACTGCGGAATAGAGGGCGGATTCTGATGTAGCTAAAATGCAGACAACATATTTTTTTTATTCCTACTTAATTGATTTTGTCTACGCTTGCCAACTTTTCACCGCGCACTGAATCTAGTAGTTTGTTTTATTCTAGAAATTATATTAATATGTATGAGTGTATTTACGTTTGCTTTTCCGTTTACATGTGATTGATTTGCAAACTTTTGGTAACCAATCTATAGTGTGTTCATTGATGTTTTCATCATATTAAATCAACTTTATTTGAGATAGATAATAATGTATGCTATCATTTAACTGAACTTCGAAAAAAAATCGAAACAAATATTGGTTCAGTTGCGGTTTTCATTCCAGAAAAATAACGGTTTTTTCCGGTTTACGGTTCGATTCCGGTTCAAGCCCTGGTTTTTTTTTTTTTATAATGCCGATTGAAAATTTGAATTATCGTCTTCATTACGAAATCATTACAAATTCATAACAAAATTCCTTTCGAAATCATTCACACTCAACACTTCGCAGAATTATTATTCCCCTCTATGGGCAATACATAAAAACTTTTACAAACCATTCGAAAGTAAAATAATATGAATCAGCTGATTATGTTTTTGACATTTTTAAACAAGGAATTACCTCAGTGTCAACAATAAGGCAAATCGAGCGTCACCATAAATCTTTTGTCTAAAATTCTAGTCAAAATCTGTGAAGTTTGAAAGTTATCTAAATCTACGACATACAAATTCATAAATTTACAATTTGTAATTTTAAAACGTCTAGGTTATGTTTTGCTGTCACGCATTTTCAAGGTAGACAACAAAACCCAAACCCCAAATGGAAATAAAGGCTTCGCGAACCTTCCTATAATCCCATATACGGATTACGTTGAATCCTTTGTGTATATCTTTGTCATAACTTTTCAAGATTAGTATCGTTAGGTTGTGAAATATGAGTGAATCAAATAAAGATAATCCAGGCAAATCTGACGGAATGGATAAGGATGGAGCGCCCTCCACTTCGACAGCTCTTCGTGAAGAACCTTCAATAACCGCCAGTATTCCACTGCCTACTAGTGGAAGGTATTTATTACAATTTTATTACAATAGTGATACATTTTTTAACATCCAAATTATCCTTATTTTCTTTATCTTAATAAATAACAACAAATGAGTATTTCGCAGTTTCATCAACCCATTTCATTACAATAATATTACTTATTCTTCATGCTGAAAGCGATCATTTCACAGAAGGGTAAATTGTATTTATCCTATTAATTACTTTTTGTATTGTGAAATACTCCTGTTTCCTTCATCAAAACCTATACAAACTATTATATTTTAGGCACAGATCTGAAAGTATCCAGTTCCGTGTAAGAGGATCTACAATAACAGCGGCATCTCCTCCTCAGTTCATATCCTTAGCGGAGATAATGAAGGCTGCTCATGGAGTCCAGAATATGGCTCTAGCTCACGAAATCGCCATCAACCAAGAGTTTACTTTGGAACCATTTGAACCACCAGATAACAGGTAACAGTCAAACCTTGCAATTATGTATCAGCTGCAAAATATTTGGGTCCTTGAATTAATTTTATTTTAATAAAATATTACAACGATTAATATGTTATTTTAATTGAGTAGAATTTTATTTAAACTCAGGTAAATACTATCGTTGGTTTACTTCTTCTGTTAAAGCGTTGACTGTGGGCCACGCACATATATGTCATATTAACCTATAAAAATGATTCAGTCAGCAGTCGACATGCTATCTATATATTTTTTGTGAAAATATTACATTGTAATGATGTATTATAATTAAACTTGCTTTGCAGCTACCAGAAGATTGTAAAGGATACAATGCATAGAGCTTTCTTTGATATTTTACGTGAAGAGTTGAATTCGGATCCCCCCATCTTTAATTTGGCTTTAGTGTTACTGGAAGATGTCAAACAGGTATCTAGTTATTTGCAATTCTATGTTATGTCATGAAATTTAAGGCATAGAAAGTCTGAATTTTAACATATATTAAGGATATCTCAGATGAGGCGGGGAATAATCTAATTTTTCTATATTCTAGGGTCTATTCTCCATCCTCTTACCTCGCCATACAAGAATACGAGATATGATCGATGAAGTATTGGATCAATCCTTCATAAAACAGCAGGCCGAGAACGGAGCCATCGAATTCAAGAAGTACGCTGATTTTGTAATCGATCTCATGGCTAAACTTGCAGCTCCTTGCAGGGACGAAACGATCCAGGATATAACAAAACTGGAAGATACGGTAAGTGTTTTCTTTATTCAATATATTTCATTCAACTTTGGCATTAATAACTTGTTTCTAAATATAATGTGTATATATTTTAGGTTGATATTTTCAAAGCAATCCTGGAAACATTGGAAATCCTTAAATTAGACTTGGCAAATACTCTAATTACGATGATCAGACCTCACTTTCAAGTACACAGTGTACAATATGAGCAAACCAAATTTAAGGAGTTTTTAGAGGTTCAAGATGGTAAGTATTGTCACTATTCTGCAATACTTAGATGTTAATAATTCTTTTTGGATATATTTTGATTGATCATTTTCTTTTAGATGGATTGGAAAAGACACGTATGTGGATAGTGGCCCATATTGACAAATCAATTCCTAAACCTGCCGAGTCCGACGCATTGTTTTTGAGAAACACTGCATCGCAGACTCTTGCAAAGGCATATCTTGAATTACTCCAATGGCCAGAAGAAAAGACGTATCCTGAGGTAATTTTAAGTGCTTATATAAAAATATATACAAACACTTTCCATCTTTGATAAATCAGTGTAATGTGACATTGATTTACAAATATTTCAGACAGTTCAAATGGATGCCTCACGATATGCCGACCTGGCACAATCAGTTTATGCTCTCGTCGTGTCTGCTTGTATTCTACTCGTCAGTCCGTCATGCGGAGCAGCTAATGAAACATCTGCTAAGCAGTTCAAAATGGACCTAAAGAAGAAAATCTGTATCATTGTTCAGGGTGTCTCGAATGATGCGTAAGTATCATTTATATACTGAGTCTACAAATTATATTCTTGCTCTTAGTGTTCCAGAGCAAAGCTGATTTTTTTTTTACCATGTCCACTCCCAATCATATGGCTTCCATATGTCTGTAGACTTAGTGTATGCATTGATTAACAAGTGTGTATATTCATTCTTCCATGTATACTGTAACTGGTCAAGTTGTTGTATTAAATAATAAAGTTTTATATAACATTAGACTTTGCAAATATCTGCAACAAGTTGAAAATGTGTGCCTCCTTATATTCATACAATTTATATGTATTTATTTGCAGTGCACTAGAAAAACTGCTTCCCTCTGTGGCCGAGCAAATTGTAGCAGACACTGACAAACTTCTCGTGGAGCTGAAACAAGATCCTCTTACTGACGAATTAAAAGAGGTCATTAAAGGACAAATTGAAGCACTCAAAGATCCGCAACACAAAGTCAGAGAATTAGTTCGTAAGTTTATTTATATATTGTATCATTCCATTTATAATCTCAGCAACAACATGAACTTTTATTGAAGTTGGACATTTTAATTTTAACACATTATGCACGGGAACGTATTTTTATTTTTACATTTATTTATAATGCAAACTTAAATATCATCCCATGACCCTGCTTTTTTATATTTCATGATTAATTTAATTTTTTATTGGTATTGGTATTGTAAATTGTTTTCAGGAAGCCGAATTTGGGATTTTTTGAAAGAAATTCTCATCTGCGGAGGTGGATCCAAGCAAGTTCCTATTGGTCTCTCAGCTTTCCATGCCGAACTCACAACAATAGCTGGAACTCTCTTCAGGCTTGTTACTCACAACAAAGCAGTCTTTAGCAGCTATTATACCGATATTGTAGCTGCTGAATTAGATAAAAAATAAACGCAAGCAATGTTACTAATTGTGGATAACTGACAATAGATCAAGCACAATATTACATAATACAGCCAAATAATTAAGTAATATTTGATTTTGTTGTTCATTCTCTTATTATATTGCTTTTGATCACATTCAAATAGTCCTTCAAAATAATATATTATCCTAAAATCATGAAGACAGTATTATTTAATACATTTTTTACCATTTATACTCATTATTTGAAATTAATGAAATTATTGAATATTCACAATGTGTACTTTAAATTTTCTCATTTTTCAATCATAATATAATCTGATTATGTAGAGCTGACATAATATATATGTACATAATATATATGATTATTTGGTATTATTTTATCAAGGCTTCTTATTTATTTATTAAAATATGAAATACCAAGTCATTGCCTTAAACTTTGTACTATTAATAATAATGTGTTGTGTACGTTTTTAATTTCCTTTTTTTATCTTTTTCTAAAAATATGTATTGTGTTTTACTAATATTTATTATGACGTAATATACCTATTTTATATTCATATAGTAGAAATCAGTGGTGACACATAAGAATTTCTAGTGATGGGGCAGCAGTGAAAAATAGTCGATATGTATTGAAAAAATACAGTAATCAATGCACAAAGAAAGTTTATTTCATCTCTTCACCTGTGTAGGATATGCATAGAAAAGTTATTTATTAAAGAATTTTAAATCATTTTATACTGGAGGGACTGCAGCCCTGTCATATTCCTAATGAACTAGTCGCCACTGGTAGTGACTAACCTTTTACACTCACATACCGGAACCATTCCGAGTTTTAAAAGATCTGTATATTTAAAACGAAATTTAAACAAAAAATTAATTATATTATACCAAAAAAACTCAACTGAAATCTACTCCATTTTTAAATATTAATGTCTTTTTTCATAGTAATATAATCCAGTAAAAATTAATAAGTAGAATATAAATACTTGTAAAAATTAATGTTTGAAGAAAAGTATCAAATTCAATAGCAGTGGGCACCAACTCCTGCTCACTGAAATGTTTCTGAGATGACTATTCATGTTTTATTAAAATTTTAGAGCAAAAAGGCTGTACACCACCACTGTCCTGGTGACCAACCATCCGAGTAGTTGGCATATGAGGCTCGTAGTTGAATGACACAGATCAATTTTCAGTTGTATGTGTTTAAATACTGAATGTCTAAATTTAAATATGAATGATGTGAACACTTTGATTGAAGTACTGTAGCAATTATTTGTGGCAACTGAATGAAATATGATAATGTTTGCAGAATAATATTCAAACTTACCAATATTTCAAAAGCAATTATATTAACAATTTTGTATTTTTTACCAGAAAAATAAACATTTTATCACGGATTTGTACCGTACATATTGTTTTGATTCGATTTTTCACAAGATGATCTTTATTTACACATGAACTTTCAGGTCATCACTTTAGAATTGTTTAATAATAGGATTACATCCTACCTTACAGGACTGAGCAACAGGTAAATTACATATAAAAACAGATAAAGAAATCTTTAAAAAATCGTATTCAATATTTCTTGACCATGTACTATAATATATACTTGATTTAATTTGGCCCTAAATTTTACATTCTGCAGCCTCGCATACAATATAGTGAACTCTTCATGGAATATCTCAATTTATGCAGTAGATAATGTGCTATGCAAAGAAAGAAAAGAAGCTTGTATAAAATAATAGGGTTGGTTAAAGGATACAAAATGAGAGATATAAAAAAAAGATATGGAACTCATACGAAATGCAGAGATGCTTTAAAAAAACTCTAATGTTATTTATTTATATCTTATACATACATTATGTACAACAAAAAATGTTTGAATAACTTAATTAGTCTTGAAAGAAAAGTTATGTAAAAGCATTTTTTTTGTGAAACTTATTATAAGTAACTGCATATTGGGACTAAAGAATCGTTCCATTTGAATTTATTAATTAACATATTATAACAAACTAAACAAAGCTATTTTCTTTTTTAAATATTTTTGAAAATATATAATCGGTCTTTATCGTCGCATGAAACAAGAATTGCTATATTTAAAAAATAGTTATTCCTCAAATAAATATTTATTTCCTTGTAGCTAAGCAAAATATTGCAGTGAAAAATAGTGACATTTTAAATTATTAGCTATATTATTATCTTGACAAGCAATTTTATTATTTCATGTTATAATCGTATTATATTATACATAATCGATTTTTTCGTAAATTACTATCATCCATCCATCACTAACACATGCGGCAAATAAGTGAGGTTAGGTGTATCATCGCGCGTCAGCCGTCAACATAGTGCTTCTCGTGCATATATATTATTACATTTTCTGAGCTAAAAGAACTATTTCACGATGGTTAAAAAGAAGATTGACAACCGCATTCGTGTGATGATTGAAAATGGTGTTAAACTTGGCCACAGGACTATGTTTTTACTCGTAGGAGACAAAAGCAGAGATCAGGTATTTATTAATTTGTTATCAAGTTCATTCTACTTGCATGGAAATCTAATGGCTGAATCGAAATAATGGCTCGTGTACATTGTTAAAGAATTAATTAAACAGTTAATGGTACTATTAGCAGCCGTCGTAAGCACGCACTTCATCTATTAAAATATTTTCTTTTTCCATTTAGGTACCAATCCTGTACGATATGCTTGCCAAATCAACAGTAAAAGCCCGTCCTACTGTTCTATGGTGTTATAAAAACAAAGATGAATCTATTAGCAAGTAAGTAAATTTCATCTGTACTACAACCACAATAACACTAAGATGGAAAATTATTGTATGTGCACAACGTTTACAATGCAAATGTATCATTACGCTTTGCTAGATTTCATTAATCCATGGCCTCGCATCAGTGCTATCAACTGCTACAAAAGTTTTTCTTATTTTTCTCACAAAAATTAATGTTTGTCAGAAAAATATATATCATTCATCAATTAATTTCTTTATGTCTTCTTCCCCTTTAAATCATATTTACATTTTAAATTATTCTAGCCATGGTCGTAAGCGAGCAAAGAAAATTGCAGCTGGAAAGTTGGATATATCGGAAGAGTCACTCTTTGATTCATTCCGTGTTGCCACTACAATTCACGGAAGGTACTATTCTGAGAGTCACGCTATACTTGGACACACTTACGGCGTTTGCGTTTTGCAGGTAACAATTTTTTATTATCATACTGTTTTCATATGTTAATCTGAAGACTGATGTTCTTTTTGTATCTGTTTTTTTTTCTTGTCAAACTCAAATTAATTGTAAACTTATTCGCTTCAATCATATTAACTTTCCGTTCATAGTGGATTAATAAACAGAAATACATTATTCTTCTTCACAGTAATAAGTAGAATTATTGTTGACTTCATTATTTCACATACTGTTCAGTTAACTGTGACACATAAATATGTCACTCCCTTTGGGTACATATTCAAACCAAATGCCGCCTACAAAATTATTTATACCTAAAAAATATTATTAAACAATATTGTAAATAGGACAGTTGACTGCCCGCTATCAAATTTATTTCCTTTCAGATTTCTTTCTCACTAGTAATTAATAATGTGATTAGTCGTTCCCCCTGTCCATACTCTGTCACCAAAAAACCACCCATGCTCAATTTCTAGTATGTTCAATAATTAAGTGCTTAGAATCAAACCAACAACATAAATACATTTAGTCTGAAAAGGCTTTAAAAGAAGAGAAACATGTGTCACACTTTGTTCATGTGCTACACATCAAGTGAAATGAAAAAGTTAACAATTTTAATTTTGTACTACGAGCTATGTTTTATTTATATAAAGTCATAAAAGTTTAAATATAACAAATATTTTCAGGACTTTGAAGCTCTCACTCCAAATTTAATGGCTCGTACAATTGAAACAGTTGAAGGAGGTGGTCTTATCATATTCTTACTTAAAACAATGGATTCCTTGAGACAGCTGCATTCTATTGCCATGGACGTACATTCGAGGTGATTATTGACACATGTTTTCTTTTGTTCATTTCTATGAGGCATATTATAATACATGATCATAGATGTATACCATATAACACAGATCAATGGTTCCCAAACATATTCCCATTTACCCCTTCTTAAAGCAAAAACCTGACCATGAACCCCCCAAGTAAAATAACTCTACGTAACTGCATAATAGAAAAAGCATAAAATTAATTTTGATGTCTTGAAGGGTGAATAGTGTTGTAAAAATAAAATATAAATAAAACATTTTGATATTTAAAATATGATGAGATTCATAACTGCACTAAATCAACGTTCCACTAAATAGGAGGACGGGAAAGCAATCAGCAGCCTCCATACAGTGACGCATAATGGAGGATATAAAATTGATATATGTTTTTGTAACCAGAATTTGTGGTATCCTTATTCAAACATTGGCTTCCGCTCCTCATTTATGGATTCTTCAATAAATTACTCCCGTATTAGTATGCATTCATCCGAATTTGTCGGTCTACTTGCAAAAGGGTCCAACACCCAATAAATTGCTGCCAATTTAGTTATTGCCATTTATTTCAACATTCATAATAATGAAAATGTGTCGCAGATATTTTTTATATTAAACCTTTCGCGGACCCCCTGACGTTGTCCACACACCCCCAAATGGTTTTTAATTGGCTGCAGACACCCTCAGCTGTCACAAGGACCCCTAGGGTCTGTAGGGACCACTTTGGGAATCACTGACAGGTGTATGATCATAATGTATAAATGTTATAAACATATTTATTTGACTATAATTTTTAGTTATTTCTAAACAACTACACAGCCCTGGTTGTTACTATGACAATTATGTTACCACAATCAAGAAGATTTTTTAAATTTCTTAAGTTTATTTCAGATTCCGTACCGAAGCTTATGATAGTGTATCCAACCGGTTCAATGAAAGATTCCTTCTTTCACTGACCGACAATAAAAGATGTCTAGTTCTCGATGACTGCCTCACAGTTCTTCCTATCTCATCTCTTACTGCTCAGGTTGTCCCAGTAGAACATGTTCCAGAGGTTTGTCATCCTACATAGTTATTTTCTTGTAAATCATGTATGTTAACTTTAAACACATCATTGGCACAAATGAAAAACTTATAATATAATTCTAATATTTTTAGCGTGTGGATCCAAGATTGACAGACTTCATATCATCGCTATCAGATTCCCCACCAGCAGGCCCGCTTGTGAGTCTTTGTAAGACTTATGACCAAGCCACGGCGTTGGCAACACTCATAAATACACTTGCTGATCGGGAACCGAGGTAATATCAATGGCTGGAAAGACATTCTTACTAAATATTTCAAAAGATTTTTATGAATCTGTAAACGTTTACTTACATCATATTGTGGATGTGTTTTCAGGCCTCCTCACTGCCTCACAGCTTCAAGAGGTAGGGGCAAGTCAGCGTGCTTAGGATTGGCCGTATCAGCAGCCATAGCATTAGGATATGTCAATGTATATGTGACATCTCCACATCCTGACAATCTAATCACCCTTTTCGAGTTTGTTCTCAAGGGATTGGATGCATTGCTCTATCAGGAACATGCTGACTATAATATTGTTCGATCTACAAACCCGGAATTCAAGAAGGCCATTGTTAAGATTAATATATCGAGAAATTCAAGACAGACAATACAGGTGATTGACATTCAATTTTAATTTTGGATGATTTTTATTCAGCATTTAAGGTTACAGTATTTTAAGTTTATCTTAATTATTTACAGTATATTGCACCTGATGACCATTCTCTCTTGGGAGCTGCAGATCTGGCTTTAGTGGACGAAGCCGGAGCCATTCCTCTTCCCTTGGTGAAAGAAATACTTCGAAGAGCTCCATTAGCTCTTCTCTCTTCAACTGTCGCCGGTTATGAAGGGACCGGAAGATCTCTTTCGCTCAAACTCTTCAGTCAAATTCAACAGAGAGGGAACGCCCCACCTGCTGTAAGTACCTTCAATTGTTAAGTTCATGCCATGATATTATGATTAGTAGTATCAAATATTGATTCAAAATATCTTTTGTTGTCAGTTGACTCTTGATGAGCCCATCCGTTACCACCGCAATGATGATGTAGAAGCTTGGCTCTCAGGACTTCTCTGTCTTGAAGCAGCATTACCGCCAGCGATCGGGGCCGGTTGCCCTCCACCAGCTTCTTGTGAACTCTTCTACGTCGATAGAGATGCACTTTTTTGCTATCATAAAGCGGCAGAAGCATTTTTGCATCGACTTGTCGCTATTTATGTATCGAGCCATTACAAGGTAAGAGATAAATATTTTTCAGAAACGTGCTTTTATCCTTTCTAATTACATATTAAAAACTTGTTCCTTCATTTTTTTAAAAAATACCATTCTTATTCTAGCATATTTTCCACAAAATTTTCTTCATATTATACTAATTGAAGCCAATATTTTAGAATTCTATAAATTTAAATTCTATTTGAGCAAAATTACGTAAAAAAAATACTGGCTTAAATTTGTATTTCCAGCCCTTCATCTAAAAGTCTAACGAAACGTGTGTCTTCTTTAGTACACAAGTTTGACAAAAACTTTTTTTCAATTATTTTTACAGAACAGTCCCAATGACATTCAAATGCTGGCAGATGCCTCATCACACAATCTGTTTTGTCTGCTAGCACCAACGTCTCCTAAATCTACATCTTTACCTGAAGTACTCTGCGTTATACAAATCTGCATGGAAGGAAGATTATCAAATAGGTAAAACATAATCAGTTTTGATATAAAAAAACATTCAATATATTATCTGTCCAAATTAAATGAACCAATCACTGGAGGGAGACCTGTATTCCAAGTTTGACTTTTATGACAATATTGAAATTGTAGATTCATTAGTAGATTCCTCTTATACTCATGGAAAACTGTCCCTAATGCAGGTACCATATATATATTATTGATTATTTTTATTTATCCAACAGGACCGTAAGTGACGGATTGGGAAGAGGTAAAAAAGCTGCTGGCGATTTGATACCATGGAATGTATGTGATCAATTTGGTGATAGAGATTTCCCACAGCTCTGTGGAGCAAGAATTGTGCGCATAGCTACACATCCGAACTATCAAAAGGTATAATTCGTTCATTATTACTGGAAATTTGCATGTTTGTGATTATATAATTCAATACAATACTTTCGCTAAAAGTCAACAATAGAATGTAGTGTATTACAATAGACACTGAATTTTTATCGAATACACATCTAATTCACTTTACCTCTCAAAATGTGATGCATGACAAAAGTATGAAATTCCAAACTATCAGTGATATAAACGTACCATTAATTTACCACTTATTATTTTAAATTACAATACACAATAAAATATTTTCATGTAATCACCGCCAGGAACACTGAAAACACCCATCATTACTTCATTCTTAGAAATAATATGTGATATAAACAAAAATCTAACCTCAAACAGTAGGGATGGGTTACAGATAAAAGATATCCATAACATCACGAGATAAATGCTGGAAATTTTAAATATAATACCAGTCCCTATGTAATAAAAAAAGAAAAATAATCTCTATTGATTTTGCAGATGGGTTACGGCAAAAGAGCTCTTCAGCAACTAGCATTGTATTACTCAGGAGAGATTCCATGCATCAACGAAGAGGATCCTGAACAAGAAAATGAAGAATTGGATGAATTTGACAAAAGTGGTTTATTGACTGAATCTATCAAGCCCCGTAAAAAACCTCCGACTCTTTTAAAAAGATTATCGGAAAGACCAGCGGAATCTCTGGATTATATTGGAACTTCGTTTGGACTCACAGAACAGCTTCTTAAATTCTGGAAGTCACAAAAATATGTGCCTGTTTATGTTAGGTTTGTAAAATCTTCATCTGTGCAGTACCAATTGAAAAATATCAATTTCAAAATTAAATATATGTTTTTTTTTATCTTTTCAGTCAAAAATGTAATGATCTAACTGGTGAACACTCGTGTATAATGATTAGAAATTTAGGCGGCAACAGCAATGATTGGTTACCGGCATACTTCACAGACTTCAGAAGACGATTCTCAAAATTACTTCCGAAAGCATTCCAAAAGTTCCCTGCTTCTTTAGGATTAGCTACAATCACAAACCCGTATGTTATAGTACAAAAACCAGGTAACTATGCTAACATTCTTGTTATAAATTTAAATGTCTTAATTCACTATAGGTCATTTTTTTATTCTTCATATCTGCTCATTGTGGAGCATGTGGCCACCACACGCTACTTCCAAGATTTCTGGTCACCTGTCTTACGTCGCTTTCCTATATGATGTCATTATCCTTCAGTTCCATAGAATACCTCTTATGGATGTCCCTCCAGCAGGGTCATGCGTGACTCACAGTCATATTTATCCGATATGGGGTCTCAATTAGTCAGAAATGCATGTTAGTGAATTCCACCTGAGGCATACCTGTCGCTCCCACGACATCTGTCAGGGACATCCCAGACACTATTGACAGGTTGCAAGGAAATTCAGATTGTTTGAGTATGAATGTAAGTTTATTTGAAGAAGACCAAGGCAAATTGCAACTGCTTTATTAAAGGGTTATAAATAATTGCACTCTGTGCTATATAGTATTCACTTGGTACACTTGAACTTATATTTCGAAAGTTTGCACTTTGGATTAGATAGTATTAACTCAGTACACTCAAACTTTGATTTTAATAGTTTCCACTTAATAACGAATTCTTTTAACAAAGTGAGTTAAGTTGTAGTAGGTTATGTTAGGGTTGGTCTGGTTTGGTTTGTGTAATGTATTCTAATGCGTGGAGCAAAGAAAATATAGACGGCCTAATATAGAGTAGAAGAACAAATAACATTTCATTACAGCTTTGTGTAGCTATCTATTTCAAAGTGTGAGTATTTATATTCAGTGAAAACTATTTTATATATGTGAAAATATTTTTTGTAAGTGTAATATATTTCTTCAATCTTAACATATATTTTGTTATATGGGATCACTTTATTTTTAGTGAAAGAATGTGTTTTTTGTGGAATGTATTTGTTATAAGTGAAAACTATTTTCATGTAAGTGAATATGATCTAAACAAAAGTACATTTAATTGTAAGCCTTTTTTAAATATGTATGTTTTATTTTTCCATTTCAGATCTTAACACGGATATTATAAACCATCACCTCACGGGACACGATTTGAAGCGAATGGATTTGTATTCAAAACAAATGGCTGACTATCATCTTATTGCCGATTTGACAACTGATTTAGCAACAATCTTTTTCCACACTAATATGACTGCCAAATTAGATCCCTTGCAACAGGTAAATATAAATATATTTTTTTGTCACTTTCCTGCTGTTATTCATCATGTATGTAATCTATGCATGCAAATTACTTGGTAAAGCATTTAAGGCTTAGTTATTATGAAGATATGTGTGATCCTGTAGCAAAATTTATTATATCACAATTTAATGGTTTCAACTAGAATATTTTTTTGAAGAGTGTAAATCTCAAAACAGATTTAGATTAACTAAAATAAAGAATTACCTGTATAGTGTGCGATAATTTCATATAGATGTCGCTAGCTAGTTAGTTAATATTATTTAATTTACCACCTTTTCGCTGTAAATAATAGATGGTGCCACTGTCGTATATTAAAAGGTGCATGAACTTCGTTCTTGAAATTATATATATAACCACTTTTAAGGTGTTAACTGTCAATTCTTGGTGGAAAGACATTATATTTTAAAAAATAAAACAATTAATTTGTACTACTTTTTAATATATATATAACCTATCTCTTCAAACAAACGTCACTCTGCCATGACTGATGAAACTATATTCTGACAGAGCACCGCCTTCGCTGTTTGATCAGTTCTCATCTGACACGGCTCTACGGATTCAAACCTCTGAATATCTGATACATCTTCAGATAACTACATCTTCAATTGCTACGAGAGTTAACTGCTACGGCTTAACCCTCCGTCAAATTCTACGGTGCTTATTTACTTTGCTCCGACCTACGTATTAAAGCATAAAGACTTCTTATTTTATTTGCGATTCATGTGATATACCTGTAAGATTGAAGTATAGAAACTAAGTGTTCAAATATTTTCCAATGGTCATAATGAAAATTCAAAAAAAAACATTATATTTACTAATAATAATAAAAACGTGACAAGAGTCAATTAATTTAATGTTTTATTTATTATAGGTGGTTTTACTAGGATATGGCTTCCAGCACAGAGATATGGATTCTATATCAACAGAACTCGGATTACCGGTATCCCAGTTGTTAGCTAAGTTCTTCGATACCTGTAAAAAATTAAATGCTGCTGTTAATTCAGTACTGGAGCTAAGTGTTGGCAAGAGTATAGGGTTCGATAATATGTCTTCAAATAATGTGAAGGGGGATGACCCTCTTGCTCAGACTCTCGATGAAGAACTGAACAAAGCAGCGAAGGTAAGCAACATGAAAATGAATTAATTTTATGTCTTAATGACTCTTAGCCTTGACAGATAAAACATTAAATCCATTATATGAAATGAATTGGATCCATTTTATAAAATGTATTTTTAGCCTCATCTATTGGTGCAACTTTTATAATTATGTCTTATAAAAGTCAATAATTATCCAGTATAAACATCACAAATCTAATATTTTCTATGGATTCGGCTGTATTAAATCATAAATTTATGTTATTGTTATTCAAAAGATACATGAAAATTTGCACCAATGAATAAACACTGGGCAAATAATTTATTTTGCCGTTAAGTTTTGAATGCATAACTCTGCAAGTACTGAAAATATGTTTTGAATGCAGTATAACTTTTGGCTTTGTATTCCGTGAAACATATTTCGAAAGAAATATTTTTTTCAAGAGTATTAACAGTAAAGATACTTTTTATGAGCCTTTCATAATCTGTTCAATTCATTGAGTCAGGAGCTTCAGAAGAAACAGCGGAAGGAAGTTGCTCGGCTAGCGGGAGAAGATCTTCAACAGTACAGAATCAAGGGAAGTGAAATGGACTGGGCGCAAGCGCTCACCGTCAACAGCAAGAACAAGAATGCTAATCTCATATCTGTCAAAAGGTACATACTTATTATTTATTGATACCAACTTTATCAAAATTAAGTTGGCTAGATAACAATAAAGATTAAATTGCTTATTGCAAAAAGTTATATTCTGAAAAATATTATTTATTTTACCTACAGATTATGTTGCATGAAACTATTTTTGTTGATTAAGATTAGTTATTTGACCAAAAAAATATCAAATGATTCCAGATTTTTGACTACTTAAAGTTTAGTACTAATTTTTATGAAAAGAAAAATAACATTCTATTTTATTCGTTTCCTTTATAGTGGAGTAAAACGAATGGGAGAGAACAATGACAAAAACAAAGATCTTTTAGACAGCATCCCGACTAAGAAAAACAAGAAGTCTAAACATGGAAAGCCTAACAAGAATAAAGGAAGACCTTAAACTTCTGTGATGACGTGGTATAAATGAATAATTCTATATTTATATTATATTTGTTTATTGTATGTATTATACAATAAAAATCTTGATTTTTAATATAGTTTTTCACATAATTTCCAACTTACTGTTCTCTCAAGTAAAGCTTTAATCTGAAATAGTCAATGTTACTGGTTCTAACAGGTTTTTTTTTCAGATTGTACTACATTATTTGTTACACCTTCAGACAGTAGAATCATTTTAGAAATAATTAAAATTCACACAGACATTTACCCCGATCTTGTGAAAAATATCTGTAACACTCGACTCCCAAGTAGGTTGTCCTGTGTAATTAGAAAAAACCAGACATTATCCAGACTTTTCATAAGACAACCATACAAGAAAATATATTTGATAAAAACTAGTGGAGATAAAAATATGATACATTAACAGACTTATTTGCAGAAATGTTAACATATGTCAACATATACTTCAAATTCATTATTATCAATCATATACATCATCGCTGTCACTTCAATCTCTGCACGATGAAATAAATTCTTCATTTGAATATAAATTATATATAATTACTCAATTCATCATCAACATCAACTATATCCACTTTCATTCTTCTTTGCCTCGACATTTTAAATGCGTTTGTGGCTTTAATTCAATGCAGACGCGACCCACGACCAAGATGTAATAAAGCAAGGTTAAAGATATCAGTTTTAGTGAAATGGTGAATTTCGGTATGAAATAAAAAAAAAAGCATCAGAGAATAATACACACATGTGTGACCACATTTTCTGAGACTTGTTGACTATTTAAGGTGTTAACTGTAAATTCTTGGTGGAAAGACATTATATTTTAAAAAATAAAACACAATTTATTAGTACTACTTCCACATGTTTATAATGATCAGGACCGGTTTCGCTTATCATGAGCATTATCAACTGATCATCAGTGATAAGCGAAAATTGTGTTTTATTTTTTAGAACTAATTGACTAATTTAATGCAATTTTTACGTTCATAAAAAAATTCTTATTGTTAATATTTCTCTACACTTCAGTCCAGTGTTTCTTCGACTTTTTTTAAGTTGTGACCCAAATTAATATAATAGTCTTCGATTCGCGACCCAAGATATGAGTAAAATAAGACATACAAACAAAAATTTAATTTAATTTAAGACATCGACTGAGGGTGCTTGATGGAATTTCAATATCAAATTTGGATTATTGAGATTTTGTACACTTCCATGTATTTTGTCACTAACGACCCGGGTTTCGCCTTTGCGTGCTGTGAATTTCTCTCTTTCTCACTTGAATCACATTTAAAGTGAAGGGTGCGAGCGATGCTACTTGCTTATATGCAATTGAGGTTGTGTGCTAAAGATAGAGATACATCCACCAAACGCCGATGGTGGAGGTTGTTATTATCTCAAGAAAAGTATTTTCTTGAAAACATTTTGCAAACTGCTGACTACACCAATCGACCCAGTTTTAGGCCGCGACCCATAAATTAAGGCCACCGATTTAGTCTCATCAACGTTTATTATAAATTATTCAAAAAAAATGTTTTTATTGTATACTAGTATTTTTTACTCGCCTCCGCCCAAGATGGTGAACACTTATATCAAGTTATTAAATTTAGACGTTGGCTAGCTAATTGAAATTTGAAAGTATCACCGTCAGCCGTACCTCTTTTGTTACACCCACAAAATATAGTCCACCAATTAATAATAATGTTAAGAATTGAAACCAGCTAAAATAAAAGATGATAATTTTGCCACCTGCACTCTTGTTATGGAGCCGCAGAACTTCCCGATAGACAGCTTGTTGATCTGCATTTAGTAATGGCTCCTGCAGCGCCACGAATTAAATATACGATCAGAGTCATACGCTAATTCTCGATGACGATTCCAGATCCACACCAAGTTGTACGAATTTACCACTCACTTTATACCAAATCACAAATATGGAACTCAATATTTAACACAAATATCTACGTTTGCGTTACTGTCTCAACTGTCACTTGCAGAATATATTAAGTATTGAGCTGTTGCTAGGCGACTATTATTATTACTTTTTTCATCATTGAAACATCAAAAATATAGCATTTTCAGTTTGAGGTTAAAATTTAAATGTTGAGAGTTGAAAGTTGAAAATAGCGCAGTTAAAATTTACAATTGCAGCTAAAATGACGTGTGAAAATTTCACATCGCTAATGTACGCCGTTTGAGAGGAGTTGTTGTGATCGACAGACATACAAACATACAGATTTTTACATGTATTTTGTGCTATATAGTAGAGATATTTCTTGAGAAATAAAATTTAAATTTAACATGTAAAAATAAATGAACATTGAAATTTTAAAATCAAAGATGAAAAAAGAGCCCATTTCTTAATTTTATGTAATTAATTTATTAACAAGGAGACTTTAGATCACAATACAAAAATAAAATGATAAGTGCCAGGTTATAATTTAATCAATGTAGTATTTATGACATTTACATTACAGGAGAAATATGTTCTAAGGCGTGTTTATTACAAATGCACATTTTGTAACAGCCTCTATCAGTCACAACATTCAAGTTTGTTATTTATTGATTGTACAGCTACTAAAATACGTATATATAAAACTGGCAAATAGATATAAGTCACTGTAAAACCAATGAGAGTACCATTATTAACATTGAATTATTTGGTCATGAGAAAGAAATATCAAAATTAATCTTATATCATTTGATAATTAAATTTAAATGCAACAATTTTTCAGTAATGCTTTTTTAAGAAGTAATCAAGTAACTTAACTACTTAATTACTTTGGATTATCAGATTCAAGGCTATATTTATTTTAAAAATAATTAAATCCTTTTTTATGGGAAGTCATTTTATTATAAAAATACAATTTTACCGATGCTTCTCTTCGAAATAACACAAAACATCTCAAAAAATGATTATGAAAAGTTGATTGAGTGATGTTATTGCCAAAAGTGATGTAAATAAAATATTTCAATTATTATATAAAAATATTCAAAATACAACATCGTTTTCAATATCGAAATCATACAGGAGAAAGTGACCAAGTGTTATATATCAAAATGTTGAGAGAACCATTTGAACATTTTGAATCAATCTGAAAACCCTTTAAATTGGATTTACAGTTCACAAGACGTTGAATAGTTGTTTCTCCAATTTTGTGAAAATTGCAGTTAGTCACTTTATCTTGTATGAAGATATAACAAAAACCATTTTGAAATATCAAACATAGGTCAAAAGAGCTACAAGAATAACAGTATTAATCATTAATACATAAAGTACAAAGAAAAAAAATGTTTCTTCTCAGTAATTTAGTCACTCAAGTGTCATCATTTATATAAAAAATTGTCAACCTAACCACACACGCAAAAGTTACTATCATCGAGCACACTAGAAATAAAATACTAAAATTAACCTTACGGATTGGAACTGTGAAGAATTTTTGTTATATTTGCAAAAAATAGAAAATAACATAAAATATGTTTAATATAGAAACTCACTGAACTGGGTGCTTTCTGCATCCTCGATCACACCAAATAGACTTAATGTTGTCGACATAGATATTGCATTCGTCTTGCCAGTTGATTGTAAATTAAAAAGTACTGAGACCTAACACAGGTATTGGATGAAATGAGCAATAATAAATAATCTGTAATATAACTATACAAGTCACTTTGTGTTGTGGTGAAAACATCAATGTTCGTTTGAGTAATTACACATGTGGAACCTGTGAAGTTTTCTTGACAGTTCTACCATTCTACCATTTTAACATTTGCAACAACAACAAAATTTAACTCAATGTCTCGAAAAACATTCGAGAGTTCCAATTCCACTTAAGTCTCTTAATAGCAGTGTGGTATTTAACTTTTTTTGTGGTAATGAACAGTCAAATTATTTAATTTATTGGTGAATATACTATTGATTAGCTCTTATATACAATTCATATCATATAACACTTGCGCTACAGTTCTAGAAGCTTCCACACTACTCAACGCGATTCCGGCAAGGTGAGGTTCATATCCACGCAGAAGCCTAGGGGAATGAAAAATGTGTTCATTTTGTATTATGGCAGAGGTAATTTTATACACAATATCATAAAGAATGATTGAACCATGGATTCAAAGAGAATATATGAATATTTATCTTTACCTGCGTCCTGTATGAGAATATATACAAATATTTCGTAAGATCAGAGCGGCAGTCAGGCGGATGCTCTTGGTGACTGGACCTTCGTTGTCATCCTGTAAAATAAATCAAATGATAAAAAAACAAAAATAAATGTATTTTTAAAGTCAACAATCACAGTACACAACATGCAATAGAAAACATGACAACATAGAATCAAAATTAGTCACAAAAACAAAATAAATATTTTTGATCGATTCGTTTTCAGCGTGAAATTAAAAATGATTTTTGCAAACGCTACTTTTTATGAAAAATTGGAAAACAGGCACAAACATGTGTGCAACAAAACCAGGACATGACAAAAATCTAAAATATATGCATTTTTAAAACTTCCTGCACTAATAAAACTCTTGAAAAGCAAGATAATGTGTGAAAATCATTTCTCGAAATTTTTCCCACATCCATTCATGTAAAGCAGGATTTATAAAGCAATTGATTTAATTTTTTTAGGAAACATAAAAAATCAATTTATTTTTTCAAGTTTTCAAATAGATAGATAGATTGAAAAGCTTTACTTTTGGCTATTTTACTCAATGAGGTTCGAAATCTCAACAATTCGTGAAAATATGCTGTAATCTGGTCGTACAGTGCTGAGATATACAATGGAATCCAATTTCAGGTTTTTAAGTCTAAATCTTTAGCTTTTCCCTCTTATAAGCAATATCGAATCGTTTTCTATTATAATATTCTTAAAAATCCCAATATCCTGCACTTGTCCTACAAAATTATGTAATACTACACAAACTAAGCAAATGGCCGAGCTGAGTATTGAGAAATTGTCGATTTTAAATGTCTAAGTTTCCTTGACATATTCATGAACTTATATTGCTGTATCCAAACATTGAGGGATTTTGCATCTGTTTTTTTTTATATTACATCAAGAAAATAAACTAAAACTATATAACAAAATTTTTAAGAAACATACAAAGAAAGTAAGTATTATATAAAAAAAATAAAATAAGTAAAAAATGCATGCATATTTTTGAAACAAAAACACTGAATAAATAATAATCAGAAAGGTATAAAGCAAATGAACAAATAATTTTCTAATGTAGTGTTTTAAAAAATAAATGAATATGAAGGGTTACAACTATTGCGACATAACAATTATTTATGCAAAAAAAGATCACAACAAAGCACAACACAAAACACATTGTTAGTTTAGCTCTTTCTCACCGGTGTCTCTACTGTATTCCTGCTTGCCTCGGCTCGGTGCTAAAATCCAACACCACATTATTTTATTCACGATTATGACTTAAGCGAGAAAATTTAGTTCCGAATACCAAGTGATATCATTAAATACACAAATATTAATAAATAATGTTACATTTACATATTTGTGAAATTATATTTAATTTTAAAGGAGATAAATAAAGTGATTGGATTTATAGAATATAAATATTTACATTAGGTTTGATGCAATTAAATAAAATGTTTTTTACAGTACACGAAATTTCTAGTGTTAATATTAGTATGAAGAATTAATTATGTATTGTCAACTACTGCCATACCGTCTGTAAATGTGAGGTTATTTACTGGAAATATTGGCGTTTAAAAGCATGGTTGATAGGAAAATGATTTGTCATTTCCGTACACACACTCATTGTAGCATATTACACAATCATTTTGCACACTCATTTGCTGCAACAATAACATAACCCAAAATTGGCAATTTTTCAGGAAACATCCAAAATGTTTTGAATTTAAATATTTTTGCAACAATATGATGTAAGAAAACTATACTAGCGCATTTATTGCTCTACCAAATGCGAAAGTAGTTTTCTTACATCATATTGTTACAAAGATATTTTAATTTAAAATAGATTTTGGGTTATGTTATTGCTGCATCAAATAAGCGATACATCTTTGATAAAGATGAATATCATTGTATAATGGTGTAAATATGATAAGTTTCATCTATCATCAAATTTCACACAATTCTTTTACTTATGACATAGTTGCTCAACAGTTGAGTCCAAGATTTTTATTCAATGACTAACATTGAAGTATGATTTTTTCAATACAACTCGGATGCTTTCTTTTTTTATCCAGTTCTGCTGCTCAATCAATAAAAAAGTCAAAGTTGAAAGATAATGATGCAATAAAATAAATAAATTTATTTCAACAAACCATGAGTTCTCTAGGATTGAGAAAGTCAACTGCATGTCTCTTGATGGCATGCAGAGCAGCATTAGGTGCATATCCTGGATGAGGTGTACCGAGGGTATTGCCTTCGGGACCCGGTGAATCGATCCTTTCCATTGTAGCAGAAGGGGGCGGCGGTGGGGGCACAGCGGTTGCGGATACAGGAATTATTCCTTTACGTCTTTGGTTCAGAGACGTTTTCAGAGCCTATAAAAATAACAATAAACTAAATTATATTGACAACCATAGTAGAGAAAGGCGTAAACTGGTATTCGCAATCATTTGGAAAATATAGTTTATCTTTCATCAGGAAAATTATTTATATTTAACCCTTGCACTCCCTAATTAATTTAATACTATGTTAATTATACCGAAAATTATTTTGCATGTCACAGCATGACCAAATTTATCTTAGACACGATACACAGGCTTTGCAAGAAGAAAAGCTTGAATGATTTTAAATTCATTAAATTGAAAAAAAAAAATTGGCAAAGGAATTATAAGGGTTAATGATGAAGAAATTTTGGAATCAGGTCATCGACATAACTTAATAGTCATAATGACAATAAGAGAGGTTATGCACTGGTATACAAGAGCTGAAAAACTTCACATGCTTCAATTAGGGGTGGATGTTGTCTAAGAAAGTGTATGAAAGGATTGTGACAAAAACAATACTCACGTCTGCAGAGCAATGGCGGTCTTGTAAATGTGTCATAAGAGAGAATCGTTTCCTTGGCAATTGATCACAGTGCGCCCATAAACAAGGAGATTCCGGACGGGTGCAATGCGCTGTACACGCGTGTGAATACACAGCCGCTGCACTCTCGAATACTCTGGAAGAGAAAATGGATTTAGATTTTAAAAAAAACTAAATAAATAAACGAGTAGGGATGATTTTTTTTATACAGATTAATATTACATTTACACATAAATCTTGCAGTTTGACAGACAATTGATTGGTTACACAAGCGAGAAACAAAATTGTCACGCTGAGCGGTAACAACAGATATAAAATTATATTTCTCTCAATCATCCTTATTCCATATCTTGCTCCCGGAGCCATGAAATTTCGATTGGTATCACAATATCAGTTTCAAAATCAACTCGTTCGGTGTGTACAATTACTACGTTAGTCCATGTACACAACATATGCTGTGCGTTATACATTTATCTCATCACGATTGTTTACAAATTAGTTCAGCATGAATATATGTGTCGAGAAAAGTTTTAAATGAATTATTCCGCAAGCAATAAAAGTGTTAAATATAAGTCTGTAGTTACTGTCTGGGATTTTTCCTAATTAATACAAAATACTTATACAATTATTGAAGCCATCTTTTATATCTCAACTTACGTATCACATCCTCTCCATTGACATACCCACGGTTCATCAGGTACTTTGTGAGGTGGTACCACTGGAGGAAGCTTCTGAAATCAATTGAATAATGATTAATTTAAATGCATAACTGATCTGATTTTTAACTGTTTTGACGCCAGACTTAACTAGGTTGTACACATTAACAGTGCTATTTTGGCAAATATACATAAAATATTTTTTACTAATATTTTGAATATCAACTACAGGGCGATATGGAAACAAAATAAATTTCAATGTATAAATGTCTTTTTGAACATTGCCCAACAAATTGTATCCATAAACCAATGAACATACACAGTTGGTTAAATCAACCCGTGGCATTTTTAGCATATGCATGGAAGGTTGATTGATCAACCCTGCAGCACCAAAAGGTCTCTTATTTGGTTCTTAACATCTACAAGCAACACAGCCGTCAACAAAGACTATAGAAATATAAAACACATTTTTTTACTTAGTTAATAGTGAATCAAACAACAACTTACCTTTTGAGAATCAAGGTTACTCTGATTGGTTACTATTTTATTATTCCCTTGAACAATTCTTTGAACTCCGTCATTCATCACCTGCTGGTGTCCAACAATATGCTGTTGATTTCCAACGATGATCTTCTGGCTTTGCATCAACTGTGAAGAACCCACAACCATCTTTTTATCATTTTTAATATTCTGCATTTGATTAGAAATGACAATATTCTGCCCGCCGGAGACCATCTGCCGATTCCCTTGCTGGTCTACTATAAACTGATTTCCCGAGATTATTCTCTGTTGATTGTTATTACTGTTTGAGTTGTTGTTCCCCGTGAAAGGCTGCGACATAGTGACGATTTGTTGATTGCCACTGATAAACTGTTGGCCGCCGCTGGTAATTATCTGATTCCCCATCATGATTTGCTGATTTCCGACGACTATCTGTTGATTACCGACCATAATCTGCTGGTTACCGCCCATCAACTGCTGGTTGGAAGTGATAATCTGTCCAAACTGCTGTTGTTGATTTCCTTGCACGATGACTTGTTGATTTTGCTGCGGAATTGCCATCATTTGGTGCCCCGCAGAGATTATTTGCGACTGCGGTTGTTGGGTTATCACAGGTTGCTGGCTGGACACCAACTGTGTTTGTCCTTGAATAACTTGCTGCTTCATGATACCCGCGGGGTGCATCATTCCTTGAGGGGTTTGAATCATGGCTTGGGTCGTGTGCATCATTCCCTGCGCCGGTTGCATCATAGCCTGGGTTGATTGTATCACTCCAGAGGACGTTTGAATCAGGCCAGAATTATTCTAAATAAAAATTATCAGATCAAATCGTGTTATACAAAGTCACATATTTCACTTATAAGCAAAGAAATTAAATAGAGAAAAGATGGCAAAGTTACAAGACACATAACATTATCGCATATAAGTAAAGGAAAGATTAAGAAATATATTCTGCTGACAGAAGAAAAATTGTATTTTGTTAAAATTGCTGTTTCAAACTTAGACAATTATTTCACACATGATTTAAAATTTTGCTTTCTATGCTTGAATAATGAACATTGAATTTCACAAAATGACTTTTACACTGTAGAATATTCTTGGAATATAAATAGAAAATAGTACTAGACAATTGTAAAAAGAATCCGTTTTATATTGAAAAAAATGTATCGGTAATAAAACTAAATACAATTAATTACACTATTTATTTCAACTCTTATAATGTGAATTATTTATTATAAGAATTAATTGAAATGAAAATCCCTGTACAGTACCATGACTGGAACTTGAGAGGTTTTTTTATACTGTTAAGCATTACCTTCATATCAATATTTCTATATTGTTTTTTGTTATTATATTTATAAAAAAAAACATATTTAATATTTTCAAATGTATTCAATTTTTTAGAACTGTATTTTCAATTTTATTTAATAAGAAAACTGCTTGTTCCTAATGGTTCTTTTTTTATCTAAATAAAGCATAAAAATACTGGCCAACTATCAAATGTCATGCAAGTTTTTAAAGTAAAATTCATACACTACAACTCAATAAATAATAGTATATTTTATACTCAAAACTTGTATTACAAAACAAAAATTAGAATGTATAATTATTGTTATAATTTACAAAGATGGGGGATTTGTTGTTTCGAATGCATAGCCTATATACCTGAATGACGGAGTTGCCAGACTGATTGGACAATGTCTGTTGTTGGTTGATGACATCACTGGCCTGGGAAATGAGATTATTCAGTGTGCTCTCATCCAGTGCACCAGAATTATTCACCTTGAATAAGACAGTCATTCGTTACTGTCTGATAATAATTAAGATAAAACAATCCCAACTCTTCAACCCGATAAACAAAGTAACTTTTATTTTTTTGTCAGTTGCTAACCTGTTTTTTGTTTCTTTAAGGCCTTCAATTACTTCAATTACATTGATCTTTTCAAACTTTGAATGTTAAATCTAATTATTTATTGAATTGAATTAGAACTCAATTGGAAAAGGTGATATTTCGTATTACTTTATTTCAAAAAAATCACTTGAGATCAACTCAAGGCGAAAAGACATCATAAACACTCATACCTCGAAATTGTTTGAATTGAAAATCTAGGCCAATTTAAAACTGAATATGAGAATCATTTTGTCAGACAAACACTGAAAAAATCTATTTTACTGTAGAAGCTGGCAAGCTGAAATTTGCCGATCTTTCATGAGCAACCTTGGTTCTACACTTCAGAGGACTAATGAATATAAAAATATGTGTAGGAAAACATTAAATACGAAAAACATTGTACAATCGCTTGAAGGTCGTCAATTTTTGCTTTCTAAAAATTATGTTTATTGAAACAATTTCCGTTTATAATTTGAATCAATATTATTAAATTCATAAACTTAAATGTAAAAATTTTCATATTATGTTTCAAGCATTTGATTATATTACTTCTTACATAAATTGATAAGTTACATTAAGGGTATGTCTTAAAAACAAAAAAAATATCGTATTTCTAAAACACCATTTTCAATCACATGCCTTTTGACAAATACTTATTTATTCTGTCAAGGACTAAAGTAATATGGGCACATGCAATCAAAAAAAATTCTACATATTATTCAGGTTTACCTTTATATTCAATTTTAAATATTTATTTTATTTCTTCAAGCTATCGCTATAACCAAATAATCTATAATCATCACTCAAACCCAACAAAATTGTGTAATATACAAAGGTTACTTACGGTCAGTGTAATAGGAGGACTGTTGCCATTACCACTTTGAAGAATTATTATGGTTTTATGGGGCATCACACCTCCTTGAATGTAGCCAAGGCCTAAAAATATGAGAATAATTATTAATAATTCACAAACAAGAGCTTTGTCATGTTCGAATCAAAATATACATAGAAAGCTTCTGAGTATTAGCCATCTGGTGGCGAATAATACATCAGTGTCAGCTTCATGTAACTCAGTTTCACCTTGATATTCATACTGTTCTCAACACTCGACTTGCACCGCATGTCATTATGAGTCCTCATAAAGACAACTTCAACCGCTGAGGCCATTTTTAGTTTCGCCGGGCTTCTAGCCAAAGTTTTTTGCTCCGGTTATGGTTTGAATCCCAGTATGGACAGTTTTATAAAATGATTTTCAATCGATTTATGGATACGTTGACAGAGAAAGTGTATTTTAAAACTGCATAAAGAGAAAAAGTTAATCAAGTGATGGAAGTATTTGAACTTTTGTCTAAACACACAAAGCAAATGAATGGTGAACTTTTACCTTGATTATTTTGTGTGGCAATCAATTGTAGCGGTGCAGAATGGGATACGTACTGTTGAGCTGAAACATTGCCACTAACAATACCTTTGCTTGGAGTGCCTATAAAAAGAAGCACAAATAATTATGGCATAAGATAACAAATACCTTCACTAAAAGACTATAGAAAGAGCGATGACCTAGCTATTACTATTTCCGTAACCACATCCTTCTACCCTTATTATCTCCGACAGGTTCTACAGTTCTCGTTAAACACCTTCTGTTAAAATGCTCCTATACTAGAAACTGACATAGTTTTTAAAAAATGTAAATTACCAGCAAGGCCTGTGCTTGGATTTATAGGATGTCTAAATCTCTTCCAGCCATCCGATTCTAAAAACGGGGCATAGCGAAATTGATAAGCCAACGACTAGTACTGTCCCAGCCCTATCCTTTTCTCTCTAAAAAAAGAGCTTGAGCAATTCAGTAACAAGCAGTTCTTGTAGAAAAATTTCTGTTGAGATAGGCTCCATTAGAAGCCCACTTTCTCTACATTGGGAGCAGACAAGGTTACAAAAAAAAAAATTACCATGTAATATCAGCTGTCCACCCTGGTTGGTGATACTAGGCATAATGACCTGTCTCATAGATTCCTGATCTTGCATTTCTATAGCCTGCATTTGTTGATTTTGTTGGTTTTGTTGATTTTGCTGAATTTGTTGAATTTGTTGAATTTGTTGAATTTGTTGAATTTGTTGAATTTGCTGAATCTGCTGATTCTGTTGTACTTGTTGGTTTTGCTGGTTTTGCATTATCATCTGAGGCTGAGGCATTGCCTGTTGAGCATTAGGAGTTTGAACAGGAGCCGATTGAACAGGTGTCGCCTGTGTAAATAAATAAATTGTTTACAGCATCAGAATTTGTTCTCTTTTTGAAATACAGTTTTGTAAGTTGGTAATATTATGTTATTCATTTTTGTTTGACTGTCAGTTGTTTTTCCACTACCTTAAATGTATGGGAAATTTACAATAATGACCACAACATAACTTTTAAGTGTATGTTGAGTTGATTAAGCTGAAGTTAATTGGAAATGTTACAGTAAAACTCAAAATAGTGTTCAAATACAGAAAAGTGTGCTATATATTATGCGATGAACCTTATTTTAACAGAGGTTTTAAGCTACTAGAAAACTATATCATTAATTACAAGACAGATTTTTTGTTGTTTAATTGAACATGCGCCAACACTACCAGATGAAGTAAAGCAGTACCTCAGCATTTATAGTCTAATGAAGACGGTAGTACTCAAAGTATCCCAGATGAGTTCATATACGAACCAATGCCAAGTAGAACACCACAGCGTGAACTCAATATTAAGGTTGGTGTAATAATTTTGCTGCTAGAATATTAATATGGTTGGGACATGTGCAATAGAACACGGCTGCAGGTAATACGGATGATTCCCTATGTGATAATGTCCTGTGCTGGCAGGGGGGGCAGGTTATCTTTCCAAGGATCAGCCACAGTCGTCCGATATTAAGCTTCGTGCTCACATTCTCAAAATGAGTTTCCAGTAATAACAGTCAAGGCACAACGAATCACCTTTAAAAAGATTTATCGGTGTCTGTAATCTGTTGTTTTCATTAGCTGTATGTGGTGATATCCCATGCTAGGGAGCAGTACCGTGCAGCTATTTTATTGATTATAGGTATTTGTATTATTAAAAACAATCATATATTGAAAGAGGTACTCACTATTTCTTCTTCATCTTCTAAAGCCGATGCAGCGAAAGCAGCATACAGATTGGCAGCAGTTGATGATACTCCTTCCTAAAAATTAAAGGATATTTTATGTATTTTGCGTCATTTTTGGAGTCATATTTAAGAAATAAATTAAAGAACTTACGAAACTAATAAAGAATTGATGATTAGGGATTTCCATATTTTTTAATTACATTGCTTCGACCATAGAAGAAATTCAAACGCAGGATATAATAACTTAAAACTAAAACTGACCAGAGGTTGTTACTTAATCTTTCAAACCACTATATAAAATTCTGTAAAATAATTTTACAAGCTTACCCCAGTGCGAGCCTTCTTCGCTACAGGCTCATCCTGATTTTCTTCTTCATTTATATTTATGGGAACTTCGAGTTGATTTAGTATTTGACCGGAAGGAATTGGAGGGGGAGATCTTTTCTCTAGAAGATCAGCAAGCATTTTATTCTGTAAAATAAAATAATAGATTTCGCAATCAAAAACTGGTTTTAACTTTATACAGTTTTTACAGAATATCAGAAATATATAATAAAATTTGAATTATTGAGATTTGATATTGAAATTCCATCAAGCACCCTCAGTCGATGTCTTAAATTATATGATAAGATCTTTAGAAAAAAAATACGTGCAAAATTATGTATGGTTTGAGAAATTGTTGCCGCACTGTTTGAAAAAAAGAGCAACAATAATATTTGCAGTATTACAATTATACAACTTACAGCAGGATATGGGCAGATATCTTCATTTTTGCCAATATTTTGGTCATTTTTAATGACAGTTGTCTCAATGATTGTACCATCTGAAATTATTTCATAAGTTATTAAATTATCAATGATTTGGAATGACTACAAAAATAAGTTATAAAAGGCATAAGAAATCTCACCAGGTAGTTCTTCTTTGACCACAGTTGTAAGAGGGCTTGATATTGTGGAAAGAGGTGGCATCGGTGTTCCCTGAGAAGAATAAGAAAAATTCAAATATTAAAATATTGGTTTTTCTGATTGTTGTGGCGATTACTTTGTATATACTTAAGCAATTTGCCCGAATTAAAGTTTGAAGCTACAACTCACTCTTTGTGCTCAAATATTCCTAAGTAGAATGCATGAAAAATGTTAGTCAAGTACATAAAAGCAAAGACACATTTTTGCAGTGGATTACAAGTTTGGTTGTAACAATTAATGCGTAAAAAAGATATCATAATAACATTCTTTAAATCGTCTTATTCATACTCAAACATTCTTACAGAGTGGATGTAATTTGTAGCTGCATATTATCCGGTTGATATCTTTGCTTCGTTTACAGACAATGAAAATGCACTAGCTTCAATATTGATAATTGTCTTACCTTCATACTCGGTGGAGGCAATGGAGACGTACTAGTTACACCAGTTGAAGTTATAGTACTGCAACTTATGAGAGCCTCAGCATCGAGTTCCATCTGAAAAACCATATGCCAAATATTTAATATTTCAAGTAATTCAAGACATCGACTGAGGATATTGGAGGACTTGTTATTGGAGAACCATACGTTGAATGCGGATGATGGGGTTAAATTGTTGCATCAAAACATGGGATATCATAAATTATTTTATCAAGAAATTTTGGAAATCAATAGAGCCCAGTTAAATTCGTTGCCAATTCTGAACGAACAGCTGAATCTTCCAAACTCCCCGTTGCTGTATCCTATACATGAATGATTTCGTTAAAAAAAAAATAAACATATATATATATTGATATTCCCATATTAATAAATTTATTTCATGGTCACCTAACAGATGCCACTAAATGTAGAATGATTGTATATATTTACCCTTTCGTCGAATTGCATCCTGTCGAAACCCACAATGCTATTATAATTGCAAAATCACTGGTAATTCTAATATTAGTTGGAAAGCAACAATTCGCCACTCTGTTAATGCGTATGTTTACACAATAAGGATTAAGGCGATTCTCGAAATTTTAACTCAGGTATCCTAGACTTATAATATTTTATCTCGTAAATAATATTTGTCGTGTTTGTATCCTCTATATAAACGTGAGACACAATACACGGAACTGTACAAAATCTCAATAATTCAAATTTAATATTTCATTCACACAAGTCAATACTAACATTTTAATAGTATGTATTGCCAATTATTTGTGGAATGGCATGATAATATAAATATAATGAAATGTCTAAGTTGATTGAGTGCGATAATTGATTGTTCTTTATGATTGACCAAGTTTACGTGTCAGATTTAAATATACAATGACGAAAATATGAAAGCTAAAAAATAGTAAATACTTACGGCAGCTACGGGTTGTTGCGGTGGATTGGAACATTGGCTACCCATCCCAGGGGTACTTTGTCCCATCATTCTTTGTTGGTTTTGCCTCTGCGTCACCTTTATATTCAATACTTATTTAAACATTATATTCTGTATATTTATTTCAATTCAAAATTCAAGCTAGCTTTTTGATAAGGGTGTATTACATTTTATTAATTCTCATATAAATAATCTCTCATATTTCTATCCAAATGCATGTTTTGTAGGTTACATATACAATATATATAATTCTCTATGGTGTGCAACCACTTTGTAGCATTTTGAAAATATTTTATTTCAACTGACGCTCAGCTGATTTATTACTTAATGTACAGGTCCACAACTCAGGGGTTCCCAACCGGCGGGGAATACCTCCCTAGGGGGAAGAATTTCTGCGGTATATATTAAATATTTTGAATATTACATATGTGCATATTATTTGGAATGCACGTGTTGATTGGAAAAGGGGAATTGAAGCAAAAAAAAGTTGAGAGCCCCTGATCTAACTAGAGTTAAGTATGAATTGTTTTTTTAATATTTCTTCCATTATCAATTTAGTCATTGATATCTAGCATTCATTCCTCTATAAGGAAATATATGAATAAATATATTTTGTAAATAATACAAATATATATTGTTATAAGATATGCTGCTACAGGTATATTAATATATATAAATAGTTAAACTTGGTTATGGTTATAGAAAAATCACAAGCGTTTGAGTATCAACCAATAGCTTTCCTAACTAAAAATTCAGTAAACAAAAGTCAGTAATACAGTCGGTAACAGTTTGAACAGTATAATTAAAAAAAACAAAAGTCAGTAAATGTTATTTAATACACGTAAAAATATACGTATTTTGAGAGTAAGTTTTAATATTTATGTTAAATAGGATCAGCGAAAAATGTTAATTCTGTAACACCATGCATACTAACTACACTTAGTGTGTTAATTTACAACATTTGTTAACCTTTACTTAAATTTTTTGAATTTTAAAAAATACCAAAAATATTTCTGTTATAGCAATATGACATTGCAGTTTAAATCTCTCCATTGTGACTGTAAAAATATAATCAGTAAGAATTGAGGATATCTTGTACCCTATGAAAATACGGGTAATGAAATATACATCATCCATTAAAACCAGTATTTCGGAAATAACAGTGGTGTGACATCTAGATTACACAATAACACTGTACAAACTGATTGTTACAGGTAAGACTGAATATTTTTTCATTGCCCTATTCAATTTGTTATGTGCACCCGCACAGGAGTATCGTTGCATTTAAGAAAAAAACATTTTAAGTACTCCCAATTATTTAGAGAAAAATAAAGATGGCAACAGGTTTATCCGAACCATCGTGAAGGTCAAATGATAAAATTTTGTATGTTGTATTATTTCTACTAACAGTCAGCTACCAGACAAAATAGTTGCTAGTAGTATTTTAGTATGCCAATAGGGCAACAATTCAAATGCTAAAAGATATTTTTGATTTTTCAATCAATATTTAAGGTACGGGGGTTTGTAATGTCTTCAACTCTTCCCCATCTTCTTGTTCTATCTATATATTATAAATAGGTGGAAAGTGATAAGCTATCAAATAATCAGCTACAGTTTCATCTATTATTGAGAAATTAAATGTTAAATAATTTTAACATTCGTGTAATCGACTAAATCTCGCAAGCTAGAATTTGGAGTGATTCGGTTGATTAAGGTATTCCTTATAATATTAGAAATGTCACAGGACTGTCGCTTTTTCCTCACTACAAAGGAGCAGACACGGAGAAAAAAAAGTAATATCGCTATCCACGTACCAGACTGTAATAGCACAAAAAAAACAATTGAGTTAACTATGCAGTACTTATTTATCACTAAAAAATCTTGTATCTAACTTAATTTTGAATGAAAAGGTTATTATGATATACTACATTTGTGCTCTTGGATTATTTTGTTGCACAAATATACAATATTATTTTAAGTGAAATCTATCATGTCACCCAATTATCTTATCTTTGGTGAATTGTGATGTTCCAAATTTTTCAATTTCGCTCCAGAATGGCGAAATAATCCAATATAATTGAATTGAATGTAAATTAGTATTCAAAATGTTAGAGGCAGGGTAATTACCTGAAGATGCTGCATGCGATCGGCCGCTTCAGGTGCGGCACTAACCTTGTGAGCTAACAAATGTTTTATGAGAGTCGTGTTGGTAGGAGTCGGCGGCTGAGACGACGATGGAGAAGAGGCCATCCCTATTCCTGAAGACGGCACCGTCTGCAGCAGCGGCGGCGGAGAGCTCGCCGGAGCCGGCTGGGAGGGAACCGGAGGCGATTGGTCTAGGGCTTGGCTCAGGTGAGGGTGAGTCTGGCGCAGAGTTAAAGTAAGATTTACTCATCACCACAGCAGAGGCTTTTTTAGCACGATAGTTTGAAAAGGCAGACGTGAAATCAGTGACTGATGGCACATAGCAGTCGGTGGTAGGACAACCGACTACTATGTACATTCTGTGTTTAGGAATTCAGTAATTATAATTTCAACTCTAGTTTGATAACATACCTTCATTTGCTCGGCTTTGATCAGTTGAGCTTTAAGTATTGGAGATGCTGGACCTGTAAAATCAAGAATGTTCAGTACACAGACGTGGAAATATTTTGATAAATTTATTGTAAGGAGAATGAAAGGTCATGTTTCGACGACACACACCTGTTTTAATTTGAGGCATAGCATTCTGTTTGGCAGCTGACGGTCTTTGCCGAATGCCCATGTAACACTGCTGAATTTCACCAGAAGTCAGTTTGATAGGGTTTGGTCCAACTACACCACCAAATACAGACCTGAAACAAATTAATAATTAGAAATAAAGCCAAATCGTCTAAAATGGCTACAGTTAACATAAAAATTCTATTCCAATAAAACAAACGGTATAAACAATGCAACCCCAAAGCAGGAAGCTTTTATATGTTGATTTTTCACACAATTTATGGATCTGCCTCCATAAGGTTTGCTGTTTTGATGTTTTCATTCCTTCCCACCCATCTTCTGAGGTTTTGAAAATGGGGTGTAGAGAGAGTTAACTGCTCGCCATTTCCTAACTCCACCATTCTATTCAACGAAACGGTCCACGGTTTGATTTGCTGATTTCGTACAATTCACAAAATACAATTGAAAGAACCTAGCCACAAATGTTGTATGGGTGCCTAGTCCCCTATAACCTTTCCTATAGCGCAGTTCCAATCTCTACACTATAGGGTGGTTTTCTTTGACAAGCTTGAATGTATGCAAGTACCTGACACATCGAGGAAAGTGAAGTGGCGCGATAACTCCTTTGCGTCCAACTTTGGTGCAACACGCCATGTATTGTTTGTAAAGCTCCGCCGAATCTAACCGGATGTTTGCAGGACATGGCTCCCAAGTGGTTCTAAGCCATGCCAATGCAAACTGCTCATTTTCCTACAATATAAAAAAAAACATATATAACAGTTTATTGCAGAGTATTTCCTCTCCGGTGTCCCATTACTATTGAGTTTTAAATATTATCTTACACTATACATTAACTTGTAGATGAATACATTATTTTCAGGTGATGTGATCAAGATGCATTACATCCACAGCACTCTGAACCATCCTTATAAAAAATAAACTGACAATATTTAAAACGATGCCAGATTGGTCAATGTATCTCTCTTGAAAGAAAAAGCCCGGGATTTAAATGTCTGAGCAGTTTACCGGTCAAACATGGACCTGGATGGGTTACAGAGTCTTCTAAGTAAGTAGTAAGAGTTAATTACACAGTTTCAGTAAGCAGACTTTCTCAGTTTCTTAAATTTTCAGCCTAAATGATGTAATATAATATTGAGTATCATGAAAATATTTAGAATTACTTGTATAGCCTGTTGGTGAGCGTGCTGCTGTTGAACCGACAGCGCAGTTGCCGCTTGCTGAGCAGTGGTCGGGTTAACACTTTGAACTGGTTGCGCGACAACCTGAACATTTTGAGCGACACTTTGAGGGGGCGGAGCAACATTTTGAACCGGTTGCACGAGATTTTGGACAATGACCGGCTGGCTTGTTGCTTGCACCAGAGGAGGCAGCTGAATTTGCTGCTGCGGTTGCATGATAGTATTTTGATTCGGTGTCAGCGGAGTGAGTGACGGCGGCGGCGCAAGAGGCGGCGGTAAGTTGGGAGGGGGAGTCGCGGGTCGAGCTGTCGGCACATTGTTGCCCCCGGGGACCGTTTCGACCACTCTCATCAGAATGCAAGCTTTAGGGCCATAGCTCTGAGCCTATATTAATTTTAAAAAAAGCAGTTAGCCATTAATAAATTCATGATTGACTTCAACACTGATTCATGGAAAAGTGAAGTATCAAAATTTCAAACATATTACCTCAACAGTTATAAGCGAAACTAGAGTATCCACAACTCCATGTACTTTCACAATAAAGTCACAGGATCTCTCGCCTAGGGATGTGAGAGCGTAGACACATTCCAGCGTTACCACAAGCAGCATTATGTCATGGAGAGTCAAATAGGAACACACTTGCTCGTAAACCTTGAAATGTAATATATTCACTTTTAAGGTGTTAGCTGTCAATTCTTGGTGGAGAGACATTATATTTTAAAAAAATAAATCACAATTCATTTGTACTACCTCCACATATTTATAATGATCAGGACCGGTTTCAGTTGATAATGCTCGTGATGAGCGAAACCGGTCCTGATCATTATAAATATGTGGAAGTAGTACAAATCAATTGTGTTTTATTTTTTTTAAATGTAATATATTAGCTAAATCAAACAAAATAAAACATATTAAGATATTAATCAGTAGGCAACTCTATTTTGTTTGATAAATACAAAAGCATTCACCACTCAGCTACATGAGTATTAATATTTACTGAATAGATATTCATAATCAACTTAACTTCAAAAATCCATTTCATTCAATGATATATCAACAAAATTTAACAAAACACTTATTAATTTTTACATTATTTTCATAAATAACACAAAACAAAACCTTTTGTTCCAGGCATCTCAGCAAGACATCTTCATTGGCCTCATTTTGAGCGAGTTTGTTAAGTATCTCCAGAGCTGCGAGAATTCTCGCCCTGTCGTCTGACTGTAAGGCTGTAGTCAAAGTGGACAGAACGTGCCGAGACAGAAGACAAGTGGCCGGATCTTTGACAGTCATCTCTTGGGCCACATTTCCAAACGAGTCGAGTCCAGATTGACGAATAGAGCTCATAGAGCAGTTGACACACAATAGAATGAACCTGAAATCAAAAGAGTACGTAATTGAATAGACAGAAATAATAAAACATACAAGTTTTTAAAATGGTTCGTTAATAGAAAGGGCTTCAAGCCACAATCATTAATGCAAACGTTAATAGTAGTTTAACATTAGGAAGTTATTATTGTATTTACCTCAAAAATGTTTGATGTTTGGCCAAGAGTGAAAGATTATCTTCATGAAAAGAAAGATTTCTCATTACAGTGGCAATCTGTGAAACACGCCGCGTGACGAGATCTCTAGCTCCTCCCGGGCACCGATTGGCAAGAATCCCTTCATCGTCACCAAGAATAGTGGAAGCCATCTCTTCAAATATCGGCGGGTCCTATTAATGCACCAAAAAAATAAACTAGTTAACGTGTTCAAAAAAATAGATTGTGAGATATATTATTTTGAAATAAAAAATAACCTTTTCATCAGGGGAAAGCATAGTCCCGTCTTGAGCAATCCTAGAACTCAAGCTGAGTTCACTGACGATAGCTCGCATTGCGAGTCCGTGGACGGGAAACCTGTCTTCATCGAGAAGTTCTAAGGTGGCAGTAGGACGGCAATGTTCTGCCCAGAACCATTCCACTTTGACTGAGCGCGCTTCCAGATATGATTTACCCACAACGTCACGGAGACTCGCTTTAAATTAAATAAGTATAATTTAACTATCAAATAGCTGCAATACAAACTGAATGGAATGAAGATGAAAATCCATAAAAAATAAGTTAGTTCTACAAAACAAAGATTATATTGCAGTGTTACTAACGGTGATTATAAACAGCAGCATGTCCCAGCAAGAAATCAACGATGTGAGGAGTAGCCTGTACAGGTAATTTGTTGGCGGAGTCGGCAGCCAATATTGTGCAGACGTTGAGGGCAAAGTCCTGCTCGTTAGGCAGGGGACTCATCAGTGAGAGAGCTAGACGTTCTATTGCACCTCCCAACTTCTGCAAAGGAGGCATTCCTGTGCTTTCACGAATATGATCTAAAAGAAATAAAACACATTAAGAATACTCTTGGCTATAGATGAATTGCATTTTGTGTATACAATTAAGAATCAAAATTCTTCAACACAAGAATACGAATGATTATACAAAATTGTCGTAATTATGAGAAAACATTACCCGGTACATTGTGTTGATTATAGTTGTAGGTATGGGCGATGGTGTTTCTAGGTTTAGGTGTGCCCCATGCAGCTCTTCGCGGTCGTTCGTCGTCCACCTCAGATCCACCCGCATCACCGTCTCCGCCGGCGCCCCCTGCCGTACCCCCTCCTCCGCCGCCTCTGGCACGCTCCCACCTTTCCAAGTGGCGCAAGTACATCTGTCTTATGGCAACACCACCATTCACACAAGACGCTGGCAGGCCTAACTGCTTCAGCATGCTATCCCAAAGCCCCTGACTATTAACCTACAAGAATGTCATTACATTATTATTAAGCAAGCCACTGATCCCTGAATTGTTTTAGAAATATTACTAGTTTGTGTTGTCTTCTTAAAAAATTACATTAATTTAAGTACTTTCCTGTACCTGGCATTTAAAAAAATATTCTTTTGTTTTTTTTTAAATAAATACACTACTGTGTGCTTCATGAAACAATTAATGAATTATATCACTCTGTCATCTACCGAAAAAGAAGCCGTGGCTAATTTAAGCCAAGCTAAACTAAACTAACCTAACCTAACGACATGAAGCTCTATTTCGGTTAAGTTAACTTTTTAAAGAACTTTGTTTTTTAAATGGTTCCAGATAACAGGAAAGTGTATATTTATAATATATATGCATTTTAGGAACTCAAGTCTTTTACTCTTGGCATCATCTTCTATTGACAGTCGGTGACAAATTTAAGTTTGGACTCTATCCTGGAAAAGTGGTATCAGATTGATATTACCTGAGTCATTTATTGGAGCTGAAATGCTCTACTATGGACTAAAAGTAATCAAAAATATCTCAATATTTTACCTCATACTATCGAATGGCACGTTACCTTTGCTATAAGATGTTGATTTTTCCTTACCTTAACCCATCCGCCATGATGAGTTACCATCATATACAGCAGATAAAGATCTACTTCTTTCCCATTGATGACAGGTAGGTGTCGAATCGTAGACCTGTTTCAAACAATAATTACATTATTGTTACAAATCATATTTCTTTGAATTGTATACATTCCTCAGCAATTTACAAAAAAAAAAACAGTGAAAATTAACAAATGATAAGAATAATTTCATAAATGTGCAAACAAAACAACAAGAGCATAGGCAAGAGAGAAGGCATATTTTGGAAGATGCATTTAGTTGAATGCGCTCTACGAAAGAATATCTTACCCTCTTGTGTCATGGAAATGCCTTAATTCTTTAATAAATATCTCCTTATCACGTAAATAGCTTGAAGAATTTGTTTTCACGTGAAATTTCGTCATTTTTCTTGGTTGTTAAAAGAAATTGTTTTAAAAAATTACTGCCTGACATTCAACCGGCATGACAGACGCTCTGGTGCTACAAGCTGTAAAAAAGTTTATTCCATAGAACCATAAAGTATTATGGCTTACATTTCTATCAAAAAAAGAATATTCTATAGAATATACTTTTGTATTAATTAAAAAAAAAAATGAATGTTTGGATTAGTGTAAGTAGTAGATTCAATTTTTTTTTCTTAGAGCATGGATTGGAGCATAATTTTTTTTTTACCTGTATTCTATAATCTAATACTTAATAATATGTAAAAATAACCTTAAATAAAGATTAAGAAATTCACTTTTCTGAAATGAAATGTTTCCACCAATGTTTTTGATGGAATTAGACATTTATAGAATAATTTGAGTAAAGTAACAACAACGAGAACATAGATATTGAAAAAATATAGACACTCATTTTCATTTAATTCTCTATGAATAATGTGTAGCGGTAGACGTCAAATTTTTGATTACAATATTATTGTATAAGGCAAAAGCATATTTTTGCATAATATTGTATGCTGTCGTCTTCCTTTCGTGTGTCATAACTCACTGAAGTGTTATTTAATCAAAACTCTCATCACACTCTTTAATATTCGTCGGTATACGCTTTATCCATGGAATAAGATAGACTCGCCAATGTCACAATGATTTGGCAGCATAATTGGTGTGAAAGATTCATAATTGTTTCCCTAGGAGTCATCGGAATCACAAGTTTAATAAATTTAGCCTTTCACAGTATATTTTTCAATGTGTGTTTAATTCTCTACATATTAATTATTATTGTGCTTTCCATATGGCTGACTTCTCGAGATATACAATTTCTATTGAGTGAAAATATTCCGTTGAAATATGACCCAGTGAAGGGCATCTCTAAATATTCGAGGATCAACTATTTAATTACTCTGGTTCCAAATTTAAAGAAAATATTGCCGAATAAAAGTGTCGAGGTAAAGGATGATCATAAAGATAGAAATAATCAGCAATCTTATGCTGACATAAGCATAATTGCAAGTGTTATCGAGCGCAGGTGTGTTTGGGCCTGGTATTCCGAATATGTGTCAAAGGAGATTGCGTTTCCTTTTGCCTGCAAAGAATTACTTGATCAAATGGTGACAAAAGTATTACAGGTACTTGTTTAAATACTAATATTTCTTGAAATCGTATTTTAATACTCTTATATTATCGTTCTTTAACTTCGCAAAAAAAAAAAATTATTACACTATCAGGAAAAGTCATTGATTCAGAAAAGATGTATATGTCAGTGATTTCTATATTTTTTTGAGGAATTTGGTATTGTTACCTTTAACAAATTGTGTGCAAGCTTCTTGTGTCACAAGCAAAGATTATAAAGGAGCGCAATTAATTATATATGTTTCTAAAAATCATCATTTCTCTTAATGTAAATAATGTAATTAATATAATCTTAACACTTTACTTACCACATTAATTACGCAATATTGGTACCCCAAATACCGGGCATATTTGATAAATATCATCAAATTTCGATTGTTCAATTAAAATATCGGTAACTTTTGAATGCACCAATATATTTCAATGAAATTTTCAGGACTTCCTAAAAATAAGGCGATGCATCGTTTTCTCCTCGTCAATCGTCAACCATTGGCTTGCGCCCTAAAATAAAAACACCCCGATTACATCATAATTTTACTATATTTCCTAACTTAATATAAAAACTAGATATTAATTCAGTAAATTGCACTCCACATGTTATCAATCTGAAATATTTAACACATTATATATAAAACATAACATATTTATCCATATCACATAATTCTACAATAAATAATAATATATACTGGAAAGTCCCACAATTTTACAATACTTGGAAGTGTGAAATTTTACCCCATTTTTAAAAAATATAAAAAGCGCATACATATTTTATCATGATTTCATAGTAAAGTCAGAGTCTTTGCGTAAGCATATTTTGACAAATCTTCGAACCTAATATTAAACATCGAATTTATTTTTGGCCGCAAAGTCGTCCGTCTAAAAAGACGCCAATGCTACGTTTGCGGTATTTAACCATTGGGTAATGCAGGACGCCACATATACGTTGAGGGTTGGTAAAGCGTTAATTTAAAACTCACCATATATATATATTGTTCTATCAAACTCTGAAAAATAATCAATTTAAAGAATGTAAAACTAACACACAATAAGCTATTATGTGCCAATAGCAATATTTTAGTTTGAATGAAGCTATATGGTATATATTTGCTACACATTGAGTGTGCTTCAAATAAATTTGTATTTATTGTCATAAAACATAATCAAATGCAAAATTTTACTGGTCTCTTTCAGCTATCATTTAAGTATTAACCTTTATCCAACCGACCATTTTTTTGCGCAATTATTGCATTATCCTTAGCTGTCATTAAATAACTAAATCTCTAAAACTAGTTAACTTTTTTGGGTAAAGTAAAAAGCATTATCAAAAAAAAAAATGATTGTTGAAAGTTTATAAAAACTTTATTCATTATTTTTCACAATTTATGTAATTTTAAATTAATGTTAAAGAATTGAAACTATAAAAATTACACCAAAATTAAATTGTTAAATTACAATTAAAACCTTAATTTTTTTTTTCGTATGCCAATTTTTAAAACATTTGTCTACATATGGACAATCTTGGAATTTCTGGCATGTGAATATCGACCGCCCCGAAATGCAGATGTTTGCATTACTTATTATGACAAAAATATTTATTGAGTGTGAAAATCAAATTATGATTCGGTATTTCGGAGTCATTATTTATGTAAGGTAATATTTATATTTTGAATACTTTATCATAAATCAATGTATTCCGATCGCGAAATGTGTCATTATTAATGGTTCCGTACGGGACCACTGGGCGGATAAAGGTTATATTGAATTGATAAGTGTTTTCATTGGCAGGTCTCAGTCAACGTAGATACCATACACTTATGCTCAGATTCTCTTGGAATGCTATTGAAGCACTGCAAAGAATACAGAAGAGCATTGAAAAGGTTCACTCGAATAGGAAAAGGCAGTATTGAAGAATACTACAAGAACACTCATCCCACGTCCGCCCAAAGAGACTCAAATTCGCTTCTTAGCCGCGGAAAATCAACACAAAGTCATTGTTTGTTACTGACCCGAGCTTTGTTGAAAGAACTATTGCCATGGGAACTTTGGGGAACGCCTCATGCACAACTTCTATCATCAATTTTATCAAAGCGTCTTGAATATTGTGTTTTGACATTTTTGTGCAATCCGAAATGGTTGAAATACCAACTTCTAAAATTGGCTTCTCGTAGCCCACTATCGAATAAATATACCTCTGATACTCATTCAAATAATGGTAAGGAATCGATTGAATCGGACTTTAAAATCACCAATACTGCTAACAATGATAAGATCCTTGCCATTGATACAAATGTATTGAATGAAATTGTCGAGGTGACCAATAAATCGGATTCTAATATTGATTTGAATAATGGAAACGCTATGAAGACTTCAATTGAATCGGCTCTATCGAAAATGATATCTAATACCACAGCGCCTATTTTACAGCGGGCAGAGTTAGAAGAGACGTCTAGAAATATTTTGCAAAATATTATAGTACCAAATATAATCCCAAAGAATGGATCGGAACACAGCGAGTTGTCTATTCCCAAAAAGTCCACTCAACCGATCGACATCATGAATTCGTCATCGAGTAGTCTCAATGAAAACTCACCAAAGCTGATACATAAAAAAGCAAAAAATTCTGATGAAGTAAAAATTTACGATAGAGTCGTCGAAGGCAGTGTTACGACTTGGAACAGTGATATGGACTTGACTTGTGTCAGCCTGGGACAAGATTTATTGGCTTCATTGGATGCCGATATTGGATTCGAAGCCAGATTGGGACGACTCTGGGAGGCTGACGAGAAAGATAGCAACGAAGCTTGGAGTCCTCACGCTCCTTCTACTGGATCCTCCACTAAGACAGCTCATGGATTATGGTTTGGTAAAACATTTTATTACTTAAAATTTATCATGATGATATTTTTGTTGTTTACAGCACACTTTCCAATGAGTATGAGTAATCAATGTATTTTAATCAAAGTGTTAGTCACAGTATTAAAATTATATATATGATTTATCTTGTCATATCCATTTATATATTCCCCAGTAGAATTTGCTGGCAACCTTGTGATTATGGCTATGCTTTATCATTTTCAATTACAGGGAAAGCCATTCAATAGCAGATAACTATTTTATTAACAGATCTCATATTATTTATTTCCATTCCATTTGCAATTTGAAAATAATATAAACAGTAAATAAAATAATAAAAATGAAAACAGCATATTATGTAAACACCTCATTAACCATACGTGTACCAGATGAATAAGCCAATGCTGTCGATAAGAATACGTATTTATCTTATTTTCTGAAAAACAAATTTATGTTTGTTAAAATTGTGCATTGAATTATTGAATTTATTATTATCGATTTGTATTAAAGTGTGTTGTTCATTGCAGGCGAGGAAGACACTCTTGATATGGACTTAACGGAAGAAAGTCCCCCGAAAAGCATGGTACAAACTAATACTTCAAACTCATTATCTAATTTTAACATAGCAAAGCCTTTAAGCATTCACAACATGAAGGAACTGCAAAATATATCAAAAAATACAGTCAGTCAAGCCAAGAACAAAATAGGTGACCTGCAGGTTTGTTGGACATAGTTGAATGTCTGTGAACGTGCCAAATAGAAAAATAAATGTTCTCTTAGTCGTGGAAGTCTGTCTCTTCTTTTCACCAACCTACTTTTCGGTTTAGACTTGCAGCTGTAATCGAAGCATGAGGTTTAAGACTGGCAACTCTTAAGCAAAATGGCTGACTGCGATGTACTGTTGCATGTCGGGTTCGGATGGCAAGTCAGATCTTTTAATATATGTTGAATGCAACATCAATGTTCTTACCTTCGTATAAAGCAATAGTTTTAAAGAAAAGTATTGAAATATATAGATCTTGTTGTTGCTGCTTGCTTAATTTAAAAAAAGGTATATTCAATGTCAAGTACAGGTTATCAATATTGCATACTTATTTATATATATGTTCATTTCATAAACAATTGGAAATTAAAATAAATATTTTAATGACATTCAAAATGTAATGTAACATTCAGTTAAAAGATAGTAAAGACCAAAGTGGTCGCCAACTTTTCGGACCTCACTAAACTCAAAATTCTGAACGACTACCATGATTTTTTCTACAAAATTCATTTCCAATAATTAACAAAAACAGTTATCAAATATCGAGTGCACCTTGACATTTCAGAGTGGTTTTTTTCTCTCTTTTTCGTGCCAATTGAGCTGTAACTTGCCATTCTGCTAATTCGGGGAGTATTGTGACACTGCGCGCCATGGCCAGGCTATGTCATAGATAATAAATAAAGAAAGTTCTTTTTTTTTTTTACAACAAAAGCATTGCATATACTGATCTTATTACTTAGATATTAATGCCATACCGGTCACGTAACAGTTGTTAATTGGTCATAACACGCGTTGTGCAGTATCAGCACTGAATGAGTTAATAAGACTAAAAATGCAAATAAGTATTATTATAATATAATGAAACATGTTATAATAGTAAACAAGAAAATTGCAAGTATATTTAAATTGGTTTGCGGACCATTGGTTGGCGACTGCTGGTATCGACTATTAATTCATTACTATCAATAAACCAACAATATTAATTTAAAAATAAGTATTTACACAAGAAATTCTCGTTTTTGTGTTTAATAAATTACAATATGCCATATTATTGCAGATGGGCTTAAGTATTTCAATGCTCTTCCCTTCCAAGCTATTACTTTATTTTTTCAGTTTAATATTGATAATGCTTTCCTTTCAGTTGATATTTTTGAAATACTATTAGATGCAATGTTTTGATGTTGAAAATGCTTTAGAATTTTATGTGATACAAAACCAATGTCGACTCTGTGGTACTGTTTGTTCATAGACAATTAAATTTCACAAAATATGCTAACAATTATTCTGAATATAATTTAAGACATCGACTGAGGGTGCTTGATGGAATTTCAATATCAAATTTGGATTATTGAGATTTTGTACACTGAAGACAAATACATGGAAGTGTACAAAATCTCAATAATCCAAATTATTCTGAAAATACCCCGTATTGATTATATTTGATTTGAAATTAGAAATGCTTACTGTCTGCCAATGTTGCTAAATTTAATTGCCAAGACTTTTTCCCTTTATTGTACACATTTAAAATATTGTCACAGTCACTATCAATTTGTTTGAAAAAATCGCACATATTCTAAATCATCCAATTATCCATCACTTCACCAAAGATGCAAATACCTTTTCACAGTACTCTTGAGTTGAACACTAATTGAGTTTAGGAATTTACGATTACTATTGGGGTAGAAATTTATATAATCAACCGTAATGCAAGTTTATTTTCTTTGACTGAAAAGTTCTGATTTCTGTCCGTTAGGATGAAGCTGCAGGTGTTATGGAGGGCATACTAGATATGGGAATGGCTGGGTTGCGAAAGGGGCTCAGACTAACAGGATTGCAAGATAACCCGCAGGTATTAGTTTTTAATTTTAACTGTTGATATGTTGATAGCTATGATTTCACACGTTCATTGGCTAATAATTCATAAAATGCATTTTTTATTCATCTAAATATTGAATAATATTAAAACGCGTTTTTATTTTCAGGAGAAAACGCAAACTTCAACAGTAGTACCGAAAACAAGTACAGATTCTCATGCTTCAAACTTGTCAGTTGCTCTTGGACAGGTATTTTCATCTAGCCGAAAAAGCAGTCAATCAGATGAAATCAAGTCTGACATACGTGAAATGACTTCTACAACAAACAATTCTAAAGGTATGATAGCTAAAATTTGCGTTTATAGATTGTTAAATTTATTTTTTCTATATTACCAGCTTTTTGAAAAGTCAAAACATGTATTTTATTGAATATTTGATCATAAACTATGCTATTGTGATAAAGAAATTTTGTGTAATATAATTTATTCAGGTGATCATGATGGTACGAAATCTGGAAATAACACATCACAACAGAATTTATTGGTGAAACAACAGCGGGTTGTCAGCCAAGACAGTTCTTCGCTACTTGTTCAAAAGGAAAGAGATCAATCAAAAGATGTGGTACATACAACAATATCATTTAAGTTTTTTATTACTAACATTCATAACTGATGATGAAAATAGTTCTTATTTTGACTTTTTAATTCCTGACAAACTAGCAGTATAGTTACATATGAGAAATTGCTTTTTAATTTCTTTCAATAATATCTGTAAACTGTCAACATAAAATTTTCGGTGTTGTTGGTAATGCTTACATAAAAATCTATTTCTCAGTTTAGTCAAAATATGACTAACTGAAATTAAAGAGTAATTATTGAACAAATGAGTAGTAATACTATGATGTTGTAATTTTTTATCGCATGTCAGATGTAATATCTAAAAAGATCCCTTTTACGGTGATATCTACTTTGATTGGCTGGAATTAACTGGAGATGTGTCTATGTCATATTTCTATATATTGAAACAAACATTACTTTTTTTAAGATTGAAGGAGAAGTTATGGCAAGTTCTCTAGAGGCTGCAGGAATTCTTGGTGGCGATTCTCCCGATTACGAATATGAAGAAGCTGCGGATTTTGCTTCCACAATTGCTAAGCTTCGTTGTCTTCTTCAACAAAAAACAGGCGATGTTTCTCCCGTGTAATTATATAGATTCCTATTAAATTTTTCGTTATAAAATTTGTGTAATAATTGATGATGTATTATCTTTGCTGAGAAATATTAATTCGCTTAATGCTGTAACTAAATTTTATTAAGGAATTTTTAATATCAACGTGTCTGCAAAAATATCAATATAACGACATATATTCTCTTTTTCAGATCTGATGGACTCACTTTGGCACCGCAGCCGATTCAAGACAGCAAACTATCTCCCAGTCCGAATGTTCCATTGCAAATAACCACCTCACCAACACACAGAGCTATAACTATTCACCAAAACGGTAGCACAAAATCATCTAAACCCGATGAAGTTCCCTCTGTACCGAGCTTCGAATCAGACGGGGGTTTCACAATTCTCTCCCAGAGCTCCTTGGATCTAGTGGAGGGCGAAGAAGCATTGTACATCAAAGCGGGGGGAATTCCTAGTGCTAATATTATGCAAGGAAACAACAACATGCAAAGGCTTGATAAATTATTCACGAGAACCGTTACCGGCGTTTTTAACACTATTAAAACTGCCGTCGGCGGTGACTACGTTTCCGATGCTGTCTCCGGGCACACCGAGGGAGTCAACGGACATAACATTATGAGGTTAAGTCATCAGCCGAAAGATGATTGGGTATTCATGGAAGGAGACACGGATGTGAGCATAATAACAAATTTTCAAAAAAACTAGTATAGGTTTTGAACTGTATAAAATACATTTAATTGCCAATTTAATTTATTTATAATGTATATATATTTATGAGATAAAAACAACAAATATTATTTATTCATGCATTTAATAGTAAAGTTCACTAAAATCTTCAAAGTGATTAAAAATATAAATAACCAATCATAATAATGAACCATAAATGGGCAGCCTATTTTTTAATCAGGATTATTTTAACCACATTATAATAAAATAAGGTTGATTCATCGAAAATTATCATTATATATAATACTAGCTTTGCTTAGTTCCATATATAATTGATTGTTAGAAAATAAATATTGTTTTTAATTTAGATGGGTAACTCATTGCTTCAACAATTTTTTTTGTGATTGCAATTTAGGTGAGTATACTGGTAGGCCGTCTTCTCGTGGAACGACGAGGATTCTGCGTAGTGGAAGCTGCCCAAGATTCTTTGGAAATCTTGGGAGGGCCGCGGGTTATATCACGATCTTCAGCGGAGACGGACACTATCACATCAGTTCGAGATGATTTAGGTACGAAGACATCTTTGCTGTATAGATTAGTAAATCATTGAATTAGGATTATTTAACCTGTTATCTTAAGTCACCTTTCTTTATGAAAATTTTATGTTATAGGTTATATTTGCATTAATTGACCCCTTCCTGCATCGAAATCATTTGCTTATATTCATGAAACTTTTATTGAATTTGGTCACATATCTTGACCATAACATACTTTAAATTTAAGTTGGACTTTCGGTCGTAGAAGTAACTACTTAAAATAAATCTGAGTGCGAAAGGGAAAGGGCGTTAAGTCTTTTCAGTATTCAGTACCTATCAGGAGAGCCAAAACAAAATTCGCATTATTGTGAACATTCTAAAAAGGAGATTTTCAACACAAAATTTACTCACTTTCCAGGTGTTAACTGCCAATTCTTATTGGAAAGAATGGAAAGGCATTATATTTATGAAAATACAATATATTTTTATGCAGGAAAAAAAAGAAGAAAAAAAATTGATTGTCTATTTACTCCTTTACACAAATAAGCATCATATTTATTTGGCATATTTCATTGAATTTTTAAGACATAATGGCCTCTTCCTTTTTTTTAACCATGTCAATGTCATATGGCCTCCTAATGGAAATATTTCAATAATTTTTTCTATGAGAACTACTTTTCAATTAGTTCCTCAACCTCTATTTTTCGAGGAGAGTAGGTATAGAAGGATATGACTAGGACTATCTCATCGCTCTTGCTATGCCCCGTTTTTAGGATCGGATGGGAGGGAGGAAATTCTAGACATCACACAAATCCATGCCTCCAAACAGAAATCCAAAAAATCAATTATAAAAAAATTTATGAAACTGTCCGTACTGAGATTCGAACCCATCAGATCCGTCACCGAAGATATTGACCACTACACCACGGATCCGACTCCTTTTCCTTTTGTACACAGAAATAGTGATTAAATATGTATTCTTGAAAAAACTGTAAATCATAACCAAAAACAATGATATTGAAACAAACAACATATAATATACCTTGTTGACAAAAAGATACAATATCAGCTTTAATATGTACAATATGGAATATACCAAGACAAATCAAAATTTTGACTCTGTATCGCTTGATTCAAAATTGAGAAATTTTTAGCTGTTTACGAATGTATAGAACTACATCTATACTTACTCTTTGTTTATTTCCAGATGAATCTGAAGTATTGAACAGTTGTCCTCTTTGGAGTATGTGCTTGGAACTCGTAGCGGAGAATTTTGGAGGAGTTCTACAGAAGGACACTATGATGAAATGTGCTAGTGTTGCCGTTGCCGGTAACTCATTTATAATTTGAACTACTTCTACGGTTAAATCAAAGCAGAACAGAAATGTAAATATCTGATGCAATTAGATTTAACAAAGGTTTTTCCACTTGTCCATGGGTGCATAAATTGTAATATAATTTTTGGTGACTTTTAATTTTGAATGAAATTGTGTAAAGATATCTTTAAGTTTACATATATTAACTAATTTTTATTTGGTATTTTCATTCTTACAGATATGGTTGAATCGTTACTTCAAGAGAATTTAAATATATTTAACTCTTGGCTTATTGCGAAAATCATAGAAAATTTTAGGGAACTTTCAAAAGAGACTATGAAAACAAGGTTGAACCCTGAAAATGAAAATCGGGAATCTAAGATGACAGTCACTATGCAGGAATTATGTGATGCGATAATGGACAGAATTCCAGGTAAGTGCTATTTTAGTAATGGATTCAGATGTAAATTATGTGTCATATTAAGGTAACAAGTCTGCGTCTACTTGTTACAATCACTCATTTTTATGAAATGGGTTAATTTAAGTTTTCTTAATTTTACAGTGTTATTGTGCACGTTGCTCGGTACAGATGAAGTCATCAAAACACTGAAAATATTGATATCGTCGATCGAGTATCCCCTTATAAACCGAGACCTCGTATACAATTTGTTAGATGTCGCCGCTCATCATTTCCTGAAGGCGTGCGCCTCGCCTCAGAACAATTACATGGCGACTCCGCCTCCGTCGGCCTGAGATAGTTTATAAGAAATATTAAGATACATCTGATTATTGATTATTTATAAGAACTCTTACTGCCTAATTGTTGTTATCTTTCTAATTATATTAAATCAATGTGTGCACATATCTGATATTCAAATGTAGGTATCTTATTGATGTTACATCGCCCAACTCGGTGGAACAGTCAGCGCGGTTTAAAGTTTGGACACGCCTAGCTTAATTTAATGTTACAAATATTCTACAATTTAATTGTTTCAAAGATCAAGACCAGTTATAGGCCAATCAGACAGACCAAAGGAAACCATTATAAAAATTGTTGAATTTGTTTATGTCATACTTCTCTTCCTCTTTGACCATATTTGCTTCCTATGTGGCCATTTTTGTCATTACATCGAGAATTAACAGTAAACAATATTTAATTTATGAAATATTTTACATTTAAAATTGCTATTTATATAAAACTGCATCTCGTGCGGAAGCAATATCCAAATGGCATCAATTCCAGGATGGTAACAATTCTTACGATGCAACTTATTTGTATACAATTTATTGACTTTACGAGATTTGATAGTTCAGTCACTCGAAGATGGCTATTTTTCATATTTTCCTATTTAATTATAATAATATATTGATAATTTCATGTCGGCGTGGCGAGTTGCCAATGATATATTATATTTTTTCAAACGGGGCTAACAGGAATTTATTACTTATGAATATAGATATCTCTTTTGATGACTCAGTCATCGTTTTTACTCTATTTAAATTAGAAATTGAATCTTAGAGAAATTTTGAAACAAAGACAATATAGGTAACTTATCATAAAATTTAATGGCAACGTATTTCATAAGAGATGAGGTACTTCAATTATCTTTAATATGCGAAATTATATTATATTGTGATAAACTGTGTTGAGCATTTATTTATTATTGTTTTATGTAATGATAATCATATGAAATTGTTGTGTATTACTCAAACCGACAAACATAAAAATTGTTTTGTTTAATGTTAGATCTTAATTGATAATACACTGATTTTTATGAATCTATTAAATAGTAATTTTCTTAAGTTACAATAATCATTTGTTCTATGCATACTTTGGTACCTGCCAGAGTTTAAAATAGCGAGTAATTATGAAGTATGCATCTATCTATTGAGTAGTCTCTGCTCACAAATATTCAGATAGTTATGATTTATTTCCATTATATTTATAAATTAAATATAAATTGTGTGTAATTAGGTATTTCCTTGAAAATAATTCCACAAATTCAATGCCAAAACTAAGTATGTAAGTATCGTAAATATTTTTGTTTCTAGTCAAAAACAATTAAACAGTTTATTGGAGTATTAAACTCTTCTAAAACAAAGTTGTACAATGTATTTTATTTTTAATTGTAACAAAAATTAACTCCAACTGATATTTTTGACTGACACTAGTAATACGTATAGTGGTTTTATTTTTTTAATTTATCTTTAACAAGAAAGGATTTGTTTGCTTTGAATTGATTGTTCTAATAAATGTATTTATTAAAAAAATCCTGATAGAATTGTATAGTAAAGTTTATAATTATGGTTTGGCTGTTGAATATATTGTAATTATCGAGGATAACTTTATCTATATACCTATAATCGCTGTCATAGTTTAAAACATAATATTATAGTCAAATCGAAATGCATTTTCTTTTTACAACATTATCAACTCGCATAAAACATTTCGCCATTATTGCTGTTTGCCACATTGACAATAATTACCGTAGAAATCGTTTACCTTGAAATCTAGATGACAAAAATATTTTCTCATGCTTGAAAGCACAGAAGAGTGGATATTTTATTCACTGTGTAAAACTAACTACCAGAATGTTCCTTTACTTCATAGAATAAAAAACAACGGCAAATGTTTTTTTTTTTTAATTGTTATCTTTATATATATTTTTTATAATCAGGCGGCCCAGTTATAGTTGGAATAGTAAAAAGATGTCCCCTTAAGCCATTAAAACACCGAATAAAGAATTTTGCGACTAAGCCGCACCTAGTATATTTTTTTATTCTTCTACAATGAGAAATCGTTTCATTGAGTCTTTTTTGCTTCATGTTGAGAGAAAATAAACATGAAATAATAGCGTTTTGTCAGATTTTCCATGTTTTTACATTAAACTATTTCAATTAAAAACACAGTGTAACAAAATTTACATGTAGCTAAAAATTATACATACAGTAATATTTCTAAGAAGCCTTGAATATCTATCTTACATCTGGCTATCAATTAATCAATGGTTTCATTAGCAAGATACAGAAATTTACCCGTCTTTAATGAATCATTTATTTTTTTGGTAAAGGCAGTAATATTTTATTTCTATTTCGATTATTTTATAGGAGAGCTGAATGTTATATTATGAGGTGAAATTATATTTATTGTCAATTGGAGGTGTTTGCAAACATTTAAAATAAGTATATTTACTATCGGTTCCTTATAATTATTATTTATTTTTGAAAGACAATACTTGATTGAGTCTTAGAGGGCCAGTACCACACAAATACGATTCCATTGAATGTTATTATATAAAATATGTAAACATAATTATTAATTATTTATTCTTAAAAATGTGATATTTTTACAATACAAATACCCATTTGTCGATGTTTGTTTATACAATTGAAAACTAAAATCACTACAATACTAAACAAGCAGTCAGTTTACAAAGTACCATTGCTCTCTAAAATTATGCCTTGTTATATTTAAATTGAATAAAACAGAATGTTTGATACAACACAAACATTATTTAAATCTAAATTATGTTTTCTGCTATATATTTTCCATTCTTTATTGTCAGTATTATTTTAATTAGTCGATACTAAATAAATATGTCCTTTACATTAAAAAAATCTTTTCAATTACAGTAAACAGTGATGTTCAAAAAATACAAAATTAATGTTTTTTTAATCACATTGAAATACTGTATCAATATCAAGTAATGGAATTCTACTGAGGACTACTAGAGCTGGGAGTGGTCACCAAAATGCTACAAGTGTCTCTGGAATCATAAATACATTAAAAAATATATGTTTTATCAGATGCTTGGTGCATATATCATTATACATATATTACATATTTAGTCATCTTGCAATTATTCACCATACTTAATCACCGAATATTCATAGTAGTAGGCAATTGGTATAAAATATAATTGTGATGGTATTTTTTTATTTAAATATTTAATGAGAGGAAGGCATTAAGTTTGATTACGCTGTGTCCCAAATAAATAATAATGACTCAACATTTCGGCAATCAACATCACATTACAAGATTGCTAAAAATTCGACATATCATTCAAAACTTCTGTTGAAGGTACATCTGTGTATTGAAAGTCTTCCATCAACAGTATAAAGTAAAAATCATTAAAATGAGAGGGTTACTTCAAATGACTGTTCTTATACAATTGGTGATATGCATTGCAGGAGATGGTATGTAGTGATAAGTAACTATTTTTATGCAGTTTACTAATCATATATTGTATTTTTTTAAATATAATGTCTCCACCAAGAATTGACAGTTAACACCTTAAAAGTAATCATAATATATTGTTTTTAAGCTGAATTGAATAATAAATAACAAATATAATCCTAATGATGTGTTGGGTGAAGAAGGTACCCAAGTTAAAAAAATATTTTCCATTGAGCAAAATATGTTGAATTTTTAAATTTTTTTCGATAAACTCAAGAACAGTGTTAAAACATTGCAGATGAAAGTAATTTTGGAATGTATTTGGATTGGTAAAAAACAGGTGGTATGGCTTAGAATAGATTATAAAGATGTGACAATATAACATATCATCTCAGCTATTCCTGCTTTTAGCCTTAATTTTTATGATGCTATGTGCATGAGAGTGTGTTGACACATGCTACGAATAAATCTATATTACATTTTATTGCCCACCGCTAAAAGATATTCCATGAAACAATTTTAATTGTAAATGTGTAAAATTGTGAGATAACTTAATTCGAATAACTTATTGATTTTTTATTATAAGGTCAATTGCCGGAATCAATGAAGAAAGGAATAAAGAAACTCGGCGAGCACTGCATGAAGACAGTCGGAGCTACAATGGAGGAAATGGAGACAATAAAGAATGGACCACCGTACAAGGGTAAAGCTGCGTGTGTGTTAGCATGTATTTTTGAAAAGGTAACAAAAAACTCTATTTTAAAGAAATTTAAACTTTAAATATGTACATTATAACTGCACACTCCCAAAGATCTCAATGCTGGGTTTCAGTATTTAATTACTATCTAAAAAGATAATTGTTTTTAGGCAGGGATTATGAAAGAAAAAAAATATTCCAAGGCCGGACTTATGGTAATGGTGACTCCATTTGTCTTTTCGGAACCAAAGAAAATGACTCGAATGCGAGAAATCTCTAATAGTTGTGAGAAAGAGGTAATGCATGTTTTATTATTATAATTCACATACAATCAATTTACTTAAGCATTTAAGTTTGTTATTTTCACTAGCATAGAAAATGTTGATAATTGGTTTATTGGATTAAATTCCAACATTTAACATTCATCCACGAATTTCACAAGAAGTTTTTTTGTTGTTGATGACATTTATTATAATAATACTATTTTGGTAATAAAGAGATAATGCACAGTTATGTTAATGTGAGCCTGCTGTACAAAAAAAGATAATCAATATGTGATTACTCTGACAGATTGCTTTATGCTCTAATGATTATGAATATAGCTATTTCGAGGACATTGTAACAATTTAAAATAATTGGCCATCAATGACATTATTTCAGAATGAATATTTAAAAAATATTCATTATCATTAATTATCAGGCAAGATTTCGTTTAATTATATTATTGGTGGAAATGAAATAGGTTTTTTGAGCCCACAACTGAACACTTAATTAAAAATATATTTATAACACACAATTTTAAAAACCCATTTTTCACTGTCCTAAATGAAGTGAGGCTTAGGTCATACATAGCCCACCAAAACTGCTATTGTGTCAAGTATGGTTCGCATTCAACTGTCAGTATGGTTTCTTTTTGAGGTGTAATTCCATTTGTCCTTTTTAGATATTATAACCATTGAATTAAATAATTTTTATAAGAGAAGAAATTATTATATTCTGAAAAATCTGTATTAAATGTATCTTCTTCGCTGGAATACCTTTTATGCAAATATTGCGTTAGTGTTGATGATAATTGAATATTAAATACGGCAGCACACGAATTGAAAAAGATTGGGAACTTGTGGTGTAAAGAAATTAGTATTTCCAATGTTTTAATTACTGTGAGGCTGCAATTTTGTTTGACAATGATTTCTCATCGGCAGATTTCTACAGTAACTGAGGACGAATGCGAGACAGCCAATCATATAATCATCTGTCTTCGGAAGAACATTCCCCAGCTTTCAGAAATCAAATTAACATGAAAAAGACACTAAATTTCATCTCCATAATGAAGTATTGAAATTATTTTCATTGATTTCTTATAATAAATACTGTTTGTATGAACAAATAAAAAGTGTTATATTGTAGTTTTATTATCAGAAAGAAGCTAAAGAAAATGATTGGTGTTTACCCCATAATCTTGATTTTTTTATATTACTACTAAAGGAAAGGCTGGACTGAGTGATGAACAGATTCAGTTTCAAAAATTGAATTTTCGATCGATTTATGGATGCTTAAATATCCTCTCACCGAAAACAATGCGTAGCGAGTGATTAGCTAACCACTAGTCCTATCCTAACCCTATCCTTCTATGCTTAATCGGGAGAGGGAGATTGAGCAACAACCAGTTTTCATTTGTGTTGATATAAGTTTCATTAGGAGTCCATATGCCCCACATTGAGAGCAGACATGGTTACAAAAGAAAAAGGAACTATATTATAAAAATATTAGTTGCTTATATTGAGGTTTTTTACATCATGACGACCTTATGTTTATCAACTTTGAAGTAGAGAATATATTCATTAATCGATTTAATAAAAAACGGAGAAATGTTTTTTTAGTAAGTAGGCAAATGTAGATTTAATTCATTGCATAATACAAACAGCAAAATGAAAGAATATTTAAAGTCTGATTATTACAACTGAGCGATTATTATGCTTCATCCGGATTCAACAAGAAAAGACGCGGGGTAATGAAATAAAAAATAAATTCGCCTTCTAGTTATTTTTATGGAATTTTGACTGCTATATCATACTGCATTTGCAAACATCGGTAAAAAAACAAATAGTAAAATTTTGATGTCACTTTTATTGATGCAAATTTTACATAAGCATTTAATTACATGGGACACAGAATTAATAAGACATCTTTGACAACAAGGAATAAAGAAAAAATCTTCAACATACTGGTTAAAATAATGCTAACAAAACATACAAATCAACAAAAATTATACAAATCAAATATATTCAACTGCGGGATTTCATTCCAAGTGGATATAATGAATCGTTACCCCCACTAGAACATAAGAAATACTGGTAAAATTTAGTCAGCGATTGGACAGATGTCTCACTTTGTTTTGCTCACATTTTTACGAACAATCACTGACTAGCTGGTTGGCTATGTGTACGATGGGTGAGTCGGTATAAAAAAATGATTGCCAAAGATGCTGTAAGTGTTGAATACATTATTGCATTGTTTCACTGTTGCACACAATCAGCGGATTGCTTCAAACATGCAAAGTAAAAAGGCAGACTTATGGCAACACTGAGCTTGCACGATAAACGAAGACAGATTTACACATTAATAAAATATTTACGTGGATTTGCTTTGCAAACTGCTCTAGTGTTGTTTTTAGTAACTATTACTAGGTAATAATGTATTTACAGGCAGTATTTCGACTATGAATATTCTGTTTAAGTCTATAATAATTATTATGATGATTAGAAAACTACAATTTGATAATTTGGTGTATATTGATATATTAAACTGGAAACAGTCTCTAAAGGGAATAAAGCAAAAATTTTACAGAAAATAATAAAAATGATTGATGAACCTTCTGAGGTTTATGTAGAAGTATGTGTTTTTGGTTTTCTCTCTAATCTATTTCTATTTAACCCTTCCCCTGCCCAGCCTCAAAATGAATTACAGTCTCACGCCCGAGCCAGTGATGAGGTATATTTTTTTCCCAAAGTAACGACTTAAAAATTTATTATATTTCAATTTTGCCTCATTATGAAATTTGGAGATTTTTTTAAATACTTGCTGTGCACCCGCAAGAAAAAATATTTTTTCGATTTAAATCCAGTTAAATTCATTCTGATGCGTACGTAAATGGGACAGGCGCGAGCAGCCCGACACCTGACCCCAACGAACACATCCTGATGGGACGGGCGGGAAGCAGATTGGAAGATCTTACAAATCGAATTAAAAACAGGATGGCTAAGGATCGAAAAGTTTTTGAATTGATGATAAATCACTAATCACGTCAACTAAATAGGTATAAAAACAGTATATGACAAATAACGAATAGCAGAGAATGAAATTTAGATGTTATCTTACAAATATCAATGAGCATCTAATTAATTGATTTATTTCAATAGGTAGTATTAAAGAGGCTCGCAAACAAATATTAATATAGTATCCAGGTATCAGTGTACAAACAAGAGTAATGGAAAATGGTAGTGAAACAAAATGACAATCGACAAATTTATGAATAATCAATAGCCATCCGAATTCTACAATTTTCATTATCTATTTAAATCTAAACTCTTTCATTTACATTTCTCAGTCTTTCATATGACAATATATTTTTCATTAGCTTCAAAATAATGCCATTCTAATGAGAAAATTCATAACTTAACGCAATAATTTACAATTTCATATTCTATAGTTTTAAGGCCCTATTGTATGGAAGATAAAAAGCAGCTGAAGTGAATAATGGCAACCAGACATGGAATGTCTGGGACCGCGAGGAACCATAGTTTCTGTACATATGTTTTAGTAAGCGATATGCTCGCTTCAAATATTTCATGATCAAACATTACACGAGGGCCAGAAAAATGAGTTTGATTCAAAGCCAAGCGTATAAGAATTTTCAACCATTATTATTCATGAGAAATTAATTGAAACTTAACTTAAAAAACCACCATTGGAAGTTTCTTAAACTTTTTCAAATATTGTATCCCTGATAGGTAAAAGTTCAGTATTGACAGTATACAATAGATTTATTTCCTGAAATACAATATGCAATTTAGTATCTGTATGAGACATAAAAAAATGTTCTTGCATTCTTGAATGAATAAAACAATTCAAAGCATCAAATATTTTACGATGCAATTACGGCCTCGCGGACAAAATAGTTATATACCATTACATAATACATTTATTGTTTGAGTTATGAAATTTCACAATAATTATACCGATGTGCCATTCTCATTCAAAATATTATCATTATTTTGATGTAAACATTCCAAAATAGTACAGATTCACTAATGTCTAGACATGATAATATTTTTCTATGAATATCGATATATATATATATGCTATCATTTTACAAATTACACAATTGGAGTAATAATTGTCACAGCTAAACACGTGGCAGTGTAATGCATTGCTTCTAAGTTTTCATTCTTAAAATTATTATTTTATTAGCAAAAATAAACTTAGGTAAATGTTATTAGATTATTTGTGACCATCGGTTTGACAGAAAAAGAAAATCTTATTGATATATTGACGCATACGCGTTATTATTGAAAAACATTTAATAGGCAATGGGGATATTGAAATTATTTTGCGATGAAGGGTTTAAGCATTTCGGTTTGAATAGATTTGAAAGGTCACTCAAGGTTTTTGAAACAACCAAAGAGAATTTTAAATCGCTCTAGCCAAACTGCGGCAGTCAGTTTTTACACTGGTATTATATTATAATTACACATAAATGAAAGAACGTCATTTTAAAATACCGTTTTTTATCACCGCAATCAATTCTGTATATTATTATTCCCAATTAAACATGTAAGGACTGGCACAAATTTTACTGGGTGCACAGTGAAACCTCGATAGAATAGACTAGTGTGGGGGAGGGGGTATTCGTTAAAACCGGAAGTCTGTTAAATATTAAAGAAGGTTTCGTTCAAGAGCTTTTTCATTTAAAATGATGATTTGACAATTTTCAAATTAATCTGTTAAATCTGAAGTCCGTTGTATCGATGTTTTACTGTGTACTAATATCTGTCGCCAATAATTTTGACGTTTTGCTGCAAAATATTATTGTTGGCAATTGTAGCAACAGGACATTTCATATGGTTAATGTATTGTTGCATAGATTGCAGCGGCACATTTAAAATAAATATCAGCGTGATAAGTATAAAATTTGCTTCAACAGCTTGTTATTATTGAGGGATTGACTGTGTGTGGCAAATATGACACATAGAGTTGACTCGATAAGGAATAGGGCCATAAATTACGATGAAATGAAGATAGATACCCATCGTTTTTGACTGTAAATGGTTCAAAATGAAAGCTTTGACATCACTGCCTTTCGATATATTTATTATTCGATACACTTCAATCATTAAAGGAAATGTACAAATACATAAACGATTTCTAAATTATTTGACATCAAAACGGCACTAAAATAGACGTAACCAATTGAGTATCATGATTGAATATATTAAGCGGTTCATTTACAGAGTGTACAACAAAAATTCAAATGGAAAATAGACTTAATTATATCCTATATAACTATCACTAGAAATCTAGATCAGAAGGTGTTTAAAATTTTATTTTTAAGTTTTTGTATTTATTTGTTCACATTATGATATTTAGGAAACCCAGATTCTACGACAATATAATATATTGTTTGCTTTTATATAATTTAATAAGATTTCGAAATGCTTCAAGTGGTCACTTACATGGTATCAAAAACAAGAAAATGTATGAACAAAAGTTGTTTGTATATATTGTCATAAACGAATAATTTAATTTTAAAATTAGCTGCGATACAAGTATTATTAATAAAAAACTGATTTTATTTGATTTCCAATAGCAAAATGATTATTTAAAAACCGTGCATAAGAAAGATCTTTAGATTTTGATACTTTAATTTGTCTAAGTAAAAAAGAAAAAAGCTTTAAAAATCATTGAATATAACCATAAAAGCATTAATTCATTCGCGGTGTATTGAATAAATATCTTTTATTGACAATAATCATAATATTGACAGCTAGAATTAAAAAATGAGCAACAAAAACAATGTGGTGCTGCAAATGCCAGCCACACGTTTTGATAATAATTGCCTTTATCGGGTTTGCGATAGCTGATATAATCATACCTATATTTAAATTCAATTTCCACCACAGAGAAGAGGAAATCGTCGACCTGTACAGTATAATGATGTGTAATAGATAAGTAAATGTACATGAACTAAAAACAAGACAATTGAATAAAAAGCTGTGGCAGTTTTTAATTTTAAATTGCGTACGGATATTTAAAATAATTGCTTTTGTATAAATAAATAATTCCTAGTTGAATCAGGAAGAATTTGCTCAATCACCGGTTTTCATTAAATATATTAAGAATGCTCGAATTCAGTAAGGATTATTTTTTTTAACAACCAACGTAAAAATGACTAGGACACAATAGAAAGAATAATGCTGTTTCACGCAATGACTTTCGTATAAAAATATAACTTGTACCCGCCAAATGGGTTTAAACCTAAACATGATTGACAAAAAAGAGAAAAAACTATTGATACATAAAAAAAAATAACATGGAAAGTACAAATTCTAGACAAAGCATAATAATATGTAATTATAAGCTTTACAAATACTTTTTACACGTCTCTAAAATGCATTTCATTTCATATGGAGATAATTTTTAATTAATACAAAACCGAGGAAAATTTACAATATGGCCGACATGCTAACAGGCCGGGAGAGGATGCCGTCACTGAAGTGAACCTGAAAAAAGAAAACATTCACTGTTAGCACAAATGGAAATGTTCAGGTCCAATGGGTTTTTTATGCTTTAATTCCTAGCTTAAAAGCGATCATTGAAACGTTAATTATCAATTGCAAAAATGTAATTTGCTGAAGCGTGTTCGCAAAATTTCTTGATAAATTGAGAGCAATATTTTCGCAATTGGGTGTAGCTTGAAGCGATTTGCTTATCTTTTTCTGATATTTTTCAAACATAAACAGATTGAAAACTATTCAATACATATTTATAAATAATCTCTTGTGAACAGAATGATATTCAATATTGTGTAACTCACTGGTGGTTAGGTTCTGAGGTGCAGAAGTCTCCATGAATATTGATGGTGTGTTCCTGAAAACAAAAACACAATTTTACGTACTATTTTATTATTTCCACAAAAGCCTTCCACTGTCTATGATACTTGTGATATCACAATAAAAAGTATTTACATTTCCCAAACTGATAAAATCAAGAATATAATTTATGGGCAAGAGAAGCCCAAAAGTCATTGAATTACACTACTAAAAATATCCAGATTCGTGGATATAAATCTAAAAAAAAAAAGAAAAATATTATTTAATTTTTGAACAGATCATTAGCCCGATTTTTTACAAAAAGGTGGAAGATAGTGATATTCTTGCATAGATATCACTGCAAGTTTTGAAACGGAGCATTGCAAAAATTACGATCATGCTTGACGCGATCGATTTTTTACTCGTTATAAACACCGTTACTGGTGTGTGTTTGCATGTATGTACATACTCAAACCAGTATAGTGCTATGTATGCTACACACATGCTTGATTTTTGACAGTAGACATATTGTATTGAAACCTAGATTGTTTCTGCCGCCTTTTGTGTAAATATATGGGAAGTATTCGGGAAAGACGAAAGAAAACAGAATATAATTTTAACGATGATATGTCCCAAACTTTCATGTCGGACTGTCGGTGGATTTTTTGGTTAATTATCAATATACAATGACATTTATGACAGATTGGGACCGATTCAGAAAGTACGCGAAATGAAATTTAATGTTTTACAGTAGAACAAACCAAACCAAATCAGCTTGCTGATAGTCGTATTCAAGGAGGTATGAAATTTCGTGAACCCGTGAGATATGAAAAGCTTGTTGTTATCTAAGTCTCTTGGTATAATTCACTATAACCACCATTCTAGTTCACTCGAGTCCATTGGTTTCTTTTTGTCTATTCTTGTAAATTATATATTGCCGGATCTGTAGTCTAGTAGTTCCGTTGTGGTGCTCACGGGCTCGAATCCCAGTAGATACAGTTTCATAAATTGATTTTTCAATTGAGGTCGACATATTTCTCTTCGTTGATTGAAGTAGCATTTACTTGGTAGAACTACATTGTAATGAAAGAAAAATTTCAACTTGACATTATTTCCTCATTTAAGAAAAATAAAACACTGACGTTTAAGTACATAAAAGAAAATAAAAAAATATTTGAAGAAGAAACTACTAAACTATGATTAGGAGAGATCACTCTCTCAGAGTGGGTATCTTCAGTTCTATTATATCTGCTATCTATGAGTATGATATTCTCAAAATGCTTTAGAAAATTTGGTTTTCAAATGATTTACTTAGCCTTACTATTAACCCAAAAAGTTTGCTAGCACGCATAACAGTAGAATTAATATGTGAATGAAATGTGAAAGAAGAGTTAAACGTTATACCGAGATCATAGATGAATATTTGAAAACTGGCAGACCACTTAACGCTGTCTAAATTGTGTTACCCACCGATTTTTTGTTTCTTACCAGATTTCTTTTTGCAACTTATATATCCCTTCATTGCATGATTTTCTACTTTTAAATAAAATAAATATAGTCATATGCAATGGATATGATTGATTACATGAAAAATAATAGAAGGAATTTTGAATCGGTTTTGTGAATCTTTCCGTGCAGATCAATGCCCAGCCCAATTATATCTTATCTTGTGTCTTTTACTGGACGTCAAATTGTAATTTCGACGATTGAGACCGTGGAAACTTAGTTTTCTAGCCATCTTAAGGTTGCATAAAACAATTGCCGACTCAAACCTCAGCAATGAAAGATTCATAAGCTTTCGTTTACGCTTTTTGACCTTTTCAACTGTCTTATATAAAACGAATAATTACTACAACTCCGGCTTGCTTCGTTTGATTGCTAGTTAAAACCAACAACGAAATGTCACCACACATCCAATGGAAAAAATGGAATATTGACAGGTAGTAAAATACCTTGGATATAAGAATAACTGGTAAAATCTTTTTCAGTTTTGCAAAGAAAAATAAATAATACACGGGTTACGACCACATAAATTGATTTTTCATTCTACAGATTTGTATTTTAAGGCAAATATGTCTATGATTTATTGGAAGCATTTCAATAAAGCCGTTCAACATCGGAAAGCTGCATTTATTTATTCAACTGTCTGGTTAGTGTTACATATTGTGACAGATATATTTTTATATCTGTTTAGTTAGAGTTTTCTAGTTTCTTTGGCAATTCTTCTAGATAAACTTGATTTAATTGCCGGATTTATTTAGAAATAAATATTTTCTTACACCCATGAACGATAATGCAAATGTATATTCTATAATGACGAATAGTGATGCTTGCTGAGGTTTGAGGTAATACATATTTGATTCGATTAATTTTCGAGGCCCTATGCGCAATATAATATAAAAACGTCATATCTGTCAAAGTGACAGATCTGACATCTACATATTATTGCATAGACTAATGGGGAAAAAGATAGAATCTGATATATTTCCCTACCGACAAATGGTGAAAGTTGTTGTATGGAAGACGCTCTATCTTAGAGCCATTTTTCGCTAGATGTCTCAAGTGACCTTCTATGTTGAATTTATTGTGGTAAGACGTCACCGTTAAAAGTTGTTGCACAAAAATATCAATATTTAGACATTACATTTAGAATAATCGATCGGTTCGGTATGCAGAATGGTAACACAATATATATATATATATATATTTGTCCATAATTTTAAAACTTTGTGAAATCAGTTAGCAGTCTTTTTTTACTGACACTTTTAATAACACAAATACGCACAACTTACATTAGATTCTCTGCACTCTCTTCTAAGTTTTTGGAATTAAAAATCGATTTGTTCTCAGAAGAAAAAGATGATGTTCGCGAATTGCCTGCAACATAAAAATATTATTTGAACAAACATTCAATACCTAAATATCAATTAAAATAAATGCATATTATATAAATCGAAATTGTTACAACATTCTTACAAATTTTAACAAGCTTATTAATAAATAGAAATAATTAGAAATAATATAAATAATTATTTATAAATAGAAATAAGAAAAAAAACATAAAGAAACAAGGTAAATAAAAATGTGTTAAAAGGCATTAAAAAAAAAAACAAAAAAATCATACTATTTTACTAACTATTGGCGGAGTCTTCATACAGCCGCTGGTGAATGCCATCTGGAGACCTCATTTGGAAATTCTGGAAGAAAAATTGTTTATTATTAACTATAAGGAATTAAACTCATCACTGTTTGTTACACGGACTTGAATACGATGGATTCTAATTTTATCAATTAACAGAACAAAAGTATGGCACAACACATTGAATAAAAAGTCAATTTATTTTTCCACGTGGAAGATGTTTCACAATCTTCAATTCTTCATTGTCATAATGCCTATAGGTGAAATTGAATACCTAACTATACATAATTCAAATCCATATATTTTTTTTGATATGGAAAAAATGGAAATTTAAGTAATGAATGATTTCAAAATGTGACTGAAAATGCTACTAAAGTCTGACCTAATATTTTCGATGTATTCAGTGGTAGTGGCAATTCATTTTTAATATAAAATTAAAAATGATAACTTTATTCTAATTTAAGACATCGACTGAGGGTCGATTCGAGTCCATCTGTGCGCTCGAGTGCCGAGTTAGTGACAAAATACATGAAAGTGTACAAAATCTCAATAATTCAAATTTGATAACTTTATTATTCCACTGTACACTTCTTTGAGAAGCATCTTCGAGACTAACTCCGACTATCACAAGGTTATTTATTTATAAGGTATACATTGATTCCAATTCTTATCTTATAAAATAATGAAAATGTAGGGGGAGACAGTTCTTTAAAACGGACGTGACTGGGGAGTGTAGTCTAATTCATCATATCACCAAAAATCATTTGTTTAAAGCACATGCGTTTTGAATTATCGAGTTTTAAAAGGAAGAGCAACGCTGAGTATTCGCTAGTGACCTCTATTAACCCTTTTAGTCCCAGAACACCTATCCATCTGAGCTAAGTGGGTTAAATTAATTTAGGACTCGATGATTAATTTTCAATAAAAATCAGACATTAATAATTTTGCTGCTATGAATTCAATGAATGTGGCCTGACAAAAATATTCGTATTACGGAGTGTAAATATAATTTGTTTTTCCTGACATAGCTTTACACAGTTGAGCAAACATGCAAATATTACATAACGTAGAATGAAACAAACCTGAAGTTCTTTGAGATCTTGCATCACTCGGTTTATGTCCAAATCCTGTTCAGACATCTCTCTTTCAGTACTCTTTCTGACAACACTGATATGCTTGGACTCTTTGGGTTCCGGCGCACACTCTTTAAATCTATCAGACTTAATTGCAAAATTGTCTTTTATAACACTAACTGCTTCTGCGCGCACTTTTTCGGTAGACCTATCATGTATACTGTAAACATTGTCAACTACCACATCATGAAAAGGATCAACTTCTGGCACGATTTCCACTCCGGGATCGATTTTACTCTTTTTAGGATCCGGCTCTTCATTGCTGCTGTTATTGCTGGAAGGTTTCTTAAATTCTGAATGATCAGAAGGTTTCATGAACCCGGGCCGTTTGAGTGAGGCGTGCGCATCAAACTCATTCTGCCTGAGAACACTAGAAGGGGCCGGAGACGAGTCAAAGTGGCTTCCTTTGAGAATGCTGTGAACAGAAAACGAATTCTTTTTCACCACATCCTTCACCGGAGGCTCGCTCTCGATTCGAATCGGAGCATCGTGCCTATCGTTCACTGGGTAAAGCTTGCCGTACTGCTTTTCCATTTGACGTCTTATGACCTCTTTCCTGATGATTTCTTCTTTAAGATCTGAAACGGAATGGGATCATCCGAAGGAATTTCGACGCAATCATCGCTGCTGCTGTCATCTGAGTTCAATATAGGCACCACGGTGTTGTTGAATTTAGGATGGCTGGCATTACTCGAATTCGCAGGACTCATTCGATCGTTTCCAGAGTTCTCCAACATGCGAGCGGACCCTGAGATGACAGCCTCTTTTTCTTTAGGTTTCACAATACGGTGACGCTTGAGCGCATCATCGACATACGGCGTGGAAGCGGACGACGGAGATCTCTCTGAGTATCTCATGATGGGCGAAGGAGTCAACGGTTCCCTTTCGCCGAGCGGAGACTTTGAATTCGGTCTTTGATAGCGATGAGCATCGTCATACTTGGAGCCGGACGTGCGGTTGCTCGACGAATGGGTTGAATAGTCGCTTTTGTGTTTGGGTTTCAAAAACAAATCATTGCTGTTGGGAATTTTTGCATCATTTGCTGGTGAAATTTTCAGTTCAGAACCGACGATTGATGATTTCACAGGCTGCGGAAATACTGATATCGGTGAACTGTCCCCTTTAGAAGTCACGTGAGACGCATCAGAAGCAGGAGGTCTGGGATGTCTCTCCTGAGTTTTGATAATGCTGGTTTCTGTAGGGATTTTGGGTCTGACGCCATGGTTATCTCTGGACACGTTGGACTGCTGCTGAAGCGGGTGTCTCGGCATATCTGGACCGCCGCTCTTGCCGGATATTATTTTCGCTATGGTGCTCTTGTCGAAGAGGGCGCTGCTTGATTTGACTTTCAGGCTCGAGGGGCTCTGAGAAGGGGATCCGGTCGGACTCACCGGCACGCCGGTTTCGGGAGGTTTCACCGGAGGACTGTTGCTGGTGATGGTGAGGGCGCCGCCAGAAGATATCTTGGGCGGGTGGAAGATTTTGGGAGATTCCTTCGGTGAATTGGAAACGGGCGTAATAGTAACCGAGCTCAAGTTAGTTGGAGGAACGTATCTCTCCGTTTTGGGAGGAGATCTAACGGAAGACTTTTCACTGTCTATCTTTTTGTGGAAGACATTAGCGACAGAGATAGAGACGTTGTCTCCGATTGTCTTTGCGGCTGCTGCGGAACCATCAGACAAATGTTTGAACGGTTTTCCATTTTCTGATCTCTCCGACGATGATGTTCGATTGCCGGAGTTTTGCTCTCTTTTATTGGAAATGTTATCTTGAACATCGGTGCCTATGCAAATGGAACTGGTTTGAGGTTTAGGTCTGGGTAGTATGGGGGCCATCGATTCGGGATCGCTGATACTTCTATCTACGCTCTGCGGCTGTCTGCCATCACTGACGGCTTGGTGTTTATTGACCGGTTTGTTAGGAGTGTTATGAAGATTGTTGACAGCTTGTTTGAGCTCTGAAGACTTATTGTATTTCTTCATTTCCCCGGTAATCTTTTGAGTCTTGCTTAATCTGAAAAGATAAAATGAAATTTCATTTGCAGTCGAGACAACAACTGTTGTAAATTTTTAAACTAACAATTAGTTAAGTATTGATTGAATTGGCATTTACTTGGTAGAACTCCATTATAATCAGATAAAATAACAAAGTATTTAGTTCTACAAAATTTTAATTAGGCATAGATGGCGTAAAGCCGAAATAGCTAACCTAATATCAACCTAATGAAAATGTTGTAGAACTAAATACTTTTTTATTTTATCCAATTTTATTTAGTTAAGTATTGATAGTAAGAAACGAAGATATAGATTAATATGATTTCACCCTGTCAATAATATTTTTTGATATTAGAGATCAATGGTAACAGAGGAAAAGCTGCAAGACTGAAATGATTTGACTAGATTTTTACATATTCCATTCTGAGTTATTAACTAGAGTACAAACTTTGCTTGCTGCAACAGCGTAGGCATTCTGACAAATCCTGTAGGGAACAGCGGTAAGACGACAGTTTGAAGATATCTCACGACGGTTTCTTCATCTGTTGACACTCCTTCGCTTTGAGATTTCACCAACTCTGACAAAAGCGCTCTGAAAATAAATAACAGCAAGCATATTATCAGGGCTGTGGTGAAGTCATTAAAAAAAATGTTATTCCAGCATTAACCCACAATCCGACTTCGATTTAAAATATGTCAAAATGATTTCATTTCTGTACAATTTTCTACAAATCCTCATTTTAACACACCTTGGCATACTAAAAATATTTATGTGTTGACACATAAAAACGTTGATATTGAAAGGTATAAACAAAAATGAAACTTTCCAATGCGAGGAATTTCGTCATAGCTCATTAAAAAGACAAATATTTTGTCCCTTAGATTCGCACACACACATTCTCGCCGCCGACACAGGAATCCTACACATGCATTATTCACAAGTAATTAAAATGGGATAAAAAAAGAAGTCGAAACAGCCTTGATTATTTTATAAATATTCTAGATAAATCCATTAAGCCCTAACGGCATCACATCGATGTGAATGCCTAATGCTGCATTCCTCTTCTTCGGCATAAAAGTCGTTTGAAATTTATTTCCGTACAATTATGATCAAATGTAAAATGAAAATGCACATATCACCGATTGAGAATTCACTTTTATTTAAAAACGATTGAGCGCTCAGTAGGTTGCATTGATACATTTATCAATGAGAAATTTTATCACTTTTAAGGTGTTAACTGTCAATTCTTGGTGGAAAGACTGATCAGTTGTCAATTGATAATGCTCGTGATGAGTGAAACCAGTCCTGATCATTATAAATATGTGGAAGTAGTACAAATGAATTGTGTTCTATTTAAAAAAAAAAACAAAAGAGAAATTTTATGACACACACCTGACTTGATCATTCCACGGGAACCTCCGCTTGGGCAATCGTTTCTCAGGAACTTTCTTATCATCGTCGAGAGTAGCGTTCTGAGCGACTATCTGCCGACTGAAGAGCACAATTATATTTGTTAATTAGCAACAAGTAAAACATCTTTGGCTGAAAATATAATAAAGAATAATGAACAGGCAGTGAACTTTATCCTTTATTATATTTAATTATTTATAACTATAATTCCGTTAGAACAGCAAAGAAAGAATAATACGGTAAGAAAGATAGTTTGCTGATCACACTGTTTAATAAAAGCACATTACTAACTTTGTTTCAATGATTTTCTGGGATTCTATTCTGTACGTTTCCAATAAGTTCGGTCTCATCTTTTCAATAATTCCTTTCAGCCTGGAAAATAAATGACATCATAAGTAAACATATTTTTTTAATTGTGAAAGAAAATAATGCTGTATATAAAAATAAAAATTAAATTACAAACCTATCAAGCGGATTCTTGTGCAAAGTACGGTCATTTTCATCAACGAGTCTTCGGGCCCTCTGAATTAGGCCTGGTTTTCCTCTTCTGAGTAGCAAAGCTGCGTGGCCAAAGAGTGCATGGCGAAGTCCAGGTGATACACCGCCCCGACGACATTGCTTCTCCATACTAAATAAAAGTTTACCACAGAATGATTAATATAATACAACACATAATGTGGAATTATTGGATAATTTTATGTAATGCGCATAAATTCATAGTGTGATATCAGATTAATAGAATTTCTGTAAATATAATTTGGAGACAACAGATTTTAAATATTTAACCCCATTTCTATCAGTGCATTAAGACTTTTAAAAAAAGTCGCTAAAGCCAATCTATCAGGGCAAACTTTGACGTATCACATGAAAAATGATGTTTACTTAATTGACATTTATATGCGGTGATAGATCGGCAGCGGGAAAATTTTTAGCAGATTCTTAGTGCGCCAATAGGTGCGCTTAGACTGAAAGGGTCAATCGAGGAGCATGTTATGATACTGACCCAAGAATTATTTCGTTGACTTCAGGCCCGGAGAGTTTTCCAGTGCGAGATGAGAAATGAGTATCAGCTAGAGTTTTGAGTCTGCGAGACAAGATAGCTGCCTCTGGCGGAAGGCCAGAAGGAATAGGGGGTAATGACGGAGGCGGTGGGGGGACATTGGAAACGGGCACAGGAGGTACTGCAGGAATCTCTCTGAAAGTCATAATAACACATTACATTTTGAAATATTGTAATATAACGAAAACTGTGATATTGCACAACACATAGTTTTACAGGATTCGTTTTGCTCAGTTGTTGAGCATTTTTAACTTATTAAGAAGTAAATCAAATAAGGATGTTCGTTTAAATAACTCTTTTTAGTTTGCTGAGCAAAACTTACTGTACTGTTTTGGTTGTAAATTATCTGATATGAAATTCATATTGTAATTTAATTATGTACTGAAGTTAGTTCATATTAAGAACAAAGCTTACAAAACATCTAAATACCTAGAACTATCAGAGCTGGCTTGGTTATCAGACGTAGGAACTGCTGCTGGTGGTGGTTTAGAATTGGAATCTGAAGATCGTGAGTCTGTGCTGGCTTCGTTGTTTTCAATTCCAACTTAAAAAGGAATAGAATGTAAATTGAAGTAGAATTAATAAGGATATAAATGTGTGAGAAGTAATCTGGCAACATACAAATATAATTATTTTGAATGATATTATAGTTTAAGTATGATATTTATGTCTAGTGGAATAATTAGTGTGATGTTTTAATAGGGCAGATGTAAATGGCATTTGTCAACACATGAAAGCTCTCACCGTTAACTCTGGCTTCAGCGAGGAGATCTTTAACAGTTTTCTTGGATGCCGTTTCAGGATTACTGCCCGCACTTTCTTCTTGAGAATTTTTTCTCTTCTTTCTGCTTGCTTTATCGGCGTCTTTTACCTTCGATGACTTCTGACAAAAACAGACACATTAATTATAAAAAGCCAAAATTAGAACCATGATTTTTTAAAATATAACATTGATCATTTCAGAAGTTATAAATACATACACATCGTAACTAAAATATATATCAAATATTACCTTCTTCGCATCCTCCCCAGACTTATCAGAGTCAGTGATGCCATTTGTTTTGCTCTTTCCTTCTGTTTCAGTATTCTTTTCGCCAGTAGAAGTTTCCGACTCCTCTCCAGACGATGAAGATTCTTCGTCACTTTCACTCGTTGATAAGGCACGCTGAAATTATAAAGTTGTGATCAAAATTAGACTTTCACTAGCTTGCCAAAGTCATCTGAAAAATCTTTTCTATAACAATAGGTTGATTAAGATTTGAGGATTGAAGATTTTTTCTACATTCTTTTAAGAAATGTATAGATTATTATGGTCGTTATGGTAAAAGCTATGTGCCAAAGTAGGCATTTATGTATTTAAGTTTAATGGGTAAAATGAACAAGAATGTATACCTTGTGTGATTTTCTGTGTGAAGGTGGTGAAGAGTCTCCTCCCCCGAGATTATCAGAGGCTGCGATTCCAACACCGGTTACATTCATAAACTCCAGCGAGCCGCTGTTAATGTAGAATCCCCCGCATACTGTGTCACACTCCGGAGGGATCATCTCATCATACTGTGGACAAATAATAAAAATTATCGGGGTTGTTTGAATTTATAATATAGAAAGTTGTATGCATCTCACAATTCTAAAATATGAGTAAGTGAAACTTGAATGTAGCAGTTGCAGTAATAACGTGATGATTCTTCCTCATTCATCGCAAGACTCAATTGAGTGGATTGCCGAGACTGCTGAAGATCCAATTGCGTTTTTGATTGCATCAGTCCGGTGAAACTCTTCTCAGGCAAACGGCTAATAGTCTGGTACTTGTACTCCTCTTCTCAATGGCTTGCATTCATGGATAAATTGATTTGCAGCCATGTTGCGCTTGAGGGCCAAGTCGTCCAAAAAAGTTGTCATATGACTCTAACCATTTTTTAACCATTCCGTTTCCCATTGTCACAAAGACTCCCGGTCTAAATAATGTGAGATTTTTGAAACCCCCCTAATTTTTCTGAAGGGTTATGTCTTAGAAAGATCCTTTTCAAATAATTGTATTATGTTGTCACCTATTAGTAAGATTTCTGACCCTCATCCCCGCCCAAGAGTGCGGTGTAATATATGGACGGCCCATTAGTGATAAAATACTACTCACTCCATCGGTATTGTCAATGAAGGAATCATTTTCGTCATAGCCGGCTCCGATATCTGCATAGTCATCCTGCTTACAGCGACCTTTCGATCGACCATACGTACTAGACCCACCCTGAAACAAACAAAATAGAACTTTAAAACACATACAATTTTCGCATACCTAATACTACTATGTGACAAATGCGCTTTATGAAAACTTAGATAACACAAGTCAAAAAGTTAACTATCAGAAAGTTAATTAAAATTATTGTTTCAAACCTGTTTATGTTAAAATATTTATATGATTGGGTAAAAAAATAATACTATTTGAATAAGCAAGAAAGATTACGTTATCAATACAAATATGGCTTCTATATTTTGAGGACAATGTATTGCTGAAATATCAATGTGTAATACAATTTCTCTCGTAGATTTTTTTCTGCATGCAATTTTTCTCCCAAATTATGATAGAATTTCATTTAAATAATTTAATCTAAATATAGAATTTACAAAAAGGATCACTCTCTTTTATTTGTTCAATATATCGATCATTCAGGATAGTTTTTTTTATAAAAATTTCAATCAGTATTTTAACAGTGTGTAATCTTTTAAGCCAGTGCTCGTTAACCGGTGGATTGTGAGAAAATATTGGCGGTCTGCGGAGTTTTTGCAGTAATGTCATCGGAGACAAGAAGCCATAAACTTATTTCAAACATTCAGGAACAAATACCACAAAAATTAATTTGTTGAAATCAAACAAGTATTATTAAATTTGGTTTATTGAGATTTTGTACACTTCCATGTATTTTGTCACTAACGACCCGGGTTTCCTCCGGGTCGTTAGTGACAAAATACATGGAAGTGTACTAAATCTCAATAATCCAAATTTGATATTGAAATTCCATCAAGCACCCTCAATCGATGTCTTAAAGTATTATTAGTTAAATTAAAGATTGATAAATTAGTTATTCCACTTGGTTAACCAATTTTTATTTTAATTTTATATTAAAAATGAACTTCCACAAAGTTACTGCTGAATCCATAGAAAATATTAAGTGTTATTAGCATTTAATTAAAATGTAACTATTCTGATTGTTATTCTGTATATGTTTTGTACCGCTTGTAAAAAAAAAACATGTTAGTGGGATTCAAAATTGTGAACTTAGTGGTACAAAAGGTTGGCAATCGCTAATTAAACTACCTATTCAGTGAAGATATATGGATAAGGTTGGGAAGACTCAACATGGCAACCGATGCGATCTCAATACATAAAATATTGATGATCAATTAATTATCAATCACCAATCGATTAATTGTCTCTAATAAACATTGTGGATTAGAATAATATATATGGCTTTAGATATTATTAATTTACATTAATATAAATAAATGGAAGGATTTAGAAAGTACATATTTATATATATACTGTAATATTACATATTTCTGTTCAAATTGCTTGGCGATGCGTTCCACATCATCATCATTATCAGAGAAAGGGTCTCGGAGGCCATTGACCGCTGTGGCAGCCTTTTTCTCTTTTTCATCTCTCCGGCGGCTCTGAAAATAAAAACAATTGAGTTACATAATCATTGCAAAATGTAATGTACAATCTTTCTCTCACTAAATAAAACACATATTTCTGATAGTGAAGACGGTAAAGGTGTAAATTAAAGAATAAATATACTGATAAATAAACACGAATCAAATATATTTATTTCTTTGAAAAATGCTTTGATCAACTGAATAACAAGCAATAGCAAAGCTTCTGTTGAGATACTCATGATAGGAGGCCATATGCTCCACACTGGAAGTGGATATGGGAAAAAAAAAGTGAAATATTTGTTTTCATTGCTGTAAATCCTTAAGGTTGACGATCACTGACGTCACTAGATTTCTTTACATGTTTGAAAATGGAATAAGCAGAGGATTTTTTTTCCGACACGTTTTCAAACTGTACAAGAATTGTAACAAGTAAATAATATAGAAAATACAGTCCTCCAACAGAATGCACAAGATATAAGTACCTACACAGGGGACAAAATGATGAATTTTCATATTGATCGCCCGAAAAAATCTTGCGAGTAAACATTAACATTCATTTTGAAACCTATACGAACAAATGCGATTATCAACCATTCTAATAATAAATAAGTAGGTATCCATTTCTAGCATGCGATGTCCATTCAAACTTTTACTGATACAAAAACGCGCACACACACATAGCTACATAAGCACGCCTACAAATACGCACCTCACACACATAAACATGCATAGATCACAGCGAGAACGTTGTAAAGAAAAAAAATACTATTTTCTGTTACAGTGCTTGTCAACATGTAATATAATTTAAGCTTCCCTGCCCGTATACACGTTAGCATTTTGTTACTACTAAATACGAATATGAACAGTACATTATATCTATCAAAGAAAAATTGTAACTAAAAAATATTATCGGGTCTTTGGTGCAGTGGTCAACGTCGCTGGCAACGGTTACGGAAGTCTCAGGTTCAAGTCCCGGTAGAGAGTTTCAAAAATTGGATTTTCAATCGATTTTTGTGATTTCTAGAATTACCTACCACCCATCCGATCCTAAAAACGAGGTGTGGCGAGTGCGATTAGCTAACCATTAGTCCGGTTCTAACCCTATCCTTATATCCCTAATCTCTTCGATAAAGAGAGGTTGAGCAACAAAGAGTCACAAGCAGTTCTCGTGTAGAAAACCTCTGTTGAGAAATATAAAATTAAATTAAAAATTGATAACTTAGTGATACACCAAGTGGAAATAACTAAGTTATCAATTTTTAATTTAATTTTATATTGAAAACTATTTTATCTATGAGAAACTATTTTTAGAAAGTGTTATGTTTTCGAAAGAATTATTTCTTCAATGTGGAATCACTTTATCTTTAGTGAAAGAATGTGTTTTTTGTGGAATGTATTTGTAATAAGTGAAAACTATTTTTATGAAAGTGAATATGATCTAAAGAAAAGTGCATTTAATTGTAAGCCATTTTTAATTTATGAAAAATGCAATTGAATAGGGTTAAGTAAAAAAAAAAGTCCGAACGAATCAGAAGGTATACAAAACAATTGATACTACTTGGCTGAACCAAACCGGTGGACATCATACTATAAAATCGTGGAGCATGTATTAAAAATGGTGCTACATTTTTAAAAATAATTTACGCAGCACACCGCTAAATTCGTGCATTTAAGGCAACGGTAGCGATGCCCAATTAAATTTAGTTTCGCGGAACCCTTATGCATTATAAAACCATACATTTTGATGAAGCATTGAAAAAATTCAACTAGTGCGAAAATATATTGTTTCAAGATGAAATATACGTACCTACATCGAAAAACTAAACGTTTTCTACTATTATATTTCATGTCACACAAATAAACTAGCGACAGATACGCAAAGCAGGAAAAAATACGAATTTTTTAAATGCCAAGTATGTTATTAGATTATTTATTCATTATTATCAGGTGTCATTTGCGAAACGCTGCTCTAGGAACACATAATCTGAAAGAATTTTATCAATACGCATATTATGTCTAATTCTTATTTTTTAAATAAAGCCGAGCGTCGAAATGCGTCATTCCCGCAACAAGTCTTCACATGATTAGGGACAAATGTTACTAAGGTCACGTGACCTCAAGTATTCTGGGTTCTGTTCGATCACACTTTCATCACACTTATCGCATGAAGTAATTTTAAAGCTTTCACCACATACGTAGTTACAAATGTTTTTTTTTAATGAAGTCTTCAATCGCTCTCGACAAATAAATATAGCAGTTACGACTACCTATACTCGAAAAAATATAAATAACTATCTAATTTAATTTCATCTTCAATAAAAATATTTATTTATATTAAAGTAAAATTTTAATACATTAAATTAATTATATTTTGTTGCGTGCGACAGAATCGTGTAAGCAATTACTTCCTTCCAATTTAAAAAACTGATATCGAGATTAATAGGTAATCATTACAGCAAAACTTCGAACCGGTTCATAAAGCAAGCGAATACGTTATTTATATTTAACTAGTGAGTACTCGGCATGCGTTGCAATGACACTCAGAGAAAGAAAGGGTTTGTGTTTTAATTCTGTTTATTGAAGTACTTTTGGGTTAGAGGTCGGCACGGCCAGAAATTTCATAAAATTACCAGGCCCGGCCCGGGCCCGAGTCTCAATATCACATGACACCGCCCCGTACGTACGGGGCGGACAGGGGTCTGCAAGTCATTCAAAAGCCATCTGCAGACTCTTCTAAGTGGGCTAAATATCATAGATGGGATGGTTTTTAACAGCACTGAGAAATTCTTAATAGTAAAATCGCAGCAATTATTGAAAGTTTCAAATTAATCTCATCGTTAATTTTAGGTTCAATTTACGCCGCGCTGTGTTGAAGTCTTACACCAGTCCGGGTTAGGTTAAGGGCGGGGTTAGTACATATTTTATAAGAAAGTTCAGTGTGATTTCGTCATCCAAAGGAAGAGGTCACGGTGGCGACGCTCGAAATTTCGGCCGGGTGCCGATATTCCGGGACTCCAGTCGACGATATCGACGATGTGCCCAAGGAGCAAGTGATGTGTTACTTGACTCCCGAACCCCCTCTCCGCTTCAGTGTCTCCTGTCAAACTCCGTATTAAGTGAAGATTCGCAAGCGAATTTTTGCGGAGATTTTTTTTAAGGGGAGAGGACAACGTGTAAAACTTGTCCTAAATGTATCTTGTATTCCATGCCTAATCTGCAATAAAAACAAATAAATGCGAGTGAACGAAAATAATAGTGTCTCATGGAAGTGTGTCTTTGCCTCCAAATTGTGTGCTCTTCCCTTTCACTCCGTATTATACACGTGTTACCCGAACGCGTACCGAAGTCCAGATTTATTTTTCTCATCCCGAAAAAACCCGATTTTTTTCAATATGGAAATTCATTTATGCTTTTCAAACAATATATGTTATTTTTACAGGAATAAATCAGAAGGTTTTTCCGAGATGTCGCTGTCTGTACGTTCTTCTTTTTAATTTTAGATTTTTTAATCCAGAAACCTTCACGGGTGTGCCCACAACAACTCACCAAAGTTTCGTTAAAATCAGATGAATGGCAAAGGAATGCATAGAGGATAAACAAACAAACGTTCATTTTTATATTTATTTAATATTAATATTTAATATAGTAAAATGTGTATTTGTTGATGAAGTAGGTATTATTTTGGGCTTAAAAAGGTATTTGGAAGCGAAGCCAGATAACAATATAATGACAATATCACATAAGGTTGGTTCTAAAAAGCAAATTATAAGAATAAAGATCTCCGCAAGTAAATTGTTAAAATATTTGTGGTGGCACATTGAGAGCCATTGTTTACTCTAACTGAAAATCGCTATAACACAACGCGGTTGCATCGGTGTAACTTTACAGCGTGGGTAAAACGAAATACTACAGAAGGTGTAAAAAGATTTTGTTACAGCGGCCGCACCATGCAAACGCAAGTAGTCGGTTACCACCATACTCTCAGTGACAGATCGAAATTCAGTCGTTTAAAACATTTTCTTCAAGAAAAATTAATAACTTGTACGGCACATGATAATTTCAATATGTTTTGAATAGTCTTTTATATGTTGGGATCTATGAAACTAACGAACATATACCTACATGTTACTTAACGCGATTTCATCGTGGGATAATTTGAATTTTTCACTATATATGATAGGAAGGATATTTTCACATTTATGAGCTGTTGTTAAAAAATACGAAAAACTGTTGCATACTGTTATGTAGTTCCTTTCATATAGTTTTCTAACGTACACCGAACAAATTGTCAATATAAGTGTAATAAAAATCGAGCGTTTCCAAACGTAGAGTAGATTAAGTGGTTTTAGGAATTAAAATCTCAATACTGTAAATAATAAGCATTTTTTAAATCGATGATACTCGTCAGTTTACGTATGAAAATACCTTGTTATCGAAATATGTATAGATAAAATGGTTACATATGAGCTGTGGAGTCATATCAACTACATTAGCGGACATGATCCTAGACAAGTAAGAAGAGGAATTTGATTGAGAATGGGTTGTGACAAATGTATTAGATTTAAACATCATGCGTGTACCGAACAGTTATTTGGATAATTTGGACAAGAAGTCTACAATTCTAAAATTAAATTAAAACTTTTTACGGTTTCCAAAATCACTATTATATAATCAAGTGCCCACGTATGCGTTAAGCAATTATTGACAATGAATTATTATCATTTTTTTGCTAAAATCAACCAACTATGAAGGTACCATTCGTTTTAATATCAGTAGCAGAAATTTTTACTGTGGTTTCTGTATTTACAAGTAGAAAGATAGTCAAATTTGGTTCGAGTAATAACAATTACTTAAATAAAATACGTTTTCTTGTCCATACAAAAAAAGATCGACGATTTCTGCGTTGATATAATTTTGAGCGACCAATCGATTGCGGTTCAACGCGCCTTCTGACAGATGTACTTACCTACCCATGCAGACCTATGAACTATCTAGGTATAAAGATGGGTATGTATATTCTTCCTTGCGATATGAAATTTTCTCACACCTTATGAAATAGAATGTTTAAAAAATGTCTTCAGTATAAAATAAATATTGCTAAATTTTATTTAATAAATTGTGATGTTAAACTTTACCAATGAATTAAAATTATTAAGACAATTTATTTTGAAATTGTACAATAATCTATGTTACATTTCTCTGATATGCATATTTACATAATACTTACGAATACAAAAAAAAATACTTCATATTTTCGGAGTGGTGGCCTTGAGATAAATTGTTCTATTTTTTTGATGTCACATAAATAAAAATGAAATTGGACGTGTTAGATTTTGGCGATAATATTTCCAATTGTTGATAATTGAAATACCTAGGTAGGTATACAAAAAATGTTTATACTTTGAACATAAAATATTTTATTTTGCCACAGTTGGTTCTCAAAGTAGTTGCATCGATTTGAAAGTCGATTATTTTTCATACAACTTAATAAAAAGCATCCACATATTTTAATTTAAAGATATTCCTTTTTTCCAGTTTATTCACAACGTGAAAAGAAAAGTAAATAAATAGAAAAATGTGCATATTATATAACAAGTTTTATAATAAAAATAGTACATATTTTGCAATATTCATCAATATTTTATACATACAAGAAATCATAATATTATTATTATAATATCAATGAACGTAGTTTGAAATTATTTATTTAAATTTCTGTAGGATTTGGCATAGTTTAAAAAGAGAACGTAATCATTATTTTTGTTTATTAACTCGATGAGTTACGTTTCAATCGTGGGTTTGTGAATATTAGTATCAATTTAATTATAATGCTGTAATAATGCGACCGCGCGAGTCGGTAATGTAATAATAGAACCAATTTACATATCCAGAGATAAAATAAACGGCATGCCGTTGTCTTTAAATGCACGAAAAAATAAACACCAACAAGTATGATATGAGCGAAGAGAAGCCGAGAACCCGCGAAGCCGCTGGGCGCGTCCGCCTTTGCAAAAGTAATGTTATTATTGAAAACAGAAAAATAAAATCCTCTACACACGACGAAACTATGCATGTACCACGATGGCCGAGCCGTGCTGTCGCGCGTCGACAAAATGAAGGAAAAGTATGCACAGTTTCCACACGTCGATCTTTCCAACTATAATAAAAACAAATCCCGTCTCTTCCCGCTCGCTGTAAATGAAAAGTTCAACTTTCATCTACGTGACATACAAACGGGCATGAATGGCTCGCTACGCGGACATCGGTAGCTAAACGATAATCAAATAATTAAATGATTGTTAATTATGGACAACGATCAATTTCTAAAGTAGCGGGGAAAAGTGGGCCGATAAACGCACTCGACTCCGGAAAGTAATAGCAAAATGCATGCAGTACATATCTATCTATCTTGATATGTGCAAATTGTCGAAATACGTTGTCAATCTACGAATGGCACGTGACAGTCGTCAGCTGCTCAAATCCAATCGAAATAAAATTACAAAATAGCTAGTTCTACAGCAGAGAAATAATGGTTTTATTTATTTTCAAATGCATGTTAGTGAATTTTGGGTGAGCGTTCGTTCACTGCCCGCAAGACACCCGCGGTAAGGTGCAAAATTGCATGACACGAGTACTAGTATAAATACCAGCTGGTACAACAATGCCGTCGTTGTAAAATTGAATACATGATAATTTCAAATAAATAGAATAAGAATTTGAATGATAAAGGGCCACCGGAGCGTGGATAAATCCGCGGGCGGGAATGCCAGATTCGCTGCAGATGCTTATTGATAGCGGTTGTCGTAGGTCGCGGCTCGAAAGCTCATCCGCGACCGTAGGTAAATTAGATCGATCACTCCATAAAAGGTAATATCGAAAGCTGTCTATCAATCTCCCCGCCAGTGTCGGAGGCTCGGACGAGCGGCCCGAGGAGCCCCTGAAACGTCAGCCTCGATCTTCTCCCCTGTCAGACGCACGACACCTCCCCAACATCGGGGTAATGTAAAAATCACATTTATCTGATGCAAACATGGCGACCGCCGTCTATAATCCTTCTAGTACCTACCTAATTACCGCATAATAAAATTCCTGAAGCGTTGACAAGCCCTAAAATCAAAATTTCTCCGAAGGGCTACGGGTCCAATGTCACCGTTCGCAAAAACCAGCGTGGAACTCACAATTTTCAAATGACATCGCTGACAGTGAGCTCAGTGAATCCGGCCATTGTTACAGAACGAAAAATTCACATTTCTTGCACAAATCGTGACCATTTTCTGTGATAACTTACCTCTTCAGCTTTGACTAGTTCCTTGTAGTTGAATTCGGGGCACTCTTTCTTGTTCGATTGGAACAAATCCAACGATATCCGTATTGTTTTACGCACGTTTCCTTTAGTCTTCTTGGAGGATTCCACTGTTATTAGATTGGCACGTTTATTGTCCGACATTATGTACAATTTTTGCCGGCAAAAATGATTTTGACACACAACAACACGGTCCACATTTTTCAAACTGTTCACCTCACCACATCCATATTGAAATTTATTGTTTGGGTTGCGCGCGCAGTGAACTACAACTTCAGTGTCCAGAAAATATTGTGCAATATCGTAGACAGATGCCACTGGTAAAAATTCTTTGAATTATTACGATTCGTTACAATTCGTTCACAGATGTCTATATGTGTATACACTTAATATTACTATATAAATAAATCTGAAAAAATATTTTATACAATTTATGTGAAAAAATTAAAAAATGATTACATTTTATTCAGTTACTACAATATTGCTAATGGTGTGAATTATTGATAAAAGATAAAATTATATTCAATACCATATTTACTTACAATATGCTATATAAAAATAGAGGGAATATTTATGTTATTCTGGGGCCATTCATATCCGTCAATCTAATTTTAACAGGAAGTAAATAAAACGAAAGACAATAATATCCCTAAATCTTTCATAATAAAAAAAACTTAATAACCTCATCACAAAATTTAAAAGTTGTAAGTACAATGAAGTCTAAAATTTTCTCGAAAAAAATCACATTTTCTTTGACACCTCACTCCCTAAAGCGTCACGTCACACACAGACGGCCCTAAACTAAGCAGTAAATATTTCAATGTTTCAAATATTATTATATAAGTATATTTATTAATTTAACAAAATTAAACTGAAATACAAAAAAATCTTTACCCTGTAAAATATTGTCATCTTTCTGTTATATAAATATTGGGAAATTTCAGAAGACACTATATTTTCATTGTTGATAATCACCCAATATTTGAAACCGTTAAATGTTTCATTTTAAAGGATTCCAGATCACCAGAATATGAAGAGATTTCTAGAAGTAGTGATTGATGTTCTGACATGATAATATAAATCGTTGCTCGTAGAACAAAAATATTTTTTTAATATCAATTCTTAAATTGCAATTATTTGTACAGATAGTGAACCTTTAGTGTCGGAAAAGTTTTACCTGGGAAGGGTGTGAGGAATCGTATATTGGCCAAGTGGCACAGATGATAATGAAACTGGTCAGTGAACATGAAAAGGTGTCTTGATATCATTACACAATATTGGCAGTTGCCGAGCACTATAACACAAAAGGTACTGATTCAAATTCAAACCAAAAATACTGGGCGGAAACAAAAGGTTTTACCTCCACAGATGAGAAATGTCACACAGATTCATACGAAACCTCGAAATATTGAAGAAAATTTTATTTCATACGAAATATTAGAGATAACAATTTTCGGTCAAATACATTGTGGCTTCCATCATTTTTTGCAAAATCTAATGTTCAGTTTAATAATTGATGTGCGAGGCATATTTTCATTGTATAAGCAACGTTATATGTCACCTAAGGTCCCCATTATATACAACATTTTTTCTAGTTGAAATGTCCTATATTTTATGTCAGTGGTTCCCAAACTTACTATGCCCATGGACCCCTTCTTAAAGCTAAAACCTGACCATGATACTGCATAACGGAAAAAAGTAAAATAACTAGATACTGCATAACGGAAAAATTATAAATTTAATTTTGATGTCTTGATTGGTAAATGGTGATGTAAAAATAAAATATAAATAAAAGATTTTGATATTTTAAGTATGATGAGTTTCATAACTGCACTAAAACCACATTCTATTTAAAAGGAAGACGGGAAAGCAATCAACGAACTCTGTACAGTGACCCATAATGCAGAATATAAAATTGCTATCTGTTTTTGTAGCCAGAATTTGTGGTATCCTTACATTGGTGTCCACTACTCATTTGTAGATATATAATACAATAAATTGCTCCTGTATTAGTATGGATTCATATTGGTTTGTGGGTCTGCTTGCAAAAGGGTCCAACACCCAACAAATCGCTACCAATTTAGTTCTACTTTCATAATAATGAAAATGTATCACACATATTTTTTTATCCCCTAACGTTTTCCAGGCACCCCTAAATTAGTTTTAATTTGCCACAGACCTCCTCGGCGGTCACAAGGACCCCTGGGGTCCATAAGAACCACTGTTCTAAATCATCCTATCGATCATTGATATGTCAGTGTTCTGAAATGAAACCTTAAAAGGTTTTGAAAACATTAGATAATTATCTTTAAAAATGATCATGTATATCTTTGTTATTTATAGGACCAACTAGTACCACATACTTTTAAAAGAGCATTCACATTTACTAAATACTAGAAACGCCACACATTTTTTAAACCATTTAAGGTAAATGTGTAATGCAAAATCACCCGTCTTATTTTAGGTTGACCAGACCGGTTCAATCAAAAATTGGGGCAGACGAGCAATCATTTTTACAATCCAGTATCAAGAATCCTGATAATTCAGCTTATTATACAGCGCTTAGTTGGCTTCTCTTTTTGGGCAGATGTCTTTCTATCATCCTTGTAGGGCTCGGTATCTTTGAACTTCGTTCAATATAATACCTTTTATCAGCATTTTCTTCAATTGAATTTTCTCTTAATTCCAAAAGAAAATTCATTCGAGATTTCTCACCACCCTGTTTTTTATAAATTTTGATATCTGTTTAGGAGTGGTCAAATTTAAGAAATGTAAGAAAAGAAATGAAGAGTAAAAGTGACATGATTGTCGGCTAAATCGACTCCCCATTTTTGAGTTATAATCTTATATTACAGATGGTTTTTCTGCATTACACCGTTTTTATGCTCATAATAGTTTCGAATTTATTATAATAAATTGTACTTAATATCCTTCTTGTCTTTCCGTTTTAAAATTATCTGTAACATGGCTAATGTTTCTCATTAATCGTTTTGTTTTTATCTTGGATGTTATTCCTTTTTTATTACCTATCATCGCTACGATAACATCTTTTTTAATTTATAATAGATAACATACTTACCGTTTGATAGTCTACACCAGCTTTTCATGTAAGACAGAGTAGAAGCAAACAGTCATCAAAATACCATCATCAAAATAATATTAACGCCTTCATGAATGATGATGTGATAACACAATGGTTTAGGTATTCAACCTAAATCTGTTCACCTTCACAATAGTCTTTGACCAATGTAGGTAGGTTGTCTTCAATCAAACGCTATGCGACCATGAACTAATATTTAGTTCAGCCTGGTAGTTGAGCCCTCACAAGAGTTTTGAGACAGTAGGATAAATGTTTAAATTCATTTTTTGAATTTGGAAACTTTTAAATTTCTGTGTGCTAATTACATAGTAGAAAGAAACTATATTAACTTAACTGAACTCTCAGGGATAGTTGTTTTGTGGAAAAATAAAAGGCTATGAATATTGTGTTGATTAAAAAAATTAAGTTCTACACCTAATCCTCTTTTTGCAAGATCAAATGTAACGAAACCTATCTTTCATTTTTCTATGTTCACTGTATCCGTTTTTACACGGCTGTTTTGCATAGTGTATCCATATAAAAAGAGAATTGAGTGTATTCGATAAAAAATAAAACAACAAAATACCTTAAAATTATCAGCTAGTTATCATAATTCTGCTTAAAAAGACCTTGTCATAGAAATAGGAGAAGGTAGTAAATAAAAGACATCATGAGAAAGAAATGACTATGCATTTATTCACAATAGGCAAATAACGTAATCTGATTACCTCATTTAATGGTGCAAGCAAACAGTTTCGGTTAATGTATTTATTGATATGGTAAAACATAATAAAACTAGAAATGCAATTTTCTTCCATAAATATAAATACCCTTATACATTCACAAGGATATATAAAAGATTTGTTTCTTAAGAACAACAATCTAATTAAGACACGAGGCAATTACGTTTGTCAAGCGGTAAGCGACATTTTTCCATTTCACAGAATTGAAATCCACACATTCATCTTGCCGATATACATCATTTTCACAGTCCCAATTTCATCATCCTTCTTGACCATTTTACTCAGATATATATATTTTTTGACATTGTTATCTATCCAGCTCACATTGTTTACCCGACAATAGAAACTTTATCTTAACATATTGCGGGCGATAACAGCAAACGTGAAGCTCTCCCCGTTTAAGTCGGAAGGAGTCGCTCCGCTGGTTATAGATCGTTTTATTTACATAAATATTTCTATAAAACGTTTTTTTTTCTTAAAGACTAATGTGAAAACTGTAACATGGGAATGGGAAATTTCCATTGAAGCGATGCTCGCGGTATTGTGAAAGCACATGGACAAAACATGGACCTATCGAGATTCCAATAAGTTAAAGAAACTCTTTTTCAAGGGTGAAAAGTGTCGAAGCTTGAGAAAGTCTTTAAAAATCATTACTGGTAATATTTTAACACCGCCTTATTCGAACAACACCTTAACACACCTAGACATGTGGGTGTTTAATACAAATAATTATTAATTTACATACATTCCTTTGATTTAAATGACAACTATTCATGCCAAATACTAGAGACTTGATATTTTATCAATATTTATAGCACATTTACAGCAGACACCCCTAGCATCACTGGCCGTTCAATTAATACCCATTTCATAAGAAATTCACATGTTTTTCCACTAGTTTAGAAAAAATACTGATGCACCATTTTAATAAATTTTGCATCAAACTGTAAATCGCTCAATATTGGAGATCTGTCTTTCGAAAGACAATATCCTTGACACACTCGGTCGAAATTAAAAGAAGTGACAGTACTTTGATTGTACTACTTTTTACAACAATTTTTACTAGTGAATCTTTGCAACGATGAACATTTTTCACAAATGCCAGTGACTTAAAACAGTTACGGAAAATTGTTTGCGCTTTCCATATTTACGAGAATATACTCAAATTATTATAAACGTTGTGATAAATAAAAAATTAACTATCCCCGCCTATTGTATTTATTATTTTTAATAGGGACTGACATTCCAAACGGTTTGCAGCGTGAAAATGTAAAAAACTGAATGAAAATCAATCAGTAGTCGTATTGTAACACATTTTAATTATTTTGATCTCCATCAAACATTTATTACAAATATATTTTAATGGTCATAGACTCTCTGAATTTCTTACTCAATAGATTTCATATTTACTTAACGTAAATATATTTTTAATACACAGGTATGCCATAAATCATTTTTTTATCAATATACATAATACCCACATTTTGCCCAGAGGCATACTCTATCTAGAACACTTGTCTTACGTCTATGGTAATCATTAATTTAGTTTATGTGTAGTCATAATCTATAACAATAAAAACATTATACATTCTTTTAATACTAAAGTTCAAATGAAATAATACGATATTTAAAAATCAGCAGAAAAAAATTAAGGAAAACCAACCAATTACAAAATTTGGTGTATTTCGACAACTGGATGGAATTTTATGCCACTGTGAACATTGCATAGATAAAGGCTTCCAATTCGAGGTGCAGTAGACAAGACTAAAAAGTAAATCAGCACAGAAATGCATTAAAAATCACTTGCTACGAAACTTTATGAAGCTTTCATCTATGGTTCACATGCAACATGATGTATTGAAATTGAAAAAGTCTTTGTTTTTGCTTTATACTAAGAAGTTATTTTTTTTGTATAAATTGTATGATAATTCATGAATATCAAAAAATTATAAATAAAATAAAAATCATGGTGTACAGAATGTAATTATTAATTATAAGTAATTTTAAACCTAAGTAGAATAATAATTTAACTAGTGTTTTCACACACACTTAAAATTACTAGTAAACAGTTTCCAATATGTATAAATGAAAAAAAAATTTTATTGAGATCTAATGGAATAAAAATCAGTTTTGAAAATATATGATTAATCAAGAATATTGATTGTAAGTCAGTTTTTGTAAGCTGTTGTAATATATATAAAATTTTTACTTTACCTAGAGGTATAGACTAATACAGATCAAACCGAAACTAAACATAGTCAATAATGTAATGAGCGAAGAATAATTATTTTTCAGTTTATTAAAGATTTCAATGTTGAAATTATTCCTGTATCACTCTAGGCTACAAGGAAAAGGTTCATTATCCATGAGGTAACTCAAAAACCGACTGATATTTTAAAAAACGTGGACATGTATATTGAATTATATAAACCACTATATAGTATGTACAAAAATGAAAATATCAATAATTGAGATTCTACATCTAATGAAAATAAAATAACAGCACGAAGTATTAATTTGCAGGCGAATTTAAAGCCATCGTAGTATGAATAAAATCAAAGTTAATTATAGCTGAATATGAAAGATTTTTTTTCATTTAACTAGTTTTATGTTTTTTTGTATTGTTTTGGAAATGTATTTTTTTTGATGGAATATGGTTGAACGTGATGCAGAGTGTAAATGAAATTAAAACCGACATATGCAGAGTGGAGAATAAATAGTTTTCAAGACATTTCACGGAAAGATTTCAATTACATTTAAATAAAAATTTGGCCTATTCATAGACAGACAACAAATGAACGGTAAAACAATAGTTACTATTGATGACTTTAATTGTATTCAACAGGACAAATATTAATATAAAGAATGACAAAATATATAGAATGAAATTGCTGGTACACAAGATAGATTTAGATAATCTTCAACAGATGGAATTATGAGGCAACAGATGTGAATGATAGTTCATTTTTGCCATTTAACTGAACAGCTATTGCACGATAAATATTAATATATTTTTATATATTATGCATAAATTGAAAATAGCTAAATGTAAAGGTATAGGTATTTGAAATGAGTAAATTATGTTTCAGTGCGTTTCAGTGCATTGAATAAATCAAGAGAGACGTTATGCCGATAGCTGGGAAAGGCTAAGTCTGAATTGATCCGTGAAATGAATCTATAACGTATTAATTTTATTGTAGAATAAAGCAAAACATATATAGGGGAATTACAGAATCCAGCGAAAAAGAAATATGTATGATTTAATACACAGTATGTTTACACCAAACAGTTCTATTATATAATACATTTAAACACTCATAATCCAATCTATCATACATTATTAATCTTCAAGGTTTTACACATATTAATCACTTGATTATTAATTAAAAACAAAATGCAAAGCTTTAATAGGTATAGTTTTCAACAATATGGGTCCCGCGTCATACAATAAATTTGTGTAAATAAACATTTCTCCTGTCTGCCGTCCGAGATTATTTGTTTATCTTCACTCTATTAATCCCTGCAACCAGCAAAACTTACTAACTAACGTACAATATCTAAGTGGCGATAATTTTTAATCCAAAACACTCTCGAGTGATTTATTATTTAATTTCTTTTTACATAGGAGTGCTGAAGTAAACATAATTGGAATAATAATGTTAGGATGTTGGTAAATATATTAACACGGTTAAGATGAAGAAAAGACTTTATCTCTATGTGGGAACAGAATCCAATTGGACATATTTTTCCTAAAACTTTCTTTATTTTAAAACACATGGCTGAAAGACTTTCAAATACTATACGTAGAATGCACTCCGCATACCCAAAGAGTGTTGATCTGGCATAGGAGGAAGCAAGGTATTCAATTGGTGCAATGAATTCTTAGATTACGCCAAAAGAGTAAAGATTTTATTATTTATAATAAAAAAACAACTTGATTCAATACTACAGTGTATTATTATGTTTGTGTAATATATTTACCAACGTTCCCTGTGTTTTTGTTGTATAATATATTAAGCATTACATTATTTTGTATTGAGTAATTATTACAGTGATTTCACAACTTTCTCAGTATATTTTGTGAAGAAAATAAGTGAAAATTTCTAGTAAAAAAATCACAATTTGGGAATAAATACTTTGGTATGTACAATGTGAATTAAAATTAAGTTTTGGTAATATAATATTAGATTTGTAAAATATAAACAACTTGAGAAATAATTTAAATAAGCGCAATACATGCGAAATAGGGCGTAATATTATTCAAACACAGTAACTTTTCATTTCATTCTGTGTGTCGATATTAGGAAAACGTAACTAGATGACTTCAAACTCTTACTTATACTAATTAATTACATACAGAATCCTACAACAGGATATGTGTTGCAAAACTTATGATTTATATCCAAACAAGCAACACATTTAAAATGAAAATAACCATTGCTAATCACACAGACTTACGACTATTTTATTTTAATTTGTTTATAGTTTTGTGATACAAATACTAATTTATTTTAATTATTATCTTACTTTTTAACAAAAGCTTTTTCAAAGATTATAATATCAATCAGCTGTTAGAGAAGGTAGAAATAATATTATATTATCATGACATGAAAGGGTCTAAGAGAAAAGCTCTCCTCACAACGAATCGATCAAAAGCGCTCTCCGTTTACAGTATTTTAACATAAATCGAACCGCAATTTGATTATTGATACGCGTGAAACGATGTGACAGTACACCTTAGATATTATTTTCCTTATTACATTTTAAAAATTCACCCATTTGATACATGACATATTTAAAAAGTCCATTTCCCAAATAATCATGTTCTTTATATGAAAAACAATTAAAATTTATTGTGTATTTAAGTGTAGCCACATTAGCAAAAGAAATTTCTTTCCAATAATACACCTGGAGGCAATAGTGAGAAACAATAGACACCAATATTAAATGAGCATAGATAAACATCACTCGTCATAATAGACAAATAAGATAGTAAGGTGGATTAAATTTTAATTTAAAAAAAATGGTTGCTCACTTGGCATGGTTTAAAAAAAAACAATTAATATACACTACAATGATCACTTGCCTGAAAAACTGAATAATTTGTATTAAACGAATGATTTTAATGACTTCTCATTAAAACACTTGACTTTTCGTACAATCAACTAATTGTTCACTACTGCTCTTGTAGCATCTAATACGGTTTTTGTCAAGTAACTTTGCCTAAGTAAGTTGTTGAAGTTAAAAATGACTGAGCACTAAACAATGTATTTTGGGCATACTTTTGAAAGGATATATTTTTTGAACAGGCATTGATAAGAGAGTGAGAGGTGGACGTTAGTTATATAATCAAAGCAGGAAAGTACGGGCGAATACATAATTTTGGTACATAGGTAAAATTTAGATAGTTGTATGAGCTACGTTTCCACGGTTTGAGGTTAAGTCAAATTGCGGTGGGCGGGAAATCGACGCAGTTCCAGCGTCGGACTGAGGAGAGAGCGCAGATTGTCGCTGTGATAGTGCGCCACTGGCGACTGGAGATGTCTGTGCGGTATCACCTAGAATCCAAGCAAACTATTTTCAACCGTCAAGAATAAAATAAAAGAGACCCCAAGTATAAAATATTCAAGTAAAATCATTTCAACCAATAATACAAATGAGAAGCCAATTGATCAGAGTAATTAGTATTGTGTGTAATATTTCACATTCACAATATCTATTACTTTAGTTACAAAAACAAACAAATCCATGATATTTTAAAGGTTGTGCGTGGGAATGTTAAAGACCTCTGTCACCTCTCTGTCGTTGAGCAAGAAAGGCAGCGGCAGATGCGGCGCCTCGTCTCAGGAGGCTCTCCGGGAGGTCAACGACCCGACGAGAGACTTCAAGGTCGCGCCCAGACCGGCTGAAGTGGCAGAGAGCCCCGATAGTCCCGACAGACCTGACACGGCCGAACTGGAACCGAGCGATCGGGAGCCTGATGCCGGTGCGCCCACGCGACTGGCAGCCGATGCTCCACCAGGATGGGCATCAAGACATTTTTGGTAGCGAAGCTGAAAATAATGTTTAATAATATAATTATTACATCTGTTTATTTTTTTTAACATCTTAGCTTCCGAGAGTATGGATGCATAATTGAGGTTTACACATTAAATATTCAATCATTTATTAAATATAACTATGCGATATCGAATAATACTTTACAGCGTTTGTCTGAAATTGTTTATCTCGGTATAACATTTGCCTCTGCTTTCACATTTCATTCACATATTAATTTCATTGCTATGCGTGCTAGCAAACTTCTTGGGTTTATAGTTAGGAAAAGTAAACCATTCGAAAACCCAACTGTATTTCGCAGTCTATACATTTCCATGGTTCTCAGTACGCTTGAATAAGGATCTATTATCTGGAGTCCATATGAAAACTCCTACAAGTTGAAATTGGAGCGAATTCATAAGAAATTTATACGATATTTCTATTTCAAAAAATTTAAATATTTTCCCTTTAATAGTTCTCCAAAAGAGTACTACCCAACCAAATTTCTTTTAAGAATGCTATCTTTTCACTCTCTTGAAACACGAAGAGCGTTTTCGATTCTAAAACATTTCTCTCTTCTTCGGGGACGAGTTTATAATCCTGAAATTTTCATCACTATTAACTTACATGCTCCCAATTTTTATCTACGTGACCGAAACCAAGCAATTTTTATTCTTAAAAATTTTTCTTCGCGTCGGTTACTCGAGTCACCAGTTGCAAGAGCCGTTCGGCTGATCAATGCATTCCCTCAAGAGCTGGATATTTGCAGCACTAAACTCTGGGTATTGTTCACCACATATTTATTCCTTGTAAATGAATAATGTCTTGTTTTTTTTTTGTATTTTATAATTTAAAAAAAATGTTTTTATTTTCATTATTGTATTTATTAGTATTATTGATGTTATTATTGTTACTGTTGTTATGTTTGTGTAATGCATGGCGCATTGGCGTCAGCTGTAATGCTATGCATTTTGGTTTTTTAAATTTACAATAAATAAAAATAAATAAAACATGTTCTGTGTTATGCTGAATTTTACAGTGTCATTTAGGGCTGACAAGATATAAATTTATTCTAGACCAAGATGAGGAACCATAATTTTATTTTGTGATTGAATATATATTATATTAATACCTCAGTCAAAAATGACAATATTTACATTTGTGTTTTATAAATATGGAATATTCTTAAAAAATTTTCAATTTTGTAATGAAGTCTTACATTTCCAGAAGAGTTGGAGATTTTCAATGAGCAGATATAAGAAAATATAAACAAAAAAAATACTGGCAAAAGAACAATAATGACAACTTACTTTGCATGCGGCCTCGATAGTCTTGCATAAGGCTCCACTGGAAGGTTCGCAATGGAAAATATGGGCGACAAAAAGATCTTGAGCCGTATGCATGATGAAGGCGCATCGCCTCACATCTCGGCCGATGCCTAGGAATGAGAGATACCGCACACGGCATTCTGTTACTACCGTATCATCCTGAAAACATACGTTATAATGTTATTCTTCGGCGTGTTTCATAATTGAGTTTGCGACTATAAAATATAGATTATAATATGTTTTCAAGTAACTAAATATGTTGTATCCTATAGTATCGTTTCAAATAATGAAGTAGATAATATTTTTTGTAGTTCTACATAATTTTCAAATAATCATTCTGAAAACAATTGTATGTATGACTACTATACAAGTCATCGATCATCCGCAGGGGAAGGGTTAAATATCCCATGGCATGCTGTTAGCCAATGAATCTATATGTACTTTGGTTACATTATTTGTATTGTAGCTGGTTCAAATGAAGTAGTTAAGCATGTTTTATCCTCTTCCTAAATCATATTCCCTGTCACTGGCTGATCACTTTGTTACGTCAGGTCATGTCAAAATCTTTCAGTTTCACCAAATACATCCAATGTACAGTATATGACAATCTTTAGGGAGGTAAGAATTTTACCAGTCAGACAAAGAGGCAGAGAGTGCGTAAGCTTCTTCTGGTATTCATGTCTCAACAAGTTCCAATATCATCTGTGTTACTTTTATATAGTGTATAAAGATAACTGTTATATGACAACTAATAATAAATGTTACTTACAGTCTGTTGAAGAATGGATATCATAGAAGGTGCGACGGCAACATTGACTGCTTTCCACATGTCTCTGGGAACTGTAGCAGACATCAAATCAATAGCGTCATTGAGGACTTCCATCCCTGTAGCGTTCACCACTTCCGTACTGCCCAGGTATACAGCTCGGAGGACTTTCTTCGGTTCCTCCATCGGAGTAGGGAATGATTGAGCTGTAAATTAAAATCACAATAGTAATGATATTGTTTCAAATAGCAATACAAAATGGCTGTGCTGAAACGTTGAGTTCTATCGGCTGTACAATAACTAATGGCAAAATTTACTGACTGTATCAAAGCACAGTATGAAAAGAAATCACCAATAATTATTTATTTATTAATATTTATAGAAAGATGAATACAGATCATTCCCGAGCTTTCGGAAGAGTTTTTCAGACTTAGACAAGATATTGATAATTTCGCTATGCCATTGTTACGGTTACGGTTCAAATCATCACTGTTTGAACATAAATCTTTCACAAATATGTTGATTATGGCACACAGATTTAATTAAAATGTGTATAAATTAAGGGTTATTATAATTTTGTCACCCTCTTTTTTCTCTGTCTGTTAATGACCAAATCCTCACAGAGGAATTAAGCAAACGTACATTACAAGGGTTTTATTCAAAACGATTGTACCGAAGATTATATCTTCTCAACTGTTTATAGTGATGATTTAAGTACAATAATTATTACCTGGCATAGGTTTAGGGCGTCTCTGCTCAGTGGGTAAGTTTGTGGGGCGGGCAGGCGGTCCTTGGAGCGAGCGTTCAATCATAATCCGTTTGCATATGTCTCGCAATGTGTTGGCGATGGTGCGCGCGGGCATATCGCAGCGGAAAACATGACACATATGACGTCGGGTCAGACGATCTCGAGCAACGTATGCAAAATCCCTGTTTGTAAAAAAATATATGTTATTAACATGGCAAGCACACGGACAGAGAATTTTCATTTGATTCAATGTTTTGTCAGTACTTTTTAAAACGCTATATTATAGTAGAGTATCACAGCAAAATTTACAGGTATCTGGATAAAAAGATTATGGAATTCTGTATTAAGTGATTCATAATAGTGATTTGAGGCACCATTATCAGTTTAATAATTTCAATAAAGATGTGATGCCTAATTGCAACAAACTTCGTATCTTCCATTTTATGTAGATATATTATTTGAAAGGCTAGAATGTTTTTTTTGTGTCTCCTGTAAAGTAGCATTTTTGAAGTTGTACAATTTTATAGTGTCATCGACAATATTATGTTATAATATTAGTTTCGGTCACAATGACGGTTAGCACACTCTACACCAAACATATTATGCCTTATGCAAAGAGAGATTATTGTGAAGGATCAGAAATGGTTTTAATAAAAAGTTTATACCAAATAAACTTTGGATAATAATCATATATGAATAAATTACAATGCATTAAATGGTAAAATATTTTTTAGAATTATTTATAAGCTTAGAAACAGGGATTGAGAGCATAATATTATATTTTTAAATGTGATGAAAAATCATATATACCTTTCTCTGTAAATCGCAGACGCACATGGATTCCAATGTTAGGTTTTTAGAATGCAGCAAAAAAGAACATATTTGTTAGTACTGGCAACCTTTTATCCAACCATTATTACCCCATGTTAGTAACTAAAGCAGGGTTAAAAGATGTACAGCAAAAGTTTTATTAATTAGAACAATAACAGCTAAACCACTAGCCACCAAGTACTGAATGAATTTCGAAATAATTTTTAAAGATAATAATTAAGCCTTTAATATCAATAGACTAACTTAATTTCAGTATGAATTTTAAATTATTTAATTAACGTATTTGTGGTGAATTTAATTATAATGAAAAATAAACAATACACTTTTAAAAATTCTGAGAACTGTCTAATTGAAAGTATGAGTTCAGCATTTACGTATTTAAAATTAAGAAGCATAATATATGCCCATTCTAATTACATATCAGAAATTGGTTAAATTAAAATGTCTTCGTTTAGCATAGAATTGTAAATGCAGGTATTACTCGAGTTACAACAAGGTTCCGTTCTGGCAATTCTATCTTAATTACAGAAAAAAACATAAATTACAGTTTGAATTGGATTGTGATCACAGTTGAATGTTGTTTATTTGAAAAGAAGTCATGCTTTTGTTTGAGTGCTTATTATTGCTCGTTATACTTTTGGTGGAATTTTATTTATAACATTAATAATTGCTTCGAAAAAATATTGCAGTATTGCATCATCTGTAGTAATATTATAATAAATATTATATATATATAGTTACTTTATTAGTTATAGTTGTGAAATAGCTATATATTAATTATTACTATTGCAATAAATCTAATCCCACCCTACAGGTGTCTTTACAAACAATCATTTAAAGAAGATCATGAAATAAAATAAATTATATTCTTATGAGTTGAAAAATTCGCCATTCAAAACAATTCCAATTTTCATATGGTTCTTTAGCACATTTCTTGTGTTTTGCCTCTCCTGGATAATAATTGTGTTTTCAGGTCAAAATCATGGCGTTGCATGCTAAATGACAATATACCAAACAAAAAATAGATATCTCAAGGGAAAATTTGAATTGTTGTATTTATCATGTAAAAATATGTATTTTCTATGTCATAAAACCTTTGTTCTACCAGTTTTGTCATGTTATGTAATCAAAGACACACGTTTCTAATAGCAATTGAAATCTCAACCATCAATGATCTAATCTACTTCAAATACATAATTAGTGGCAATTGACTTCAGAATTGACGATTGCAGCACCAGCTCACCTTCCATTATCTCTGCCAACGCCCCAGACTCGAATTGTGTGAATTGGTTGCGTATGAAGAGTTGTGAGATTCTCCGGGTCCATCAGTTTCAAAGCACCTTCATCCAAATCCATGAATAAATCCTTGCCCTAGAAAATTAAAAGCGACCATTATAACTTTTGGAAATCAGTTCTTAATAAATAAAAATAATTGATCTACGAAATTGTTTGTTCAAAAGATTTTAATGTTTGACAGAAAAGGTAATCTTTGTGTATATAAATATATATATTCCATCCAGCGTTGTTTAGTGTAAAAAATGTTACACATAATGCACTGGCACCAGAATAACAAACATTAAAGACACAATCAAGTTAATTCAATAGCAAGTAAGCAGTCTCAACTTGAAACTGCTCATTTGTATTATAAAGATAATGACTTTTCATGAAGAATCTAAAGTTAACAACATTGATGTGGTTAACTAAGATCACCTGTACCATTTCTGTGATGTATTATGTTGCTAAATATTTTTTAATGTTTATAAGCAATTTAATACTGTCATCTTACATCTCCCCACCGCCCCACGACATCGAGTAGATCATTTCTACCCAAACTGAGGTCCACAATACATTTATTGACTGCTCTGCTGCTTCTTTCAGGAGTTAGGTCCTCTTCAGCGATCTCCACCCAGCCCAGGGAGCGGACAAAGAATCTGATGGCACGCGCGTCAGGTTCTGGCCTCGCTGGGTAACTACGGCGCCTGATTAAATCAATTTGAAAAAAAAATGATGTATTCATTCAGGATAGTGAAATTTTTAGTACAATCTCTCAGTCTCCATTTTAAATTGACGTCATGTTGACATGACAGACAAGCATACATATCTCTTTTAAAAATTAAATAATAAACACACTCACTGGTAATTTAACTAGGAGTATAATTGACATTACATATTAAAATGAACTAAGAATGAGGTTGAAGTGAAGAATAGATCTGTGCTGGAGGTCGAAGACCCACAACAGACAAGATAACGCGCTTATTGGAATGTATGCAGCATACTCCATGATATAGTAAATGCAAAAAAACAAGTCTCATATGTCTTAAACGTAACATAAATAAATGATAAAAATGAAATCATTTTGGTTAGCTTACTGCGAAAAATCATAGACAAAGAAACAACATACTTAAAAGCCAGTTCCTCCCTCCGCTTTCTGTCGTCGCATTCGACATCGAGGGCCGAACTGGTGGTGCTCCTTGTGACTGATGAAGTCATAGGACCTTCCCTTCCACACTCCGAGAGGTTTGTCGCGCTGCCAGCGGCTGGGGCTTCACGCTGTATGGTACCACTTTTTATGTGCCAATAATATGGACCGTCATTATCTAGAAAAAGAGAAAAATCGCTAATTTTTATATCGAAGAAACGTATTGTAGAATTCAATGTCAAAGAAGACATTACACAAGCTTGCTGATACTTTTATTAACTTAGCCGAAGTTACTTATGGCTTCCATTTTAGAATACTGATTACTAATCTGGTATTAGAGATGAAACTTGCATCATTGTGAATTCTTTTGACGATTTTACATATAGAAGAAAACATAAATAGTTTGTGCGCAGTCAGATATTCTCAAATTTTAAAAGATTTGTGTGTCAATATTATTTAGAATACGTCCTCCATAGTAAAATTCCTGTTTGAAAACCTTGTGATATTAACCTTTCCTCATGCCATTAATTTAAATTTTATTTTCATAAATAATAACTTTGAATAGCAGTTAACTGAAGAAATTCGACTAATAATAAGTAGAAAGGAAGATTTTACATGGTACCCCTGCTTTACAGGCATGTGCACCTTTTACTTAACCTCTGTATCAAATCATTCTCACAGTCATGATTGGTTATAGAAAGGCAACTAATTATTTGGTCAGTTTCTAATTCAATTAATGGTCATTAATATTAAAGAAACGGTCGGTAACAAATGCATAAAACGGTTAGTAGAAAAATTAAAATGATAAGTAAATATTAAAGATACAGTCAGTAAATATTTTAAGTTAGGTTATTCCATTTTATGTGTTCATTTTTCTGGTCAGTAAATAACTGACCAAAAAAAAAATTACTGACCGTTTATTTTATTAACTGACCACGTGATTACTGACCATTTATAGAATTAGTAACTGACCATATAGAAATGTTCTATTAAACAAAGAAATTTAACCCAATGAACGCACTGGACATGTTTACATGTCCAAGACTTTATTTCGTATTTCACGTCAAACTAGAAGGACGCACTTGTGGATATATACTTTAAAAAATAGTTCAAACTTTTAGGTAGAGAAATTAGGCAACAGATCATGAAAATGTTGAGTAGAATACAAAGAAATAAATATTTTTGAAAAGTGCTCTGGATATTATGAAAAGACTTATGCGGCTACGTGCTTGCTTGTGTGCGTGTTGGCGGTGTACATGAAGGTTGGCTGCAGTAATTTTGCTTGCGAAGTCGTATATTAAATATTTTTCAGCTTCTTCATTTTTTTAGATTTATTTTAGCTAGAATGCGACGAGTTTAGTTTACTTCTTGATGTATTTGGGATAACTAATGTATATTTCACATAGTTCTCTATTTTTTACTGTTATAATTGATCTATTTTAGCCATAGTGAGCGTTTTAAAACATCTGACTGAAAATAAATTTGTGCGAAAACGGGTCGCGCTCTAAGGGTTAATGGATATTTTTAATCTGTTGAGTAACGTTTAATTGTTAATTGAATATTTGGACTGACATTCAAATATATAATTATTATTCACAACAGAAAAATCTTATCTTTCTGTCATATTTGAGTTATAGCAAACCTTCATGTTTCTCCCATCCAGGCGGAAGTGGCAGAACCGGTTCAATCTTAGCATTATTGGCAAGATGTTGCCTATTGTGTTCGGGGGGTGACTGCTGCCTCGGCGGTCGCCTCCTGACGGGCACTGCGTACAGCTCATCCCTCGGCCCGACAGCAGCCCTCTGCACGACGCATTCTCGGGAATCACCGTCGTCATCGCCCAGAGGGTCAGTCTGGCCTTTCTCGGTCGCTGCGAGGTCCGCTAGGGTCTTCTCGCAGGCCGGAGATGACCCGTCGACGTCTTCGCCTCCAGGCTGCAGGCCGAACTCTTTCTCATGGACGCTGTAAATTGCAGATATAGTTTGGATGATTTAAGAATTTAACGGCTGGAAAGGGTTGAATTAATTAAGCGCAGATCTTAGAAATCTTTCATCATAAATGGTTAGATGTTTCATCCCTCAAATTTTATACTTGGAAAGAATTAATTTTTTGAATATTCTAACGGATCTTTTATAAAGAAGACACAATTTTTTGTATTTTGTTCAAACTTCCCTCTCATTTTCAAATTTAGTCAGAAAATCATTGAGCCCCCACTACTAAGTTGAAATACAGTTTCAGATAAAAACACATATTTTACTAATTACACAATCTTATGTAATTATCAGGATCGGTTTCGTTCATCGCGAGCATATTCAACGGATTCAATTTCAACATCAGTAGAAAATGCTTGCGATGAGCGAAACCGGTCCTGAGTATTATATAGAATTGTGGAATTAGTACAAAATGAAACTGTGTTATATTTTCATAAATATATACATTGCCTTTCCACCAAGAATTGACAGTTAACACCGAAATAATATTTGATTTGTAAAAAAGATTGTTTTGTGACAACACATCTTCTACAACCCCTTCCTAATCAACACAAACAATTATTTTAGAATCTCTCTTCCTCCGAATATGCTCAGAATTAAAAGTCATATATTATAATATAAACGATAGGACAAAAAATAGTATAAAAGTACTCACATTTGTGGGTCTGACTTAGCAGAGACGAGCGGCGAATCGGGGTTGCCATTTATGCTGTCTCGTCTGAAACAAAGAAAGCAATTAATTAATTAATAATGCAACGACAACACCGAAGCGGAGAATGGGTACATAAGGTAGGTATTTAGGTTCTGCGTTCTGCTGTGACATCAGGAAAACGCTCTAAGCTCCACATGCTTTAATTACCGCAGGCGTTTATCACGTAATTAACTGCACACAATTTACTCTAGGAACTTGTTTAACAAGAGGAAAAGGTAAGTAGGAAGATAGATATTTAACTGGTAGTGGTCGTTTTTATTACGGTATTAATCGCTTTTTAAAGAAATGAAGAGTCATTCTCGAGATATGTGTTGATTTGCCATGCTATAGTTTTTGCTGTGTTTGTTTAAAAATAATAATTTTGATAGGTTAAATATTGTGAACTGTTGTACAGATACTGGTATCATAAATACCAGGTGCAGTGCCACCTGTCAACATTCGCTTGATCCAGTTGGTCCACGCGATTCGTATACAGAAAGTTTATATCTGTCGATTAAAATTTTTCAAACGGTCAACATTCTTGGCAAACACAGAATCATTATGCCAGATAAATCGAGTTGGATGTGACTATTTTCACCTCGCTACGTACTTCCAATTCCGAATTATAAGTCTAGGAAAATAAAGTCATAATCTAAATCCCTAATGAAGCCGTTTCGTAAAGCTATATTTTAAAATCTCGGAGTCCATACATTGGATTTGTAAAATTAATAGATACCAAACTAAAAAATAAACAATTTATGGATTTCTGCCCGTAGGCATGGTTGTTTTTGATGTCTAGAATTCCCACCTACCCATCCGATCCTAAAAATGGGGCGTAGCGAGAGCGATAAACTAACCACTATCTGTCGTAGCCCTATATTCCTATCCCAACTCTCTTGGAAAAAGAGAGGTTGAGCAACTGATTAATATGCAGTTTTTGTAGAAATTTTTTCATGACGTAAACGATCGCGGTGTGTATAAAATAAAATAAAATGTTATGCAATGCACAAACAGTTCCGATGTACTAGCTACTTTAGACAATATTCAGTATTCCAATTTAAATATCGTCATCTATGACGGGTGCGGTTATACTAGTTAATTAATAAAGGTGAAAAGTTGAAAATAATTTTCCCAATCTGAATTTCTAAAAAAGATACCAGTAGAATATGACAACATGATTCTTTTGACTAAAATGTTCTATTCACATTTAAAAAGGGAAGTATTGCAAGACATCGTTATATTGGTAAGCAGTAACAATTTTAAATTTTAAGAACCTTCATTTGTTCGAAATTATTAGAATACGTATTGTCACTGTATTCTTTGAGAATTAAATGTAATTATTGTGTATTTTATGATGGTAATTCGTAAGTTCGGTCACCTGTCACTTATTTTATCATTATGCTAGCAGCTGATCCACAACCGGTGGGGCGATTTTACAGTGAACACAAAACGATTCCCAAACGGTATCTCTCAAAAAGTTTTTTTTTATTGTTTTTGTTTAATTATAAGAGTAAATGAGTTTTGTTTGTAATAAAGATGGCAAGAATATAACTTTATAACAAAAAAATTGTATGTATACAGTATTAAACTGACATAATTGAGCCCATTTGCGGAAAAACACCGTTGTCCTAAAAACATTGATCATAGATAATAGCGGTTGGTTGTTGTGGATATACCCTTTATCGAAACTATTTATCTTTGATGCATGAAGACGGTTCGGATAATTTTATTGAGAACACGGTTTATTGATCAACAAATCTTTTACTGGATAAATGTGTTGACAAATAAAAACCAAATAAAGACTAACACTGTTTTTCCGCATATGGGCTCAATTGTCTTCTAGACAGTGGCGCTGCGATTCTATTATAATACATTCATAATAGTTTACGCACAATGTGAAATCTAGAAACAGAATATTTTATGTTACCTATGTTCACCTGGTGAAATATGGAGCTTGCGAAAGGAGTTCGAATTTTTCTAGTTATTTTATTTCTAGGTTGTGTAAGAATTATATCCAACAAAGTACTGTAATACTGAAGACTCTCTGAAAAAACCCCTTCCAAATGCTGATCGTGAACAACAAAAGTATCAAATTTTTACCAGGAATTGTTACTAATATGATGATTTAAGCTTGAAGACTTTACTTTAACTAGATTGATTCTAAACTGTATTTAGAAAGTGACTGAAAGGCGAGTGTATAGATTTTTTACTATGAGATTGCGTGAACAATCAATTCTTTAAATCACTAAGAACAGAATATCGATCCAAACTCGTATCGTATTATATAGCAACAGATGTTTATTAAGGTAAGGGAAATGTTTGATATGCAGCGTTGTGAAGGTTGACCGGTTACATGTTGTGGAGACAATCCACCGCGGCTGTTTCATTTAGAATCATTGTAATGTTTACTATTATTATTGTTGTCGTGTACGAATTGAGAATTCATCCATCCGCTTCCATTTCTTCCATCTGATCTTCAAGTTAACAAGTTGCATTTATTTCCTATATTATTGCGCACATTATCACCTTTAAGCTGTAACAACCAGGGCTATTGAGTTGTTTTAAAATGTACCGTAAAAAATCAATTGATTATTTTCCTATTCGTTTACTTATTCCCGCGTGCATAGTCGTAATCTCACCAATCACTTCGAAGAATAGACATTTTGAATTCATTACAGGCTGGTGTCTCACAAAAAATGTACTATGGATTACTTTACGCAGACAATAATACAATCTGCGGAGTCGGAATTTGCCGATATTTGAAGAAGAGAGTTATTACGGAAGTCAAATTTTGATCGAAACTAAATCGCGTGTAAAATGTGTTCTCACAGTTTTTGATTACGATATAATATTCCCTTGCACCCATCCAATCCTAACAACGGAGTGTCGCGAGAGCGATTAGCTCACCACTATTTCTGTCGTAACCCTATCCTTTATCCATACTCTCTTTGAAAAAAAAAGACGTTGAGCAACTGAATAGCAAACAGTTTAGAAAAACTTTACACATTAAGATGTCGTATGCTCCATATTTAAAAAAAATATAATATCTAGAACTCAACAACTTTTGATAGAGTTTGAATAATTTTAATGACAGCATTGCATTGTTTTCTAGAGAATCTGATAGTTATAAATATTCCAACTATCGCAGTGTCAAATAAAAACATAAAACCGTAAATTCCATCATCGATCTCGGCTGGGCACTCGCCTGGATGGCTGAGGAACCATGGATCCATAGAAAAATTAACTTTAACATAAATACAAAAAAAGGCCATGGGGACATTCATTACCCAATCATGCGATTATGTAGATATGAGCAAACAATAGAATTAATTTCCGTATGTATTTTCAAGGATATAAATATTAGATGAAGTACTTAGGAACTATAAGAAAGTTTTTTCTTGAAAGAACTTATTTGCAAAAGTGTTTTGAAACAAAAATAAACTTTTGACCTCTAAATTTGTGCGACTGCGACAAGCGAAGGGAAGCTACATACGTACTGACTTAAATAATATATTATGTAAGTAGTTGCTATGTGAGACTGAAAATACCTTTGCCATTTTCTCACCCGTTTGAGACACCTCTTTCAAACAGCGATACTAGACTAGGAGATGTAGAAATGATACGCCAAAATAGCGCAAGAGACAATTGAAGCTGTACAAATCCGAATTGGTTATCTACATTGAATGTCACTAATTCTAGACACCTTAAAATTAATACCAAAACGTATTATGTTTGAACTATGAGCAAAGATTCTTAAGCATTTTGGAAAAGATGAACAAACATATTATGTAAATTTAGAATGCATAATATTATTCCAAAGATAGGGTTTTCAAAGAATTATTTAACCTGCACTACTCTGGAAGAAAGCGCGTTTTGAAAAGAAAATAGTAATGTTCGATTTGAAATGAATAAGAAAAAATCATTGTTTTTCTTAAGACCAACAAAGATGACCTATGTAACTTAAGTAAAAATTAAGCTTTTTTCATTATACACAAATCACTAGAAACCCTGAAAAATTTTAGAATAATTAGCAGAAAAAAACCTGTATTGTACCTATGTACTTTGAATGAAAATAACAATTTAGAAGCTTTAGAATCGAACGGAAAGAGAAAGAGTTTTACACAGTAAATACATACAATTGAGTTCACCAGTAAGAAAAAATATGGATTTTGAATATAGCTAACAAATGTTTAAAAAATATTGTTGAATTACTATAATGAATGTTTAATAATACTAAAAGCGGAAAGAGAAACAAAGAATAAAGAATACTGAAATATGTGAAGAAAGTATTTAATTGTGATTTCGGTCGGTTATGTCTGTCTAATTTGAATAGTTCTTTCGATATTTATTTTAGCTAGATTTACTATATATGCTTGTTTATTTAGTAAACCAAATACTAATAAATTTGTAATTCCTTTTATTTGGTTTCAATGTATCTTGGTCGACTCCCAAGTTTATCAGATGTCCGATATTTTTTAATTAAAAAAAAATTGTAACAGAAAGGTTTAGGACACCTGTTATAGAACGTTTTCACTTGCTTCGAAATAATAACACCCCCTTTATCTTATCAACGCCGTTAACATTGTTAATTGTCAGATTATGTAAAATATACAATCGCAAATGGCTGAATTCGAATATTTAATTTCTTCGCTAGGATTTAAATTGCGCGCATAAAACAAAACGGGAAATTTCGGAAAATACTCGGAATGTTAATTTTCTCACACAGTTTCGCGAGCGTTTCCCGAAATATCGTGTCTCACGTTAATGTACTGGAATATGGTCGTTTCAATTATTAAGTCGCCCGAAAGAAATTGGATACTCAGAACTAATAGATATTATTGGTTTTAATTATTCATTAATAAATTAATGTTGCTTCAACATGTAAGCTTACCGAATATCTTCGAATTAATTTCTAAGCTTTGTAATTAAATTGTATAGTTGTTTCACTAGTTTTATCTACGTTCATACGAATGAGTTTTAGTAGTTTTTAATTATTTTTTCAGACCTTTGGAGAGTGTTTGGAGAGTCTTTTATCGCCTTACTAATTTTGATTTAACCGTACCCGGTCTCAGAATTCAACAATTTCAAAAAAAATCCCAAATTTTGCAGAAGTCTCACGAACTCCAACTTAAAAACATATTTATATAAAAATAAAGCACATTTCGATAATACTTTCAGTGAGCGAAACCGGTCCTGATCATAAAATTGTGGATTTTTACAAAAGTATTGAGTTTTATTTGTACAATATAATGCCTTAAAACACCTCAAAAGTGATGAGAAAAGAAAACAAAAGTGCAGTGACTAGTGAGATGAAAAAAGGGTACTTTTTTGTTTACCCCCGGACGGAAGACACGAAATGAACGAACAGTCATCGCTGCACCTCACCATCCACGTGGGGCGTTACACGACCGATTTAAAAATATAAATGACACATTTATACCTACCATCGGCGAGCGGTGGATTTATCTCTATCTTTATCACATAACCTAACTTGCGTATACGCAAGTAGGTTGTAGGTTGTAGTCACTCGGACCCTTTACTTTACAAGTGATTGAGCGAGAAAGAGCAATACACGGCAAGCGCATGGACCATCATTTTCGCATAAATGTATAATTTGTTTAAAAATATTATGTATCAATATTCATGTTCACTCGAATACCCAGTTCAAACCTTCAGATGAACAATGTTTATATAGTCGTAAGCATGAAAAACTTCAAAAAAAGGTGCGCGGTGCGGAAACTGCAGTACGATTGTTACAATCGCACAATATAATAATGGACACTTAATGAACCTTTGTGTGGAGGACGAGGTTGGGCAGTCGGGATGCATTCACTGTCATATTAGAAGATATTGCCGAATTTTTGACGTTTATGGAGAGTCAAAATCGCGATGATTGACGAACGTTTGTAGCGTTGGAGCGGGGCATGAAAGCGGGAGGCGGGAACAAACATAACTATACTCGTGCATGCAAGTTTGGAGATATAGTTTTTGTGAGTTATGTGACGTGTCATATGTCATATTATGGACGGCTGAAACGCAGCGATCATTTCGTGTCTTCCGCCCGGGGGTAAACAAGGAAGTACCGAAAAAAGTTTCGTTTGAAAACTGAATATAAAAAAAACAATTAATAAATGTCAACAAAGTTAGTGTGTATAATATATCCAAGCATCAGGTACGCGGAGGAGGCAAAGTTAGTTCACGTTGATAATTTGTCAATTACACCCTGGAACGGGAATATGTAAATACTTTTCACTTTTTGACAAATACGATTTCATTGTTTTGGAAACATAGCTCCTATCGCCGACTCATTCTATATATTGAGCAAGTTGTGTTGCGAGGCCATTTAGTATACACACAAGTATGTATAATACAATGAAAAAGTATCGAAAACAATACGTATTTAAACTTGCTGGAATACTATAATATGCATCAACTCCATTCGTAATACGCTACCCTTGTCGCGGACTTCCGGCGCCGCGCCATTTGTCGAGGAATTTTGACGCCTCAATCATAATTACTTTTTTTTTCTACAGACTGCTTTGCCGACGATCCAAAGGAAAACGGCGACAATATGAAATTTCGACTGTTTCAGTGCACATAAATCATTGAAAAGTACCTATCGAGTAGTCAAGTATTCGACATAACATATTTGACAGGTTAAACGATTGCCCGTCGTTATTTTCCTTGTAAAAGATGATGCTTATGTTTTAATTTCCTAGTGGTGTAGATGTGGCGGTGTCATTCCCGTTTCTTTTTGTAACAGTGGAATATGATAATTAAACATAACTATAAGTATGTATTCGTAAACCTATCCCGTAGTCGAATGGTATGTACAGGGCTTTCGTCCTTTAGGTTGCTGGGTGAATATATACTTTCATTCGTATAACACGCACGTGGGGTACGATTCCTTTCTCTACCATAATCATGCCCTACACCTTACACCTAATTCCCGCTAAAGCAAATTCTGTGACTCCATGCATATATGTTAGGAGTGGTATAATGTCTTATTGCCATCTTATATTATTAGAATTATTAGAAACCTTTGTATGCGTTTAACCACTTAATCGTTTATTGTAGTGCTCCGCAACCTTTTCTCACCCACGACACACCTAAGCTCTGTGTATAATTACGCGGCACACCGCAAGACGAAATATGTAATTTTCATAAAAAGAATTTACATTATTTTTTCATGAATTTGAAATAGCTAGATCTTTTTTATTATAACCAATTGCACCCATTTAAACCTAGTTAGGTGGTTCTTAACTTTTTCGAGGTGATGGAACACTTTTGATTTGACTTTCGAAAGAAAAAATAGATATAATTTAAGACATCGACTGAGGGTACCTGATGGAATTTCAATATCAAATTAAACTGTTGCATAAAAACTTGGGGGATCATAAATTATTTTATCAAGAAATTTTGGAAATCAATAGAGCCCAGTTAAATTCCTTGCCAATTCTGAATGAGCAGCTGAACCTTCCTAATTCTCCGTTATTATATCCTATACGTTGAAACACCTAACAGATGTCACTAAACGTGGAATGATTGTATATATTTACCCTTTCGTCGAATTGCATCCCGTCGAAACCCACAATGCTATTACAATTGTAAAATCACTGGTAATTCTAAAAGAAGTTGGAAAGCGGCAATTCACCACTCTGTTAATGTGTTGTTTACAAAATAAGGATTAAGGCGATTCTCAAAATGTTAACTCAGGTATCAGTGTGGCTCTCAGATGTATAATATTTTACCTCGTAAATAATATTTGTCGTATTTGTATCTTCTATATAAACGTTAGACACTGTTTACTGTCTGTCAGTTCGAGTCCATTCGTGTGCTCGAATGCCTGAAGATGCCGAAAGGCGAAACCCGGGTCGTTAGTGACAAAATACATGGAAGTGTACAAAATCTCAACAATCCAAATTTGAAAAAATAGATGTTTTTCAAAATTACAGATTAAAAAAATACATTGATAATAGCTGTAACAAAAAAAAATTACTAAGCTAGACTTCATAATTTAGATACGTCTCCTGAACTTATCGGGTTTTGCTGATTTCAGTAATACTATTTATAATATAATACGACATTTCTTCGTCCATATTTTATAGATGTATGCGAGTGAACGTTGATTTTTTCTCTTTTCGGATGCACTGCGCCGCGGCACACCTAGCATCGTTTTGTGGCACACTAGTGCGCCGCGACACACCAATTGCAGAACACTGGTTTATTGAATGGTAAAAACGGTGTCAGAAGGGGCAAATTTCTGGTCAGTATGATTTTCCTTCCCGACTCAAAAGTCAAAGATAACCTGTTTTTTTTTGTTGGGATGGTAAAACAATTGGATACAATTTGACGCGAATCAATAACGAGGACATAAAGATTAATAATCCTCATAATTTACTGTGTTCTATCAATTTTGCATTCTAAGACCTGGATTTCATTTAGCCATTACTTTTTACATTTTTTATGGTTATCGTATTCCACTAGTCATGGCGTTTTTAATGCAATAAATATGAATCTATTACGGTCACAAAGACAACTTTTTTATGAACTTATTATGAAATATATATTATCTGAAAGTTAAATAGTCACTATTCTATTACAATTTATAAATGCCGAAGATGTATAAATCTTTCGGTTTAAATGAAAAGTAACGACAGATCACAATGCAAAAGATAATACTACGAGAATGAATTTTTATTTGTTATTCTGTTGCCCTGGTAATCATTGAAATGACATGAGACATGTCGATATAATATTCAGTGTCACTTTATCGCGGTATTATTATTTACCACCGAAAAAACTGATCGGGGTGGGCGGATAAGGGAGGGGTTTCAGTGACACATCACAGGCTTCCCGCCTCCTCTTCTTTAGGAAAAAAATATCTGCCTAAATGGATTAACTCTCGCCCGGTGAAATTCACCGAATAGACTTTTCCGTACATTAATTTAAAATTTTCACGTGACTGGTGCATATATAACGGCACAATACTGAAAATTGAATGAAATTGTATATCCAACATTTAAACTTCAAAAGATTTTGAATAAAATTCTATTTTTATTTCACACGCTAATTTTTCCAAAATTAGTCTCAAATATGATTGTACCAACTTAAGATATCTACTGACAGTACTTGATGGAATTTCAATATCAAATGTTTTACACTTCCATAAGTTTTGTCACGAATGAAACGGTTTTAGTCAGTTAGAGTTCATCTGAGCATTTAAACGTCTGAAGATCACGAAAGGCGAAACGCGGGCCGTTCGAGATATAAAACTTATGGAAGTGTATAAAATGTGAACGACTTAAATATGATTGTACTAGTTTTTCATTTAAAATTATATACCAATTCTTACCATAAAACAAATAAAAACACTTTAAATCAGAAGGCTAAGTTTACCAAGTAAAGCTCAGAGCGTTACCAACTGCGCCGTTATAGTTCGCATTAATTCATCAATAAGACCAGGGGTCTCTAAACTTACTAGCTTTAAAGCCACACTGACTCATCTACTAAGTCCCAAGGGCCAAAACTTAGCTAGCTTATCATACCAATATACTGTAGTTTTGAATTACGCGAAAATTTTCGTATTGGGACTAGCCAGCGAGTGAGATATGTATAGCGCAGACATTCATGTGCTAGAATGCCTGAAGATGCCGAAAGTCGAAACCAAGGTCGTTAATGACGAAATATATGGAAATGTACAAAATTTCAACAATTCAAATGTTATAGTGAAATTGTTCATTTTCATTATGTTCTTCAGTTATTGTGTTTCTTAATTGGTCGTTAAATAAAAACGTCTGATAATTATTATTTTGTATGATTTGTTTACATTGTAAATTTTACTATGTAATCAAAATGAACTATGGCATGCCAGATTGGTGGTGCTCACGGGTCAGTGTAGTTTAGAGACCCCTAAGTAAGACCAATAAGAATCTTATGTAAATTTAACAACAGCGCTCAACACATATTTATTCTGTACAAATAAACAACTTAAATTAAGAGAGTGTGATGATCCCAGTGCGGTCATAAATCAATTGATACCACCAGGAAATAATTTAACAGCGGGGTATCATTTTTATTATACTTGTGGATGACGCTTTAATTGCTTCGAATGATGGCGTCAAAGTGTGAGCCTCAAATATTATAATAAATAACAATCAACATTTTAGGCTCAAAGGTTTTCATCTGTTTTTAATAAACAAAATACTGCCTCGTTTTTATACTTATTCCTTGACAATCTTTCCATATTAAATCGTGGAATCAAGCTTTCATTTTCACATCACTGTCACACATGTTTACTATATTAGAGCGGATAAGGGATATATATATACCTGGCGCCAAATGCTAAAAGTGCCTTTGTCAGATTTTGACTTAAAACGTTAGCTCCGGGGGACGCGTTTTCCGCGTCGCAAAGTTTTTTGTATTGCGGCGGGGAACGCGTTTTTCGCGTCATTCAATATAGGCGACATTAATCGCTCATAACTAATAATTAATGTTTGATTCATAATATTATTGAAAGAATTTGATCAGTTTATTACGAAACACATTTAGGAGAACATCCAAACTTGTTTTCGCGTAATTGTTGGTTGGTCAGTTTCATGTCATTCTTTCCATAACTTATTGTCAATTTCTTGCGAATCACCCCTTCTGTAGCGCGTATTTTGGTAATATTTCCCTTGTTGCGAATGTGTTAAGTATCAGAAAGTAAATCCCTATGTTAGTCTATTTAAAATGAATGAAATAAGAGAAAATCTATAGTGTATGTCAAAATAATGTATCGGGATATTTTACACCAAGAAAAAACCTATACTGACATAATCGATTCAGATGTTGGGATTAACTATACTAGTACAAGAAGTGTCTATGTTCACTTGGGCAGCCTTAGCACAAAAAATCACTACAGTGTTTGGCAACAGTTATGTGAAAGATAATGATATAGATATTGTTATTGAGAAATAAATACACAATCGCCTGTACTGAACAATTGATACATTTGATATAGGCGCTTGTAGCATTAGAAACTTATGCAAAATGCAACTAATTAGTTCAAAATTAAGGGCGTAGGCGCGTCTATTTATTTGATGTTGGCAAATCTCTAAAAACAGAACAATATGTAACTTTATGAAATGATTATTATTTATTCGGTGTTAAAATGCTTGAATTTGATTGTGGACATTAGATATTATTCATGTTCGTTTTCTCATACTTATCCATTGTTTAGAATTTCAATTTGTATCATGGGTTTTAAAAGCTGGTAATAAATAAACGAGCTGTCGGTGTCCGTGGCGCAGTTGGTAGCGTCGTGGGCTACGGTTACAGATGTCTCGGGTTCAATTCCCGGTGCGAACAATTTTCCTGAATTGATATTTCGATCGATGTATGGATTTCTGTTCGTAGTCTGAGTATTTGTGTTGTCAAAAACTTTCTCCTCACCCACCCATCCCATCCTCACGGGGCGTAGCGAGAGCGATTAGCTAACCACTAGTCCTGTCCTAGCTTTATCCATCTATCCCTACTCTCTTCGATAAAGAGAGGTTGAGCAACTGAGTAGCAAACAGTTCTCATAGAATATTTTTTGTTGAGATACCTCCATTAGGAGACCATATGATCCACATTGCGTGCGGACATGGAAAAAATAATTGAATAAACAACAATTATTTGATTTGATGATTTCATAAAAATAAAATTGACAAAAGAAATCAGTTCCCGTATCTCTATGAGATAATTCATCGTTTATTCAGATTCTTGAATTCACTATACGTATTATATAATATAAAAAAATTGTATTCACATGTTTAACAAAATATTTAAATCTTATAATTTGATTTAAAATGGAAAGTATTATAACATATTATTATTGTATGTGAGATTTGTTCTATCATACAATGTTATTCACTTAAGGTTTAATAATATCAAATCCATGAATTTATGTTTATACCAACCGTGTAATTTGTTGCATTCTTGATTACCAAGAAGCATAATAGGATGCGCATAGAGAATGCCTTGTTTGTTCCTCGTATAAATACGAGAGTCAACAGTGAGCGGACGGGATACAACAATAACAACGACAGTTTTTGTGTATTACTTTGATTCACCACGGAGACCTGATTCTTGTGTGGTCGAAGATCGGTCTAATTATCGAAGGGTAGAAATAGTAACAAAGCCAATCGTTGACTGTTGTAATATATAACGACGAAATGTCATTAGGGCATATTGGATCGATCGGGATAAAAAAATAATCAACTATTAAATCGATGACATTATTTTGTGATTAATGGGTTGAAAAATAATAAAAATGAAGAAAACACCATTTATATAGAACTTCATCGCTAATTAACGAGCCCAATTTTGTTAAAAACGAGCGGGTTGCAAGGAAGTGACGGAATGCTAATGTCTGATTGTTATACGTTTATTTATTTTTTAGTAATCCAGTCATACTATACTTCATTCATATCAATAACATTTGTTATATAATATTATCAATGTCTATCTTACACGAGTTGGGTCTGAAGTGCAGTGGTCAACGTCGTTGGCTTTGGTTACGGATGTTACGACATTCAAATCCCGGAACGGACAGTTTCATAAATTTATTTTTCAAATGGATTTTGTCGGCATGTATGTTTGTGATGTCTAGAATTCCTTCCACCCATCCAATTCTAAAAACGGGGCATGGCGATAGCGACTAGCAAGCCACTAGTCCTATCCTTCTATCCCTACTCCCTTCAAAGAGAGAGATTGAGCAACTGAGTAATAAGCAGTTTTCGTTGAAAAACTTCTGTTGAGATACCTCTATAAGGAGTCGATATGCTAAACATTGGGAGCGGACATGGTATTTTTCCATCTTATATGCATAATGTGAATAATATTCTAACAAGTATCTATACCAAAAATTATATGCCTAATGGAGTGTTCATCTCCCGCTTTTTAAATCCGCCTATATTGCGATGCATACCAAATCGTTGAGTGGCTAAAGATGGAACAAATATGTCTGCCAAAGACAACCTCTTTTAATTTGTGACATGAGGAGATGGTAGGGGTAATGAAAGTCTGGATTTGATTAAAGAATAAAACGGGAAAACAGCAAGAGGTCCAGCAGGAGGACTAATCAAATCATGATTGCGACTGGATCTCTAGAAGACTGATAAAAAAAACCACGACCACTAGCTACGAGGCAACAATGAAGAAGAAATTCCAACATTAAACAGCTTTATTGCAATAGGATTATAAACCTTTTAATAAATAACGTTTGCATTAAGGCGTATCACTAAATCATAAAAATACCTAAATAAGGGTGTGTACAGTGTATAGACCCTTGTTTGTCCGCCAATCTAAAAAAGCTTTTTATTAAATAAAAAAGCACAACGCTTGCAAAAACATCGGAGAGTCAACTTTATTTCGTTTGTTTGTTCCCCATCCTTCACTCCAGAGATGCTTGTTGTTGGATCTACTATACAAATAAACAAATATTCTCTCATTCTGCATTTCTGTCAAATGCAATAATAATATGTTTATTGGATATACGGAAACTTTTCTTGGTTGCTCATCGTTTATTTTTCAAAATATTAGTGACGCTAAGCTGAATAGTTAATCGTTGTGTTAGAGATGATTATGACTTTCCATTAGGGTTTTTTTTGTTTTTGTAATGGTTTCTTTTTATACAAGTTTCATTTCTAAAAAAATTGACAATGACAACGAGTGTTCATTCTTTTGTTTGACTAAAAAGTTTGGAAAAGCTTTGACAAAACTTAGATCGATGTAGAGGGATACAGACAATAAGAAGAAAGAATGGTAAAAGTATGATACAGCGTTTCCTTAACTTTTCCGACGACGGAAAAATTGGCAAGTCTTGAAATTTTAACGGAACACCTTGTTTATTTTATAGGGTATGCAAGAGTAGATAATTAATATACAATAAAAAATGTGACAGAACAATAAATATTTATTTAGTAATTACTTTGAAGTTCTTAATGACCTCGATGATTTCGCTTAGTTGAATTGCAAATCTTCTTGATATCAGACACAATAATAAGAGTATTTATGAATTTCATATTTTAATATAAAATGTTTAACCTGTGGTATATTTAAATAATTAATGGTCAAAATGTAATGTAAAGACTTTCCAGTTATGACAGTGTTGTCTGGTGATTAATGTGTGCTGGTCATAGACGACGAATTATTGCAAAGGCCTTTTCTGCCGGTGAAGAAACTTTTCACGTTCGAATGCTGCAGTCTTCAACCAACGTCATTTATCTCTGCCATATTCATAATAATCAGGGCAGGAATTCACGTCATTGTTTGTTTCCCATTTTTTTCTTTGATCATATATCACGTCTACTGTGCGACTTGGACGATCTTTTAGTTGAGTTAATATTGTAATCGAAGTCTAAAGTAGAAAGATCTCTCGTGTTAGAAATTAAGAGCTTAAGTGAAAAATCTTTACTTTTAAATAGAGGCAAAACAATGTTGAAATAATCCGTACAAATCTGGTTTTGCTATTATATGGTCATATCCCACATCTACAAATTATCGACACACTGAGGGCCAACATACTATTTACTACCCATACAGTAGCGTTTCCATAGGTATGATACATTGAAAAATATTATATTGACATATTAAAGTTATGCTATCAACTTATCGATTTAATAAAATCAAAACGGAGTTTTACTAGAATGCAGATAGGAAAAAAACTACAACGTTTTGCCTTTCTTTCGATTAACTGGTTCTATCCGCAAATACAATACAGACATTTCATTAATATTGCACAAACCAACTACTTCGAGGTTAAAGATGCCGGGACACATGGGTTTAACGTTAATTTCAAAAGGATGAGTTCGCAGTCTTCCAAGTAATTTTTTATTTAAAATATTGTAAAATAAATTATTACTCTACCCACTACTTTATCTCAGCAATATGACCACAGTGTAAACATTTCCATGAATGTAATAGACAAAAAATAACATTCATCGATGTGTTTAATATAGAAAAAATGAAAATTCACTATACTGCATTTGATTACTGCATTGATTTGATTCATTATACTGAAATTGTCAGTTCGAGTTCATTCGTGTGCGCGAATGCCTAAAGATGTCGAAAGAAGGCGAAACCCGGACCGTGAGTCGTGAGTGATGAAATACATGGAAATGTACAAAATCTCAACAATTCAAAATGGATACTGTATTTGAATTGTCCATACCTTATTTGTTTAATCGTTAAGCATCTTCAAACCTCATCTAGTGAATGGTTTATATCGTTTATAATATCTACAACAAATAATTGAAATAATTAAGTAATAGTTTTAATGTCTTGGGGTAAATATTTTTACTTGTTTTGCTGGATTGATTTTTTGAACATTTCAGGTAAATATCCATAATTCTGAGTATAGTTTGTAGGATTGAGGAATCCTTTCGGATATATGCGTTTTACAATATTAAGGTTATTTACAAAGCATTTGTCTGTTTTCCAGGTGGCGGAGCTTTTAAAGAAGGAAAGCTTTGGTTCGACCTAAAAACACGACATTTTCGAGTTGACGTTTTACACCAGAACGGAGACGATATCGTCATTAGCACCTATAAGAAAATAATATTGATAAAAGACCATCTGAAAACCCTTTTACAATTTCGGTAATTTTGTAAAGATGTTTGACATACATGAATATTGCTGTAAAAATACTTTATTGTATAATTATACAATATGCTATGTATCACATTACCATAGATCATCTATCAGATTTTGTCGCGTAGTTCCCGGCACGTCGACCGTATGTTTTACTGAAAGCTGACTAAGAAAACCTTTTTGATAACGTATTCAAAATAAAATTAATCGTTACGTACCGTACTATCAAAAAATGATATTACAATAAGTGTTGTAGCTATATAATACAAAAAAAAAATGGAATTTACTTGTAATATCTTTTTATTATTTATAAGCGATAGATCCAATTATTAAAGCAAGCATTTACCGCAAGATTAATCGTATAAAGAGATTAGTGGTTTGATACAGCTTCGTATAAGCTTATAACAGATTAAAGATAATATAATAAATATAGCCGCATACATCTTCCGTAAAAAAATATTTGATTTGAATGTACTACATATCTGTTCTAGCATTTGCCGTTATAGCAGTAAATAGAACAATAATGATTTTGTTCATTATGAACGATAATACTTGTGAACGATAATATAATTCTATGTTCTATTTTGTGCTAAATTCAAAATCCATAAAAAATAGCCTTTATTGAGACGGTGGCATTATAGCCGAAGGGACCCGTATGAGGACGAAGCATTCACTCGAACGGATTTTGTACACGATTATATAAAAAATACTTGGGTATATATATAATATAGGGATATTTTTTTAACATTCATGTAGCCTTCTTTTCCGTTTATATGCAGTGGTTTGCGTAATAATAAATCGTATTTTCTTTTTAATTTTCCCCAAATAACGCCAAATGGTAGGTGGCTGTATATACGACGAGTGATGGAGGTTAAGACAGATTGACCTCTATTAATAATGAAAGGGTGGATAAAAGGACCCGTGTAAGGGTGAATTGCGGCCAACAGGTCGGTTTTCTGGAATTCTATCGAGGTCGTTGAATAATACGTGGTTACAGTCCAGCGTTTGTCTCGACAATCCGAAATGGGAAGGAGCAGTAATTAAAATAAACTAAAGAAAAAGTGTCGCATGTGTCGTGGATTTAAATGACAAAAAAAAACAGGAATTGAATAATGCGTCGCTCCGCATACGTCCCCAGTTATCGACCGCTGAGAGCGCCTGGCGGTGACTCACTGGGGCTTTCAGCCGTGGGGTTGGGGTTCGGCGTCGGGTGCTCCGGCGAGATCGATAGGCAGGCGCCGCGACGCTCTACCCCCTCGCGTCTCCTGTCTCCGCACCCCCGCCCCCACCTCTCGATCATCGTATACCTATGTGCTATTCGTCGGTGGGGATGCGAACATGCGAGCATAATATGAGGACATGAGGCGTGTAGAATCATGCATACTTGGCAAATAGGCAGGAATTCTTATCCCAAGACGGAAGAGGAAACAACACCCCTTCTACGAACACGTATCTATCTAAAATACATATCAAGGTATTTAAACCACTATATTGTTGCATAATGGAGTTGTATAGGAAGAAATTAAATATTGGCTTGAAGCATATATTTCTCTAGAAGACGGGTTTATAATCTACCAAATCTTTTAACCATAATAATTAAACAGTGATGCTTTAACGAATATATGTTTATTCAGTTATAAAATTAAAATATGTACCATTAAATAGTCATTATGTCATGACATATATTCGCAGATATATCCATATCTTAATAAAAAAACACAACTTATTCGAGTTAAGTGCGAAAGTTTACCCAACCGATTAGTTGTCGTGTCAATTGACCTATAAATTCGATACAGAACTTTGATAACATACATATTACAGGAAAGGTTTATCAAAATATTTATGGGGAAATAGGAGAAACAACGTAGGAAAAGCAAACAGAAAAAGTGGAATCATTATTTTCATAGACAATCTGTTTGAAGATATCGTTTGGTTTAATATTCAAATGGAAAAAAAGAAATTTTATTTGCTTAAAATGTATAGTAATCAAAATCGTAAAAGTAATGGCTATTGTGTAATAAATGCATGACAATTTAGAAAATTAGTTCAATTTTATTTTTCACTTTAACTGTATTATGTTTGCATGTGTTTGACTTGAGAATTTTATTATCAACGATTATGTGTGTATTTTCAGATGATAAAAATAATCAATTTAGTATAAATAAAACAAATGACGACTAAGTTTACAAAAAATGCTTTACATATGGAAAATTTTCCTTCAATATGATCGTTAAGAATATTATTTTATCAACTATATTGGTGTAGGTAATAATTATTTGATACGTTGCCATAAAAAATGTCACATTTTTAGCAAATGTGTAATTTTGTCATTACTTAAAAACGAACATTATATTTAAACAGCGTCATTAAAGAAGAGTGATTAATAGTTGAGCATTAATAACAAGAGGTTTTTAGTAACATTGCAAAGTGTGTACAATGATTATTATCAAAGCTAATATTGAAGCATCTGTGAATGTAATTAATTATTTTAGTTTGTATAAAATCAGAGTTTTGTAAATGAAAATAAAAACAACGTAATTAATACTTATAAATCCAGATTTTTTGATTATCATAGAATGAAATGGAAAAATGTTTTATTTAAATAAAATGACCAATACACTCAAATGATTTTTTTCTTTGTTATATCAACATTATGATTGAAAGCATTTGAACGATTATTAATAATAGTTGCGAAATTAGCACAATATGACAATAAGTGCTGTTAGTATACAGAAGGGAAACATAATGTTAATAACGAAAAAAGCAAAGCTTATAAGTTGAGTGGGTGACTAACATCCAGTCTTGTCTTTCTTTACATATAAACGATTACCAGTAATAAATTTATAAATACAACTAAACCGAGGGAAAAGACAAGGGCTTAAGAAATATTTAATAGGATATCAGGAAAAAATATATTTACTTACATTGTACGATGACTAAGATTTCTTACGAAATCGACTGAATACTGAAGAACATTTGAAAGCCAAAAGTTTCTTAGAATCCGTGTATGGAAAACTAATTTACATGATTAAAATCAAAGTAGGCTTATTTGTATAAAGTATAAATTCGAAGAAATTGCAATTTCAAGTGACCGATAAAATGTCAATGGGAGGAAAAAGTTTATTAATTGTTTTTACATTTTTACATATGTCGGCGTCCGTGGCGCAGTAGGTAGTGTCGCTGGCTACGGTTACGGATGTCTCGGGTTCAATTCCCGGTGCGGACGGTTTTCATAGATTGATCTCTCAATCGATTTATGGATTTCTGTTCGTAGTCTGAGCCTTCCCTCCCACCCATCCCATCCTCACGGGGCGTAGCGAGAGCGATTAGCTAACCACTAGTCCTGTCATAGCCCTATACTTATTATCACTGCTCTCTTCGAAAGAGGTTGAGCAAAAATTCCTAATGAGGAGACCATATGCTCCACATTGGGAGCGGATATGAGAGAAAAAAAAAACATATGTAAATCTTTTTCAATACTATAAATTAAATCAAAATGTATACCAACGACGATAAAAAAACACATTTTGTCGATATAAAGATATTGGAAAAAAAATTAACGTAGATACTTAAAACGCCAGCATCGAAAGAATTTAATTTAATACGGCAGGCAAAACGTAAAATGATGGGAATCAATATTCTGTAAAGTTGGATAAAATCTGCGTGGGTTTTGATTCCATTTATTTTTTACTTCTATGTCGACAACCTACGCTCAAATATAAATGATATCTCAAATAGACCGACAAGGGTCCGTGGTCGAGTGATCAACGTCGTTTGGTTCGTTTGGGGTGCTCACAGATTCGGATGCCAGTACAGAAAGTTTCATTAATTGATTTTTCAATCGATTTATGGATTACTGCTCGTAGGCATGGATGTTTGTGATGTCTAAAATTTGGGGCTAAGCAACTGAGTAAGAAGCAGTAAAATCTTCTGTTGAGGTCCATTGGTAATCTATATGCTCAATATTGGAAGCGGACTTGGTTAACAAAAAACCAACAATTAGGTAATAATATAAGGGTTATAAATAATTGCGCGTTGTGTTAGATAGTATTCACTTGGTACACATGAACTTTTATTTTATTTCGATAGTTTGCACTTTGGATTAGATAGTATTCACTTGGTATACTCAAACTTTGATTTTAATAGTTTCCACTCAGTCACGAATTCTTTTAACAAAGTGTGTTAAGTTGTAGTAGGTTATGTTAAGGTTGGTCTGGTTTGGTTTGTGTAATGTATTCTAATGCTATTTCGATAGTTTACACTATGGATTAGATAATATTAACTTATTACACTCAAACTTTGATTTTAATAGTTTGCACTTATTACGGATTCTTTTAACAAAGTGAGATAAGTTGTAATAAGATATGTTAGTGAAAAGTATTTTATCTATGTGAAAATATTTTTCGTAATTGTAATATATTTCTTCAGTGTTAAAATATATTTTATTATGTGGGATCACTTTATTTTTTGTGAAAGAATTTGTTTTTTGTGGAATGTGTTTGTTGTAAGTGACAACTATTTTTATGAAAGTGAATATGATAAACAAAAGTGCATTTAATTGTAAGCCATAATATAATATGTCATATTACCGTTTGAAATTCTGATATACGAACGGTTGTTTTTGCAAAAGTGGCATTATTAAGTGAGTGCGAAAGGTACTAATGGATCAACTTACGTCCCGGTGAATTGACGGGATTAAATAAAATTTAGCCTGTAAAACACGTTAGCCGAATGGGAATTGTGACAGCGACAGAATTAAAATTTAATGATGTAGGATTTTTTGTCAAGTTAAATTAGTATACGCCGGATTAACGTGTCTATCAGGGCTTTACGTCGTTTATTCGTTTATACTGCCCACGAAGGTCACAAAAATTATGTACATATATACCCGATTATCTTTTTTCGTTACGGTTATGTTTTATGTACCAATATGCAAATATATCATAACAGGTATAGTGGCAGAAGAAGTAAAAAATAAGCTCAGCCATAGTGTATGTATTTTTTACGTAATTTGAAGAAATCAATATGAATTAAGTAAATTTCGTTCACATTTATTAGTGGCGAAAAACTATAATTAATATTACAACATAAACCAATTACTAATAATTGAATCGAATTCGTAAATTATTAACGAATCCCATAAAGTGGTAAGTTTAATAAATAATGGTTAAGGTATGTAAATAGAAAGACTTAAATTTTATGATTTCCTTAAAATCTCAAAATAAGGCTTTTTGACTTAACGCCTTCTTGTCACTATACCGACGATATATAATATTATTCACAGCACATAATGACTTTTTTAAAACATCGACTGAGGCTGCTTGATGGAATTTCAATATAAAATTTGAATTATTGAGATCTTGTACTTTTTTTTTCAGTTGATAATGCTCGTGATGAGCGAAACCGGTCCTGATCATACCGTGGAAGTAGTACAAACAAATTGTGTTTTATTTTTTAAAATATAATGTCTTTCCACCAAGAATTGACAGTTAACACCTTAAAAGTAAAGTAGACAGTTTATAAAGATTATATACAAAATAAAATAGGACAAATCTTATCGCTGTGTCTAAGAAATTAACATCTGGACTAGTGACCACTTTCCGAGCGAACTGAGGGGGGGTTTGAAATGTAATTCGAAAAATTATCCATATTAATACATCAGCCCATGGTCACCCTAACAGAGACCATTAGTTGGAATTGGGTATATCTTCGAATTGCAGTTTAACCCCCCCCCCTCTGTTCACTCGTAAAGTCACTAGTCCAGATGTCAATTTCTTAGACACAGAGATAAGATTTGTCATATTTTATTTTGTATATAATCGTTATAAACTGTCTATTTGAGTTAGTTCGAGTTCACTCGTGTGCTCGAATGCCTGAAGATACCGAAAGGCGAAACCCGGGTCGTTAGTGACAAAATACATGGAAATGTACAAAATCTCAATAATTCAAATTTGCACATAATAACGGTTTCATAACTTTAAACGATTAAAGTAAAATTTCTAAGAATAAACGTAGTTTTATTTTTGTTTATTCAACATTCATAATATTTTCTTTATTAGTTACATGATAAATCTCCACGGGTTTCAATTTCAGTTATATTAATTATCAACAATTCATTTATTCAGTGTTCAGCTTTTTGACAATGAGTAATTATGATAATTGTTTTTGTAATAAACTTAAAAGTAGTTTTAAAGCAAAAGATTTGTGTTTGATGCAACTCATTTCATCAGGAAAACATTTTTAAAAGGAACTTAGGTGTATAATTGGACATACAGTATTCATATTAATTGGTATTTTCAATTGGAGCTGTAGCGTTTGAATAAACGTGGAATAAAGACGTTTCATAGAGGTGAAGCCACCACGCACTTATTTTGAATGATTGTGTCAGTTGAAAACGCTTAATTGTCGAGTGAAACCTGTCCTGTTATTCAGTTATCAACATAGCATAATCCTTTAAGTTAAAATAAAATGAACGGTATTTAAAGTTAGTCACTCTGACACTGGGTAAATGAAAAAAAAGCTGTAATATCTTGCTGATAGATGGCACTGTCGTATTTTTTTTATATTTAAAGATATAAGAAAGAAAAATATTGACAAAAAATCCATAAATATGATTACCATCACTGCAAAAACATTAAGACGATAAAAAAATGATGCCTTTTGGGTATAAAGTTTTGAACTAAACTTACAAAATTCTTATATAAATCATTTTAAAAACGGTTCATGGAAAAGTCGGTAATTTATTTTTCTCCATACGACCTTCAAATATCAGGCAAGAAGACGTGAAAGTTTACTCTAACATAATATATAAATATATCTTATAAAAGTTATAATATTGATAGAAACACGCCGTGTGTAGGTAAGGATCCGTTTGACTTTGAAAATGTCAGACTTGAGGGTCGGCAGTGTAAGTTGTGATATTAAAAAAAGTCTCTCATCTGAATATGTACGCCGCATAATTTTATTTATGAAGGAACTCCTACGTAGGTGTAATGCGGATGAAGGTAGAATATTATGATGTAAATGTATGACGATAATACGGGTAATTACGCAGCGAAAAGATTACGAAATGGTTACTCGAAAACGAGCCAAATATAAGTAAAATGATTTGGAATATTTTTGCCTGCTACCTACAATATATTTTTACAAGTACAGTTGATTTAAGTGAATTGATCACATGTTCGAAACAAACGTGTTCTTACGGGTGATATAATATTTTGGAGAAATAAATATTAAACAAAATTCCAAAATATAAAAAGTTTTTTTTAATTTAAGTACATTTTGAATGCTATAAATGATTTATTAAATTTAATGGTAAATTGGTATTTTGACCTCTAAGGCAAAGACATTTAAAGAGTAATCCAAACTGTCTTGTGTCATCGAGTATCAACTCTCTCGAGATCTCACTCGTATTTTAAATATTAAAAAATCAACATTTGATAATATAGACCATAGGTGGACAAACTTTCCACCACTACAGGCGACCTGATTTGGAAATTATTGGCGGCGGTCTACTGACACTAAAAATAGAAATTTAAAAAAGTTTTACATTTCAAACAATCTCTTATGGGTGATGTACAAAACTAGGAATGGCTACGCGGTCGACGCTTTGGCAACCCTTGATATAGACTTTGCCAGGACGTGAACCAGCTTATGGTCGCTATGATAGCTTTTGCCGCTAGGCTAAGCTGAAAAGAAACCATCTGATGTATTTTGAGTCTTAATCTGAATAGGTAAACTGAATCCTTTAGATCGCTAAGCGGAGTTTTTTCATGTAACTGTCGCTGAAAAGGGTGATGTACGTAACAACATATTTCACAGTAATCTTAGCTTACCTGTTTAAAACAGTCGACACTAAATTCCTTCTGTTTCAGTGTTGTGCCTTGTTTTAATTCACCATCTGCCCACTCCCAGACGTACTTAGGATTATCCACCATAAATAAGGTGGTAATATTTCAGAATTTTCTAACTACTGAGAACATTCTCTTCAGCGTAGAAAAGGGTCAGGACACTTTTAACTGGGAAAGGCTCGCCGGTTGCGCACAGCAGCTGTCGAGCGGTTCGGAGAGTGAGAAGTTTCCCTGTCGCCATTCGAAAATAAAAACACAACGCTTTCGCATTAGACGGACGCCCCGACGCTTGAATTTCAAAAGAAGAGGACAAGAGCCTAGATGCGGACGACGACATTTTGTGCCGCCTAACATATATCGGAAAGTACAGGCTGTATTGTTCATTCGCATCACGGGAGGATTAGAAAAAAGGGGAATGGTCGGTTTTCAGATGAATCGGCTACTATTCGTTGTAATTATGTATATCATTAATTTTTAATCGAACAATTCTTGACGCATAATAACCTAAAGTCCATAGATGCGAATAAACTAAGTCAATTTACACGACTCTCCGATTTTATAACATGTTGCTAATTCAGTATAATGAATCGCAACGAAAGGAGTCTTACACAATACCGTATATCTAAGTAGTTAACATAAGTAGCGTAAAATCAGGGACCCGAACTGGAACCGAACCGAAAACCGGAAAATACCGTTATTTTTGCCGGAACGAAAACCGAAACCGAACCGATATTTATTTCGTTTTTTTTTTCGATTTACGAGAAAAATTTTCGCTGATAAAAAGCCAGATTTAATTAATAAATTGTATTTGTATCAGTCGATAATGCTCGCGATAAGCAAAACCGGTCATGATCACTATACACATGTGGAGGTAAAAATGTGTTTTATATTTTAAATATAATGCCTTTCAACCAAGAATTGACAGTTAACACCTTAAAAGTGATTTAAATAAGAGCTGAACCGACAACCGGAATAGAACCGATATTTTTTTTTACCGAACCGAAACGAAAACCGGAATAACGGTTCGGGTCCCTGCGTAAAATAACCTCTAACTCACACATACATTTATATTAAAATATCGTCAAATAATAAAATATTCCCAAAGAGGGAAATTTCTTAAGTTTTTAACCAGAATCTCCGTTTTTTTATCATATACTAAATATTTATTTCTAAAAATTAAAATCTAAATAAACTGTAAAAATACAGGTTTCAAGTTTTTACGATTGGCTAACTAGTTTATCTAACATTTCCATATTCAAATATCTCTAAAAAGTTGTAGTATAATAATTGAATCACATAGTTTGATAATAATGTAGGCAAAAACAATCAGTCGACCTCCATAGCTCATTAGAAGAGACGTGTTCCTGGTAAAGTCAATGTCAAATGATAATTCAATTTAAAATTTGAGATCTAAAGTAAAGGTTTTTGTGATGTCTCTTCTTTTCGAGAAGACATAACGATGTCAATGATGACTTGAACTAATATGACGTAACTATATTATTTTGTGGCGTATGTGTCTCTGGAAGTATCCATTCGTGTAGGGGTGAAAAATCGTGACCCCTTGCGACAGGAAGGTCGCACATTTCTACTGAGCTGAGGTCGCGCGACCCACTCTTTTACACAGAATCGATTTTAAATAATAATTTGTTCATATTACCGTTCTTAGAACAAATTACGTAGGCGCCGACAGTTGCGAACTAAATTCTCAAGTCTTATCGGCAATTCTAAACTCCTTATGCTTACCAATATACTAGTTACGAAATCGTTATATAGTATTATACTATTATAACTAAGCCTGGAAGATATTTTATATACGAGTATATATTAATGGTGTTTTGGTCAATTGATGTAACCCTCAAAAAATAGGAAAATGAGTTAATGATTGAATCACATTTTAAAAACGACAGAGAAGGTCTCAGCCAAATGATGTATATTAAAAAAATAAATTGACCACTTTTTAGAAGTCCTTACGTATAGTCCCGTATCAGCAAACATGAGTAATTACAGGAGTGAATTTCCAGTGGTAAATTTGAATAAATACATTGAATTTTACTGTTCATGTCCAGGGAACGGGTTTCTGTGATATTTTCAACCCTTGACACCCAAACCATTCCTCGTAAAATCATTTTTATAGCGACACTATACAAAGAAAATTGAGTATTTTTTTACAAATATAATTGGTTAAGATAAGAGCTATTGAAATATTTTTTTAAATTTTTCAGAAGTTAATGTTATTTTTGCTATGAGCAAATGAGTAAATGCGATCAATGACAAATGGAAACAAAAATCGTTACCACTAGGCCACTGCGGTCGACTGATATTATAATATAAGAAATAGTTTAGGGAGAGACATAAATATACTATAGTAAGAAATAGTATATGTTATAAAAGAAACTAATAGAAAATTTGGAAAAACCTGTGAATCATACGCTGAGTTTTTTTGAGAAAAAGCTAACATTTTCGCAGAATATAGCTTTTCCAATGAATACCTAATACTAAGAAGAGAAATGAAAATAACTTGTATAATAATATAGCTCAGTGAGTCGTACAAAGTCGATATATTCATTAAAAATTAATCTTTTTTTATCTATGGACAATATCTAATATCAAAGTAGAGTATATAGAGTGTCAATGAAGTAGGGCGGAATGATGCTGGGAATGATGAAGACTGGTTGTAATCAAAGCACTAAACTCAATATTATCAGATAATATATACATGATTTGAATTAATTATATAGGTTCTAGGTGTTATGTCACAGATATAGATTCAAAATAAAAATATTTCTGTTATCAATGTGGAGTATTATTATAATGGTATTTTTTACTAATGTTGCTGCCAGTGTGGAGCATATGGCATCTTAATGGAGTTAATCTCAACAGAAAAATTTCTCTGGGAACTGTTTGTTACTCAGTTGCTCAACCTCTGTTATTCGAAGAGAGTAGGGATAAAAGGATAGGGCTAGGACAGGAATTGTGGTTAGAGGAGGGAAATTTTAGACATCACATACATCAATACCTTCGAACAGAAATCCATAAATCGATTTGAGCACGTGAGCACCGCAAACGAAGCCAACGACGTTGATCAGTCGACCACGGACCCTACGAATTCAAAATTGTTCTACTTACAACTTATGAATGAATTGAATTGGCTGAAATTCTATTACATTAGCGTCGCAAATGGTAATGTATTGAAAATGTTTTAAAAATAAAGTAAAAGCGATAATAATGCTTTTCACTGAAGGGCGGGAGGCGGGAGGTTTGTATGAAAAGTTGGTTATGAGAACTTGAACAAAAGGCACGTCTTTGCGTTATGACTTCTAATTTATACGATTCCTACAGTTTCCCATTATATCGAAAAGAAAAGACTGCCACTGAAAATAATAAGACGACAGTATGTCGACCCGAATGAAAACTCTTCCAATGGTTAGCTGTTCCTTAATAAAATCGCAAAGAGGAAAAAATATTATTGAATTGGCGTATATTTGGTAGAACTCCATTATAATAGGGTAAAGCAAACAAGAGCTGTCAAATATATTTAATATCTGTTTAAGCATGCAATATCATTTCACCTCTTATCCTCACAAAACGTTATTGATATTTTAGTTGACATTTTATGGATATTGGACTGTAGTTTGAAAAAAATCATGAAAATTTATGCATATAGCCAGGTCAATGGGTTAGTAAAGCGTATGAAGGTATTGAGCGATGTTGCCTGAATCATGCTATATTGCATACAATAATATCAAATCTAGCGAGTGCAATAAAGTATAAGATTTCCAATGACTTCACTTCTTCGACATCTCAATGTGAAATATTACCGTCATTTAGCGCGGCTTCATAAAGGAGTACCGTTCCTTCAAGAAGTACCTTGTAACATCACCACCTCTCGTGTTATGTGACCTTATAATGCTTTATTATTATAACTGCCCACGCATCATTGCGTTATTCATATGTTGTGTCTTTTTAATAAATAATTATGACAGTCATAAAGAATGTCTGCATTATTCTCATGACAAATTTGACCTTTTCCTTCTACTGATACCTAATCTTGCGTAAAACAGACAGGTATCTATAAAACTATTTTTAACTTTAATAACCATACCTAGTTATTTCTGTAATAAATACCGATACCAGTTTTGATTGATTCTTCTTCTGAAATATTGTTATTTTTTTTTTTACCGAATTATAATAGAATTATGTAACGCAAATTCGATCAAAAAAGAGGACATATTTATGCAGTCAAATGTTAAATAAAAATGATTTTTTATTACTGTTTTATGATGGAATGATTACTTCATCTTCTACGAACGTGATATAAAATTAAAAAGAATGATTATTACAAAAACCGGTAAACTCAGATGCAGATAATTAATAATTTATAATATCTGTAAGTAAAAGAATGCATTATTTATAATCCATCAGATCGGCAATATTGTAATAATGCCGTCATAATATATTAACATAATTTGGTGGGTATTGCATTTAAATTTATTTAAAAACACATCGCTAAAATTAAGAAAAAGGTCAAATTAAGTAAAAATATACGGAAAGAGACTGGCCTTAGAAGTCTTGAGAATGAATGCATAAAAGACAAAATGTTAATTACTTTTTTTAAATAAATAAGATCAAATGACTTGGAGACTGCAGCATTTATTGACGAGGAAAGTCTTGAGCATTGAGAAACTAACTCAGAATGAATATTATAATTATTGTGACAACGAACGCTATATTCGTATTTAATGATTACAATACAATTGTATGATTAAAATAAAAAAATGTATGGCATGGATTACATACATCGTATTTATCTACGTGTTCGCAAATTAATATGTATTATCACAAACTAGCTATCTATGACATCAGTAATGATAATTGACTGATGTTCAACTAGTAAATTAATATGCATTTAAAAAAAACATATTCGATAATACAGCTGTTACTAATTAGTCAAATGCTGTCTGAACGGTGAACTAATCCACAAAATTCAAAGTATTAAATCTAAGGATATTTTTCTTACTGTTTATGATTATTAAAAACTTTTCTAAAGTATGTATAAAACAAAAATGAAAAATGATTAAATGGAAACGCCTGCTCACCACAATGTCGATGGAGAAGTCAGGTAAAAATAATAATGTGTAATTTGGTAACTAGAATAGGCGCAGTAGGACATAAAAGGACGCAGTTATCTTTTCCGGGCGTCGCCGTCGGCGCTACAGGAATGAAATAAGGACCGGAAATATTTAACGGTGTCGAGACGCCCTTAAACTTTTGGGTCGCAGAGTAAATTTACACTTCTGGAGGCTAATGTATTAAGGCAAACAATGTCGCCAGTAAATTTTACAATAACATAGTGATGCCACTTCTTGGGGTCTCTCTCACCAAGACCGTTTTAATGATAGCGTAATAACGGCGGAGTATTCCGGTAAATAGAGTCCTGGGGCTAGAATTACGGACCGAATATGAGAAAAATGATGACAGTATTACGTAGGTATATCATATCTTCGTGAGACTTGAAAAAAAATATGAAACTTCTAATGAACATTCTATACGGGAGTTCGAAGTGTGTCGATGGCAACGTGAAGTTTAGAATATAACGAAGTTTTTTCATATATTTTTTACTACCCATGTACTTGTTTGTCCGACATTAAAGCCGCGCTTCCATTGTTCATAAATAATAAATATTTAAAATAAAGAATATATCTATATAGAGTGTAGAGTAAAACAAATAATATAATATCGCATGTAATAACATTTCAGCGTCGTACGAGGAGTAATTGTCAATTAGGGCTTTCAATCCCGGGATCCCTGTCAATCCCGCAATTCCGGGATAATACTTCATGATTAACTACAACGTGTACCTCGGTTTATTTATGTGTATATTTTTTTTACAATACTTACATAAATAATACGTATATGCATTGTGGTTTCCCTCCATCTCATATTTCCTAATTACTGTCGTAAACAGGAACAGATAATTTTATGAACAATATATTAAATTATTTTTATTTTGGGTTGTTTTATAAAAAATATCAATTTCATATCGACTGTCGAAAGGAAAAAGAACGTAACCCACACCAAAAAATATTGTGTGTCGCTCACACAAAACGTACTGATACGCTATATTTATATAAAAATATATAATATATCGACTGTAGAAAGGCAAAAGGACACATCTCTCCGTCTTTTCAATAATCACAATGTATATAATTTAATACACGTTTTTTTCGGGCTATGCACAATGTTTTTTTTATGTGTGGGTTACGTCCTTTTTTCTTTCCACAGTCGATATATAAATAAATTTTTCTCAATAAGTAAAACAATAAAGTTTGGTTCTCAATAAATAAAGAAAACCAATCACGTGTCAAAAAAGAAATATTCATTCCAATCCTAGGTCATGGGTCCAGGATTGGATGCCCTAGTCTCAATATTGTCAATTGATAGTAGCGATCGTTCGTGATTAACGGTCAGCTCAGCAATAATGTTTATAGCAATTAGGCAACTCGCTACATGCCGCGCGAATTAAGTTTTATTCTCTTAGACTTATTAATATCTGAGGCCGTTCCCAAGTTAACAAAAATATTTATTACAAACCCGTCAAACGGAATCCCGAAAAAATCATACGGTTTCATTTCTACCAGGGCGCGATAAGTTTACACCAGGTAAAGCAATTGACGTTCTGCGAGAGTTCACGTGACCGGAACCATTTGTACGTTTCCCAGCCCAGACGAACTTTATGACGTCCTATCGTTGAAGCTATCAAAGTATCCGGAGCACATAAAAGAGCAGAAGAAATTTTATTCTCAAGTGAGGGCAGTGAGCAAGAGGTATAGGGACGCGTGGGTAAATGACATATCCGGATACTAAAAAAGGGTGGTCGCTATAAATCTCGCAGTCGGTTTAGTGGCTGAATTGAGTTAACTTTAGCCCAAATTAGTGCTGCGTACCGAATAAAATTTAAGGATGAAGCCACTGATTATGTTTATTTCATTTACGTTCTTCAAGCCAAAGTTGTCATTGTTATTTAAAAATAATTATTACTAGTCAATTAGTTGAGTTCACCACTGATCAGTTGAAAATGCACACTATGTGCGAAATCAGTTCTGATCGTTTCATGAAATTGTGGAATTAGTACAAAAAATGCGTTTTATTTTGATAAATTACTGTTAACACCTTAAAAATGATCAATTAATCGTGGTAGGTTCGAAAGACGTATTGCATTTTGGTTGTCATTGCTTCTTCGGTAAATTTTTGAAAAATAATTTACGAATATGTAATATATGAAAGTATTTGTTAATTTCAAAATCTAAATAAAAATTTGAAAACAGTTTTTTTCAATATCTTTGAATGTTCTAAATAAATCTGTTTCACAGTCTAGTTTGCGTGGAATAAAACATCCAACGAAACAGAAGAACGGCGATTGTTGACACTCATCTTATGCTGAATGTTTACCTATTGCAGGAAAAAAAGGCAATGTGATGCATTTTGAAAGCTTGCACGCTTTAAGCCTGAAAAGATCGTCTGATAAAGCAGGATACAGCCGACGTCTGGAAAACGTTAAATGGAAAATGCATAGGTACTCAGTAGGGGTGGGTGGCTGCCGCCGTGCTTTTTTGCAGGAGGTGTATTTCCATTGTTGTATTTTTGAGCAAGCAAAATCCGCAGCTTTATCCCTTACTTAGCACGTATCCCGTAAACAAATATATATTTTTGTTTAGTGTTAGAAATAAATTAAATTGTATAGTGATATTTTAAAATATGACATGTATGCATAATTCGATGAAACAGACGAGCACCTTAATAGTAATATTTTTGTCTGCTTTGATATGGGATTTAAAAAGGCATAAATGAAAAAGAAATATGTTAATGCAAATTGATTATATCGATGGTGTTTTGGCCAATTGATGTAACCATCAAAAAATAAAAAAAATAGTTAATGATTGGATCTCATTTTAAAGACGACAGAGCATTTCTCGGCCAAATGTTATAAATATTATAACATTGTCCACTTTTTGGAAAAGGAAACACCATTTTACATTGGTTTTAGGTTTAAAAATTCTGACCCGGCCACTTAGATGTAAGCCACTATTATATATAAGCCACCGTATCTGAAAACACGAGAATTTACAGGAGTGCATTTCAAAGATTCATAACGCAACTCACCATATAATGTTTTCGATAATAACAGATTTTACTCTCTCCTGAACAATTTCAATTTTGAGGGTTACATCAACATAACAATTGGCCAAAACACCGGTGATATTTACTGCTTAAATTGATTAACATTTTCATTTGCTGTATTTAAATGTTTTAGTTAATTGTAATATTACAACCATTAAATTATGTTTAAACATAGGGCCCAACTTATCGACGAAAACAATGACACTGAATAAAATAATTTCTTTTTTTATGTGTTGCGGTTGTGATTCTTAAATCAAATCAAAATATCGTGTGAAATCAATAGAATAATAATGGTGTTCATCACCAAATAAAGGTAAATCCTATTGCCGTAACCAGAACTTTAATAAAACAGAAATCTTTTGCCACATGTAGAAAAAATAGAGACAGATTGCATTGTAATGCAGCGCTATGTCTAGGCATGCAGAATTCATGGGATACTTGCAAGATTCAGTGCTCTTTGTTGTTTTTCTGGCTGCAAGAGAGACCAATATACTAAAATCCAGTCTGCTGGGGATTTATTCTGGCAAATGGACGAACGTTTCGCTTACGGCAATTTTCATACACATACAAGGGTATTGTTTTGAATGTTTGGCGATATCTGCAAAACCGTGCGAAAGGATTTATGTTTTTGCATCGCATTGGTATGATTTAAAATAACAAATCCATTTATTTTGATTATTGGATATCATTTGTCAATTTGCGACAAGTGATACAACACATACGTCAAATATATCAAGAAGATGCCGCTGGCATATGAAGTATCAAAAATTCAAGATTAATAATAAAAAAAAGTTATATCTATATATATATAAGAACGAATGTTTGTTTGTTTGTCCCTTATGCATTCCTATACCATTCGTCCGTTTTCGATAACACTTTGGTGAGTTGTTGTGCGCATACCCGTGAAGGTTGCTGAATAAAAATACAGCAACATCTCGGAAAACCTTCTGATTTATTCGTGTACGCACCAGACGGAAAACAAAAAATATACACTTAAATAAAAAAAACTCGCTAGTTGTTTATTTTACTGAGAAGTTTCAAAAGTATCGATAATTCTTTTTAGTACAAGCAGATTTATTTAATTAGTCATTAAATGAACTCAATATGATTTCATTGTCTTTTCCCCTCGAGTTGACTTTAAGTAATATTATTTATTTCTCCTTGAGTAAATCCCAAATAATTTCACATGACAAAATTAAATAGCGTATATTTTTACTGTTCAAATACTTGTTTTACTAATAGTAACTAATGTTTGAGATATCTAATTAACGTATACAATATAATATCAAAAATATGGTATGGAAAGTTTCATAAATTGATTTTTCAATCTTTCTTTTTCTTTCGCAGGTATATATGTCTGTGATGTCTTAAAAACGGGGCATAGCGAGAGCGTGACTGAATTTTTTTGTTAAGTGTAAGTTTTATTAGGGTCCGGAACTAAGAACGCACACCGTTAATGACAATGATTCGTGGAAATCGACCCAACGCAGGTGAAGGGCGCTCGGCCAATCGCCGGCGGACACGTTCGCTGGACGAGTCCATTTTTGACGGAAAGGGGTGGCTCCGACGGTGCGGGAGTCTTTTTGATTTTATGTGTTAGTCGTCGTTTGCCAGCCTTCGAGGCCGGAGAGTCACCGGCCACCGTGACCGGCACCGTTGACGTTGTGGATTGTTTGTTTTGTTTTGAAATTGGACTTAATTTAAAATCGTTTGTCGTGTCACTTGCATTATAACTTAAAAGTAAATTCATGTGTTAAGTAAATGTAGACTCAATTTTATGTGTTAGAATTATATTTGTGTATGTTAAACCACTGCATTCACTGCGATTAAAATAAATAAGAGTTGAACCGGATTTGAAATGGTGTTTGTTTGAGATCCCAGACCTTCCAGGACGTCGATAACCGACCATTCGCTGCTCTTCGATTCGGGTCTTCTCAAGCGATAAGCTAATTACTAGTCCTGTCTTAGCCCTATTCTTCTCTCCCTACTCTTTTCCAAAAAGATAAATTGTGCAACTAAGTAAGATGCAGTGCAGTTATCGTAGAAAAACTTCTATTATGATACCACCATTAAAAGTCCATATTTTCCACATTGTGAGCGGACATGGTAAAAAAATATTTATCAATAACCTTTCATAGGTTTGAAGAAATCTTTTGAACGGCTTTTTATAATATAAAAGAATAACACTAAAATATTGTGTAAAGTGTCGACTGTAGGCCGTTATCAAACAGCTTATAGTCATGTGTGCCGTAAAAACTATTTAGTACGAAAGTCACATAGGTTAAACGGTTTCCCGCAAAACAATATTTGTATACATTTAGCAAACAGTTGAGTCTGAATTTGCTTTTAATGGGAAAGTTTGAGTTTAAATATTTAGGGTGTAGCGATATTATCGCAATAACATTCTGGCTGCTCGGTCTATCTTTAATTTAAGTCCAGCGTGTCATTTACTTAAAATACTGTGATAATATATTAAATATTTCGATTCCCGATATATCATAAATAATTTAAACAATTTTATACTTGGTTATTTGAATTGAGTATAATAGGCATTCTATGAATTCTCCAGGCCAATGCCTTTGTAATAATATCCATTCTTAATTTCAGTCTTCATAAAGCAAAACCAGTTGCGAAAAAATGAAAGAATGATTTATGGTCGTATATTTCAGCATTTTAAAAAAACGATTAGATCTCCATGAATGAGCAAAATTTACAGCTAAAATACATACATCCATATGTAATTAAAAGAAAAAAATTAATATTAAAGTAAAAATAGCTGAGCGTTTAGTTCCACAAGAATTATAAATTATATCTAGTAGTTTTAACGATGGCGCAATGAAAAAATGCCTATCAATTATATTTAATAATACACATGGAATTAATACTTTGCTATGATTAACTTATTAAAATTGATTTCTAATAAATAAATGCCAATTCAAAGAAGAAAATAAAATAGTTACGAAAAAGCAAAAAAAAAGTTTGACTCTGTTTACTTTAATAAAATGATAGCGATATTGTAAAAGAAATCACAAATAAAATTAAGTGGATGGAGCAAAAAAAAGTCAGAAAACATATTATTTCAATTGGCAACATAAAAAATGAAGTATTGCAATAAATAATTTTAAGTGCTTCCATAAATGCAAGTAGATTGTTTGAGGCTGTATGTAAACAAATTTGGATAACTTCCAGTTCACAAAATACTCATTTTCCAAATAGATAGATGCATGAATGGCTGAAACTGAGGGAGGATGGGGAGTTCCGGTAACAACACGGCTCCGAAACAGCCACATCCGGTTGGAAACAAATCAAGCCACTGATGAAACGAAAAGCTGGCCGTCGCGACGGAGGCTTTATTGCCGCATACAACATAAAACGGGCGCTGCACTTTTGCATCCAATAGCGACGTGCAACCTTTTACATTATTGATCTATTCGTAAATGGTGAAACATAAAAGAACTTTTTTCATTAAAAATGCGGTATGTTTCAATAATCATATTGTTCGTATACCAATTTTTCGGATTCCAAAAATGTTGAACTCATAATTGTCTTACAATTTTAAATTGAATCATAAACATTCTTTGGGAAATCTGAGGAGAGAAGAAAGACGGGCGTGTTGGGCACCAGGAAAAGTCTTTTTTCAGAAGTCTATTTACAAAAGCTGCTGGTAATTTTCAAGAAATGTATTCGGCAATTATGTAAATTAATGGAAACGAACATCGCTATAAGTATTGCTTTATAAATTTGAGAGAATATAAATATAAAGATATTCATTGAATCGATTTAATAAACGTTTATAACGTCATTAAAATTAAATATAATAGAAAGCAGTAAAGAATAATGAATAAATTTAAACAACACTATCAGAAGGCATACGTCAAAAATAATAGTTCTCTATAGCTGGCTAGTTGGGAATGAAATATAAAGCTCGCAGACGATGCGAATGTAAAAGCTTTATAAATACCACCTATTTGTACAACAGTGAAATTGCAGGCGATAAATTCAGTTCATTTATATCGATTCATTCGACTTATATTGTTTTTGTGAACGGAGCTTAAAATGTAAGAGGTTTTATAATATATTTTTTACATCTCGATTTTTCTGATTTTGTTTAGGTAACTACCAATAAACATTATTTTATAAATAGCATTTCATGTTATGGCAATTCCAAATAGCCTATAACTCGAGAATGTATTTGATTATTACGTAAGTTATACCAGACGCGATAGTTCAATGGGAATAAAGAAATGAAACAAATAAAAAGCCCACTTTACAGTATCAGTAGATTCTCAACACCAAATTATAATTGCAACGCGCAGAAGCTGTAAATAATATACCGCTATGCTTTTTTCTACCCCTATCTCGGATCAACCCTATAACCTTTGATCCGAGGCGTTTAATTTATCCTATTAAACAATGTATAAAGATCCCGCATTACTCTATTGACCCGGATGAAGGGCCGTGAATATAAATAAACCCATAAGGGAAACGAAAGGGTTTTATATCCCAATAAATATTTGATGATAATGTTGTTTTTACCAGAAGAGAATCACCTATGTGGGGCCAAGATGTTACAAGAGTACGGTGCATGTTAAGGAATCGTTTTCATTACGGTTAAAGCTAAGGAGATAATATAAATAACAAAGAGTGTACGTTAAAACACGATGTAGATAACACTTATGAGGGTTTAACATGTAATTTATTAATACGGTTATAATTGTAGGATAAAAATATTCCTCGATTATTCAACATTAGGTGATTAGAAGAAATCTAAGCGGAAAATATTGGGGATTAATAGGAGTAAACGACGGTAAAACAGGAGTCTGTAAGTGGCATAGTTTAAACTGCCACAGATAGTTTATTTTGTCGCTGTTCTGGAAGAAAATACTAATCACTTTTAAGGTGTTAACTGTCAATTCTTGGTGGAAAGGCATTATATTTAACACAATTCATTTGTACTACCTCCACATGTTTATAATGATCAGGTCCGGTTTCGCTCATCACGAGCATTATCAACTGATAAAAATACAAACATAACAGGCCTATTTATATAAAATTGAGTGTTGAAAATAAAGGAATACAAAACAGTTGATTCATGAACTGTGACAAGAAATTACTGATCATCAAACAAACTATATATAAACCACAAATATAGTTACATTAAAAGTTCATTAACTGACATTACCGATGCATTAAGCGAATAGCAGATTGGGAAAATTTTAAGATCAAATTAGTGAACCATTTAAAAACAATGAAATATTAAATGTGTAATTAATATAAACAATAAACAGCCATGGTAAGTGGAGAACGGAGAGTATGAATTGTGTTTTATTTAAAAAAAAAAAAACAAAATGAAAATACTAAGTCGCAAAAATTACATTAAGTTAGCTATACTAAAATGTTCTACCGTATGAAAGAACACATTTAGTTTTATAAATTATGCTTTTTCTTAAAAACAGTTTCTTTGACAAAGTTCAAATTACTCAAAACTAGTTTGTATTTCGGCGTCCGTGGCGCAGTTGGTTTCGTCGCTGGCTACGGTTACGGATGTCTCGGGTTCAATTCCCGGTGCGGACGGTTTTCATAGATTGATCTTTCAATCGATTTATGGATTTCTGTTCGTAGTCTGAGTCCTCCCTCCCACCAATCCCATCATCACGGGGCGTAACGAGAGCGCTTAGCTAACCATTAGTCCTGCCATAGCCCCTATCCTTCTATCCCTACTCTCTTCGAAAAAGAAAATAGAGGTTGAGCAACTGAGTGACAAGCAGTTCTCGCAGAAAAAATTCTGTCAAGATACCTCCATTGGGAGACCATATGCTCCACATTGGGAGTGGACATGGAAAAAAAAGTTTGTATTTTCTTTCAGAATAATTGACGATTTGTTAGCAATAAGTACGAACAAATGATACTCTGAATTCAAAATTACTTTAAGTATGTAAATATTCAATTAACCCATGTATAAATCATAAATAAATCAACATTTAACTCTATATTTTTTTTAAATAATGACTGTATTATTTTCAATGCTCGTAGAGTAGACAACAGCGTCGTTAAAAATTCTGTTTATTTTACGTTTACGAAAAATATTATAACTTTATTTTAGTTCTTATAAATGCAGTAACTAGTACTATGATAAGCCCCTAGTAAAGAAAATGGTCGACAGTTTTCGTAAGTCACGTTTTACGATTCAGTATTATTATATTGAAAAAATATAAAAATTAATTGGAATATTCAAAGTAATACTTTCGACTGAAAAAAATAGTTTTGTTTGTAAAGTAGAATTGACGCTAATTAACTAACCTCCTATTGTCCGTGAAGTCATCAGGGTCGTAGCCATCCTTTGATGGCAGCAGTAGCGTCCTGGGCGTAGCGCCGTAGAGGGCGAGCGCTGCATTTCTGTTGAGCGCATCGTCTAATCGCGCCGGGTCCAAATGATAGTTCGGGTTCTCGTACGACAATAGCCCGTTTTCTAAAAAAAAAGAGAAATTAATGGTTAGTCATGTCATAAAAGCATCATTCATACAGTATAAATTATTATATCAGTACTCAAATATTGAATTATGTAAATCCTGTATTCCGTAATAAGTTTGCCAAATATAGATTACTACCAATAATAAAAAATTAATAGTTTCTATGAATAAAAAAAGCATTCTGTTAGTATGAATTTAAACCGAAAATTTTTTTGTTTTTTAGTCAAAGAAGGTCAACTCGATTGTAAAACTTAACCACACGCAGTCCGATCAAAATCCCGTCATTTTATTTAACACACATTTGTTTTTTTTTTTAAATTCGTGTGCTCGAATGCCTGAAGATGCCGAAAGGCGAAACCCGGGTCGTTAGTGACAAAATACATGGAAGTGTACAAAATCTCAATAATCCAAATTTGATATTGAAATTCCATCAAGCACCCTCAGTCGATGTCTTAAATTACACATTTGTTTTATTAATGTGAGTACCCGGTATGCGTTGCAATGCCACCCAAAGAAAGAAAACGTTTGTTTTTTAATTCTGTTTATGAAGAGATTTTAGATACACAATATTTTTTTTCCATCTGCGTACACAAATAAATCAGAAGGTTTTTGATTTTTTATTTTAAATTTAAATTTTTTTCTTCAGAAAAATTCACGGGTGTGCGCACCTCACCAAAGTATGATCGAAATCGGATGAATGGTAAAGGAACGCATAGAGGACAAACAAACATTCATTTTTATATAATAGATGACTAAATAGCTGAAAATAATAAATAACGATCCTGGAAACTTGGTATCGAGGGAGCTGGATAACTATTATGGTTTTCATAACTCCATTCTTATTTCTTTACTATCTCTAAAAAAGGTGTCTTAGAGAATGACATGCAACCAGTCTCGTTAAAAATATCTTTTATTGAGATGCTCGAGTCTATATTCTACACATCAGAGAGCGGATTTGTAAAAAAAATTAAGAATATTCTATTCGGATTTAATTTTAACTTTTGTTAAAAATCGTTGAATACCGCAACCTCAGTAAACTTGTATCGTTAGTCTGAACTTTTCATTTTTGAAATACAGATATCGTTGGAATCATACAGTGTTTTCATATCTTGAACTCAAATAGCTTCAGAGAAAAATTACTTAATTCATCTGATCACGTTTCAAAAAACGGTGAACTTAATAGTAAGCCAAACATGCAGTTGTTGAGCAATCACGTTTCCCATAAAAACAATCAACAGTTAACGCATCTAGATTTTCATTGAATTTACAGTAAATTTTCGTAAACTTCAAATGATTCTGCTGCAAAATTACAATTGCAAACTTTCGACGTCGACTGTATATTACTGGGGTGCGATATTTTACATATGAAATTTGATGATAAATTGTTGAATTAATATATTTCATATATTGAATGTGAAGATGTATTTTGATTATATTCATCTAACACTTAGTTAATTGAACGTTTTCGCATCAGTTTACACAATTATAAATACATTTCCTGAGCAATAATGCAATCATGAATTCAATTAAACATGTATAATGTGATATACCGGTTTTGTGGCACGGAATAAGGCGACTAATCACTTTGGATTGTTGTGTGACTAGTCTCGAGATAATTTAGCGTCGAAGACACGAACTGCATGCCGTCTTCAACGAAGATTTGTGACGCAGACTGAAGACAAACAAGCGGCGACGCAGCGGGGCGTCGTGTTGGCAGACAGGTGAGAGTAACACAGGCGTGTGAAAATTCGAGACACGCCGTGATAATATTATTATGTCGAAGTTGTGATATGTAAATAATTTCACGGTATACACCGGGCCTGAAGCTGGGTGCTCAACGTAGATGGTTTATGTTGCAGTGTTCACGGGTCTATATTCAAGGGTTTCATAAATTATTTTTTCAATCGGTTTATGGTTTTGTGTTCGACTCGACCGCATGGATGTATAACTATGATGTCGACATTTCATTTTCTCCTACCTGTCTGATCTATTAGCGAACGACTATACACTAATCCTATCTTTCTATCTCACCAAAAAAGAGGTTGAATCAGTTATATACATTCTTTCATAAAATTAATTTTGCTCTCTTTTTTTTACGAGTAGATCGCGTCGTGGCTCAGTAAAAGAAGCACGTGTGTACTTATAATAGTAAAATTATTGAGCAGGCCTGGGAAAGACGTTTATAATCTACAAGGGTATCTTACAAAATAATAGATGATTTAAATAAATAAGCTTCTAAATTACTTTCAATTAATAAACCGTTTTCAAATGTTTACGGAAAACAGATAAAAATGATAATTTAATGGTACTTTTTTTCAAAATTTTAAAAATGTGGAATCTCAGACTATTTTATTTGTTGCTATAATTGTATATCAACTCAGTATAATCATAAAGTATAGTATAATATAATGGTTATGGGATTTGTCGTAAAAAAAGAATTCTATATGTATATAAATATATAATATCGTCGCTTTTCTGGAAAAAAACACGGAAACGCAAAAATTACATATTGAGTTATTTATACCAAAATGTTCCTTATTTCAAACTTTACCACATGAAAGAACATTCTTATTTTTTTAAATTAATAGTGAGTACCCGGTATGCGTTGCTATGCCACTCAAAGAAAGAAAGTGTTTGTATTTTAATTCTGTTCAGGCCAGACTGAGCCTGATTGTACTATGACTATATCCTTCGCGCAAGTGCAAGAAATAACTTGACAAAGTTTTATCGGAATCGGATGAACGGTATGGTTGGTAATGCATAATATACGAAAAAAACCCACATTGATTTTTATATATTAGATGCTTTTACTTAAAAACAGTTTTTTACAAATAAACTAAATGAAAAAGTTTTAAACATCTGAAAAAAGTCCAATTACTCAAAACTAGTATTTTTCAGTTAGTGTCTTCTTCCAGAACATCGACGTACATATGTAAGTGTGTTTTTAAATCGACAAATTGGAATTGTTAGGTACATACGATATATTTTGAACGAAATGTACTCATGACAATAGCTGCTTCTTCAAACAGGACAAGAGTTTATCAATAATATACAAAATTTTAGTGTACGAAAATAAGTCGTCTAAAATGACTGAATCTGGTGGATACCACAAATCTTATCCATTTAAAGTCAAATTTTAAATTTCGCTATACGCAAAACGATTATAATACTAAATTAGTAGTCATAATAAGGCTATCTATCTGGCCATAAAAACGAGTATATATTACTAGATAACAACCCAATTAGAAATCGACAGATACAAGATAAAAACGAAAGAAACGAGATAATAAAGTTTTCAGCGTCCGTATCAAGAAAATTTACAGCGACAAGTTTGTTTTACTTAGACACTGCAAAATGGCGGCGTGCGTATAAATTAACACTCCGTCTCATTTTCATGAACGAGTATGGAACTTAGTAGCTTTAGTACTTAATGTGTTTCCATGCTAGTGTAAACTTGCTAACAGCTCAGACTTGGCCTGATAAATGAGACTCTCCAAGAGAAGATCTGATCTTCAATATGGTTTGTTCAAACAAATTATTTAGTTAAGACACTTCTTGGAACTTAAATGGAATTATGCATACAAATTTTATGGGATAATTAGCGGTTTGTCATGGCATTTAATTTTGTTATTGTGCGAAGCTAGCAAAGAGTTTAGTTGATGTCATCAACAATGTGTGAGGAGGGATAAATATCATTTTCTTGAAATATTTAGAAAATAGATAAATTGATTCATGCTATATACGTAACTAAGTAGTAATACCGTGACTTAATGCATGACATTTAATAAAATTAGCTATCTAATTTATTAAATGTATAAACGATATAAAACGCGATATCTGAGAAAATGTTTCGTCTTCGGTCAGCGAAAATTATAATTGTGTGTAAAGAAAAAAGTCTCAATAAAATAACACTTTTATCAAGTGTGATGACTTCACACAACAGTAGTTACGAAATGTGATATTACAGAGTGCAAAGATAAGTAAATACGTGATTGTAAAAGGAGACTGTCTGCAAGCGTGAGAATCACCATATACGATTTTTGTAAAACGCAATACAACGAGAGGAGAATATAGGAAAAGGATTATCAGTCTTTCGCCATTTTCCGACCGTGTAACATCCACTCCAGACTGCAGTACAACATACAATATCGTAAGCACATATTCCTAAATAGGTGCTAATAAGGATACTCAATTGTGCCGATATATAAAGCATCATTCATTCGAGTGAATCGTAGTTTCAATGGAAATTTTCTTACATATTACATAATAACCCACTGAAACTGTGACGAGTCTCCATAGTGGACACTTTTCTGGTTTCGTTATTTGTAAGTTGGGTATACACTAAGTCAATATAATATATATAGCAGGGTAGGGATGTTATCCCTACCCCACCTGCGTTCTTATTGAGTACTGTCTTACTTACTTAAAGCTACTGTCGGCTGAAGGTTGTGAATGAGGTAAACTACTAGAAAAACTTTTTACGAATACTGAAATCATTTATATCACAAATAAAAATTTGTGATTTTGTTATGTCATAGAAATACTGCAATATTTCAGAAGAGTTCACTATTAAGTATTAAGGTGTCCAAAACCACAAAATATATAGAAATATCGCAAACTGGCTTATTATATGCTATTTATATGCTATATCTAAGGACTGCGAGCAAATTTTATTACAGACAGATTACCTGTATTGCGAAAAAAAAATAAACGGACTTCCTTATTACAAATTAAACAAAGTACCAAAATAGGCAAACAGTTCACCCGGTAAAGTACCTACCGCAAAAAGTTTCCGAACAAATGATATCCGGAACGAGAAAACATTCATGACTTTCAGTCTGAAACTTCAGCCAAACACTCGGTGAAATGTTAGGAAATAAATCGCACAAATGGGCTAACTTTGACCGATGTCTAGTATATATATTATGTGTACCTAAGTAGTTGCCGTGTCAATAGTTGCTTATGCTAAACAAAACTTGCGAAGCTTTTCAGAAAAGAAAAACAGACTGCGAGGCGTGTAAACATAGGCCGAGAGAACACAAACATTACTTTGTTTATAAACGATGGTAAATCTCGAAATTACATGATTATTTTATCAGGTACACGCCGAAATTTTCCACGGTAATATCTTAAATAAAAAAAACTTTGTATATACTTGTGTACACGATGGAACTGTTGAAATGAGGAACCAAGATTTGTTATTAGTACACAGTCTAAAAATATACACACATTTTATCAGTTTCTTGTAAAGTTATGCAACGTTGAAAACATACTAAAGGAAAGGGATTACAATAGAATACCTTATATATTTCATATCGTAATGAACCTTTTAACCAGTTGGTATGGCGAGGAAATATATACTAAAAACTCATATAGGTAGATGGCTAAATGAGTTTTTAGTGTTAATATGATTTAAATATTGCCTAAAATAACTAAACAATCTGTCCGTCGCATGCATGTCATGACTTCCAAATATTCGTAAAATAAATTATTAGAATATCGAATATTACAACTAAAAAATATTTGAATAATGTTAAAATTATTCGAGAATTAACAAATCTAATCGTAAATATTTGAAAGATTTTATTTCATATTTTATAAAAAACAGCACATTTAACGTTTTTCGTTGTTTTTAAGTTATGTATTTATCATGCTGTAGAAATAAATATGAGTGTTGAAATTTTTTTTTCATGTCCGCTTCTAACGTGGAGCATATGGTCTCCTAATGGAGGTATCTTAACAAATGTTTTCAATGAGAATTGCTTGTGATCAGTTGCTAAACCTCTCTTTTTCGGAGAGAGTAGGGATATAAGTATAGGGTTAGGACAGGACTTGCGGTTAGCTAATCGCTCTCGCTACGCCCGTGAGGATCGGATGGGTGGGTGAGGAGGGATTTTTAGATACCACAAACACTCAGACTACGCACAGAAATTCATAAATAAATAGAAATATCAATTTATGAAAACTGTCCGCACCAGGAATCGAGCCCGAGACATCCGTAGCTATAGCACACGACGCTACCAACTGCGCCACGGACGCCGACATTAATAGTATAAAATGAAAAAATATTAATAGTATATCATGTTTCAATTAATTTTCAGGAATTTTCGTATTAAAATAAATATTTTACTTAACGAGATTGAGTATACCCGATGTTGTGTCAATACAATGTAAAGTATATTGTTTTCAAATAAATTATACCAACATATAATGCAGGCCTCGAATGAAATACTTTTTTTGTTGATAATTTGGTTTAGTATCGGGTAAGTTTATATTTATGTTTTGAAACATCAGCGATTAATGTATCAAATATTCGGATATATGAATATCGAAAAAGTGCCAAATATATTCGAATATTCGATTGGAATCTCTAGTTTATTATGCTTAACGAATTCGGACGAATTAGACTATCTTCAATTTGCATCGTATTTTACCATTTCGAGTCGAAGAAGAAATCTATATTCTATATAGAAAATCTAGTACTAGGTATATAAAATTATATTATTGTCAAAAAGAAGTTTTATAGTGATAATCAAATGCAGAAAACCTGCATAGTTTGATTCAATGTAAGATAGCGATAAGAGAAGAAAAAATGACGGCTTCAGAATGTGTTTGTAAATATGTACAAAATTGGTAGCCCTTGGGCCCACCCAGACCAGGCTATGAACAACAACTAAACAAATAATGAAACTTTTTAGCAATTCAGATAACAAACACTTGATGCGAGTAGGTAATGAAAATGAATAGTAAAGACAAAAATTCTAAAACTGACATTCAAAATTACAATACCAAATCTGCAGACGATGTTCACTGGTGCATATGAGATCATATTCTGGGGATTTTTTCCGTTTAGAAACAATGCATTCCAGTCTGCTGGAGCGATTTATAAATAACTGATGATTTCCTTGAACGCCAATCTAAAAGCGTTTGCGCGTAATGTTGAAAAAGAAACGCGATATATTATATTACGAACAACCGAAATAATCTCGATCATTATTTACTTTATCGGTAGAATGTTTCGTTAGGAAAAGATCTGGTCGCAGAACGGTGATAAACATTTATTAATTATAATCGACGTTGTTCTGGAAAATTATGTAACCCTCAAAATTGAAATTGTTCAGGAGAGAGTAAAAACTGTTTTTTTGAAAACATTATATGGTGAGTTGCGTTATGATTCTTTGAAATGCAATGATGTAAATTCACAGGTTTGCAGATACGGGTTTATATGTAGGGAGTGTCGATATAATAGTGGCTTACATCAAGTGGCCGGGTCAGAAATTTTAAACCTAAAACCAATGTTAAAATGATATTTCTCTTCCAAAGAGTGGTCAGTTTATTTTTCTAATTTAGATCATTTGGCCGATACCAGCTCTGTCGTCTTTATAATGAGTTCCGATTATTAACTCATTTTTGTATATTTTAAAAAATAAAACACAATTTGTTTGTACTACTTCCACATATTTATAATGATCAGAACCGGTTTCGCTCATCACGAGCATTATCAACTGATAATGCTCGTGATGAGTGAAACCGGTCCTGATCATTATAAATATGTGGAAGTAGTACAAACAAATTGTGTTTTATTTTTTAAAATATAATGTCTTTCCACCAAGAATTGACAGTTAACACCTTAAAAGTCATTTTTGTATTATTGAGGGTTACATCAATTGGCCAAAACACCGTCGATATGTAGTGCTGTATCGAAGGCAGCATTTGTATGTCAAATATTCAATTTTTAATAATCTTTACATAATAACAATATGTAAGTAATTTTTACAGCCATAAATATATTGTTATATTGTGTCAACGACACATCCTCCGGACAACGCTTTACAAAAGTGTGATGTGAGTAGATTGAATATTTTCTGCAAAGTAATTATGAAACTCTACAAAACCTTACTTTCTATATGTTAATTAGTTATAATAAAATTTATAAAACAAGTATTATAATTAAGATTAGAATTAGTATGTGTATTGCCAAAAAAAGTGTGACACTTTTGAAATACCTTTGACGTTAAGAGTATTATGTTGTTTTTCAAGCCGTTTAATTTATTATAAACTAGTGCTAGTACTACCCGGCATGCGTTGCAATATCACTCAAAGAATGGAAGAGTTTTCGTTTTGATTCTGTTTATTGAAGTGCTTTTGGATTAGAGGTCTGCAGGGGCAGAAATTTCATAAAATTATCCGGTCCGAGCCCGTCATCGACCAGGCCCAAGCCCGAGTCTCAATATCACACTTGTTACCCGAACCCGACCCGAAGCCTAGATTTATTTTTCTCAGCCCGAAAAAAGCACGATTTTTTTGAATATAGTGATTCATTTATACTTTTCAAACAATATGTATTATTGTTTCGATATTTCGAACGATATTCATAGCACATGTGAAATAAATTATTAAATTTATGAATATTACCCTATGGCTGACTCATGACCCGAACGTAGTACGAAATATGCGTACACGAATAAATTAGAAGAATTTTCAGAGAAGTCGCTGTATGTCCGTATTTGAGTGTTTTCTCCCAAAGTTTCATCGAAATCGAATGAATGGTTAAAGAAAGCATAGGGGAAAAACAAACAAAACAACATACGTTAATTTATATATATAGATTAATGTTGTTCTCCATATTTCAAATTGATAAATATAGATAAAAATACTTAAAGGTAGATTTTAACTGTTTTCTCTACGATACGTATCTCATAGCAATATTATAATGAATCGACGTACTGCACTATCGTAGGAAAGTGTTGATAATTGAAATAACTACTATGGTAACTTGTATCGGGTTTGTATTCTAAAATGTATTCAAAAATGTAAGAAAGTAATAAATTTGGTAGGTTAAATTTATTTATATAAAGCGTATTAATCATAATTCAATCCGGTAATTTAATTCAGACCAATCCATCCTTATAAAACGTTTTTACCTTTTCCACCTCGCATTCATATTCCGCAGAAAAAAATAATAATAAATTACCTGGATAAAAATACAAAAAACTGTAAGTCCTCCCGAAACGGAGAATCTGTATGATTTACGATACAGACTACCAACTGAATATATCACTTTTTCATTGCTTTTTTTCTTGCTTGCGTAAATAAAACACGTGAATTTATTATGAGGCGTTTTCCCGACGACTGGCAAACAGAAGACGATGCCCGTTCAGAGCTAACAAGATATCGTACGTGTTTATTCGAGAACTTGAGGAGCAACACGATACAAATAAATTATAATATGTGGGTATGACTGAGTCCCCTAAGACTTGATGCACAGAATGCAATTCAGACTTCTTAGAAAACTTATTATGGTCTTGTACTTAAATTATAAAGTTTGGTAATTCTATCATTTTAAGAAAATAAAACGTTTCAATTGTATATCCTAAATCTATCTCACTGTATATCATATTTGCTAATTTCGAAGTTTGAAATATAAATTAAAATTACAATATATAAAAATGAATTTTTCTACATACTTAGCTCAACGTGGATGAAACCTTAATAATTTGCAAGTGGTGTCCCGATGATCAATATATTGCCTAGAAATGTGGACATAATCGGCGTGGCAATTTTTTTTTACTAATTCAAATTCAAACAAACAAACAATGCGTATTTTAATATTACATTTTTTTTCAATTATGATTGATTGATTTTTTCTTTCAAGTTTTACTTTATTATAGTTAGCTTTGACACCACAAATTTTCCATTTCTTTTACAATCGTTAACACATCTTAAAATATTACCATATCTTCGCCTCAGGTAAACAAGGTTCCATCTGTCGTTTTTTTACAAAATCACTTTTAAATGCAGTTTTATTCGCATTAAAAATACGGTTCTATCTGCATTTAAAAAACCTTAGAATTGTTCGTTCAAAAAATCTGAAAAAAAATATTACAGTGCATCAAGGTTCAGTCTGAATATATAATTAGAAATACCGCGTGTAGAAATCAGTCTCAAAAGTGTTCGTTTCTTTTATTTATGTATGTGAATTCATTCAAAAAGTAATATTTTCTGAATTATAAAATTGCTTCTCCTGAACAGTTTTAGTTTTTGCAGATAGAGCCTTGTTATTATTATTAAGTACGAAAGATAACCGATATGATGAAACAAGATGTTTTTATCTCACGATAACAAAAAGAATGCAGGTCTACAGACATTTCATAGTTTCTTTCGCGGTTTTTCTTTTAAATAATTGTTGATTTGTATTAAGATATTTTGTTTTTAATATTGACAATCTTTCCGACGGAAGCAGCGAAATAATTTAATATTGTAAAGAATAACTTAAAAATCTAATCAGCGCTAAGACATGTACGATACGCTAATTGCTGGGAGGGAATTTAGCAATTAGGATGAAAAAAAAAGAAAAATGGATATCAATAAGAGAGGTTGTGATCAGCAACCAGAATTATATTTCTGCATTAACAGTTTGATTTATATATTGGCCGATTAAGTTGGAAGATCTTGACAGCGAAATGATCGAACTGACCGTTATGAATTTGCTGGTCCAGAAACAAGGAGTCAAAATTTTGCTTATGACAGAAAACATTGTGGGACTTAATAATTGCGATAAAATAAGTTAAGGAAAGTCTCGATAGAATTCAAAGTATGATCGGATCAGGCTTAAGTTTTCATAGTATTGTGCGGCGGATCGCAATGGCGCAGAACTGCTGGTAGACGGTAAGCTTTATTGGACGGAGTACGTGCCGATGGCGGAAACTTGCAAACACAAGAAACACCATAATATAGTTATTACGACGAATACCAATGTTTTACTTGAGCAATGAGCGCTCTATCGGTGAAGTTTGTTGCTCATTGGGATGGGCTGAATCTACAATGGTACTAATAATATGTATAATAAAATAAGCATTATTTTCAATTAAAAATTTAACGTGATAATAATCTCCTGTATTTTGTATTATTTAAAGTATTTAAACTAGCCTGCAGAAGGCAAAATTCTTTTTTTGTATAGACAGGCTACTTTGATAATCAATTACGGGATAGAATTGTATCACGACATATATTTTATTATTAAATTTGATTCATTGTAACATGTTTGGTATTTTTAAAGAATACGATTTCAATAAAAACAGACATACCTATATACCGCTTTAAACCCGTCTTATTAAAGATAGTATCTATTTATAAAATTATTTACTACAATTTTAAGTACTATAATGACGATTCAATTTCTTATATACTTTAAAAGATTTTCATTTATTTTATTAAGTCTTAATGGAATCGGATGCAACTAAACTACATCGAATGTGCTTTAGCCAATTGATGTAAGCTTCAAAAAATACGAAAATTAGTTAACGATTGGATCTCATTTAAAAGACGACAGAGCAAGTCTCGGCAAGATGTAAATTAGAAAACTAAATTAAACACCTTTTGGAAGGAAAACATAATTTTGCATTGATTTTATGGTTCAAAATTCTGACCCGGCCACTTGATTTAAGCCACTATTATATCGACACTCCCTACATATAATTCCGTATCTGAAAACATGACAATTTACAGGAGTGCATTTCAAAGATTCATAACGAAACGTACCATGTAATGTTTTTACTCTCTCCTGAACAATTAAAATTTTGAGGGTGAAGTGCATCAATTGGCCAAAACACCGTCGATATAATACGTAGCGTACGATTATTCGTTACCGTCAAATGTGTATTTGTATAAAAAACCATGTAAACTATAATTTTGTGTATAGGTTCTTAGTAATTCATTTACATAACATTCATGTGAAACTTGGATAAATGAATCTTCGCCTAGTCAGGAACCAACATACAGTTCTCTTTCAAAGCATGTTCGTTCGCAATGTGAATATGATTACCTGAGTGAGAATCTCATCAATAAGCTTTGTAAAAAGAAATGGTCGTGAGTCAGTTTATCTAAATATCTTTAAACACTTCAAAATATATAATAAAAGATTAAGTTAAATGAGTTTCAAACATTAGTTACATACTCCTCGGGCTATCGATAAAAATATTCGATGGAGAGCCTTACAGAATAGAAGCCCAGACCGTATGCTAGTTAATCATTGCGGTCGGTAAGACTTATATTATAGATGATTTATACAGGGCGTCTTAACAGGTGCGATAAAATTTTAACCTCTTTCGTAAGATAGGTTAGGTTTTCCCTCGCTTCGTTATAATAATATAAAAAAACAAAAACATTCCATTTTATCGAATTTAGCCGAACTGCCATTCAAAATTATCCCTAGTCTAGAAAGCGTTCCCAGTCACGAGGCGCACTATCCGGCGGAAGTGGTGGATCAGGAAAGGTGGACGCTGAACTGTTGCAATGCCAACACTACTGATCATAAACCGAACCTAAATATTATATGATCATCGATTCTATGCTGCATAGTAAATCAAGAGTGGGGTCATAGCGTTGGTTGAGCGATTAATCGATACTCAGCCCTCCTTACGACACAATTGGGAAGATAATCATAGATTATGTATTTATCTAGCTGATATTTATAAAAATAATACACATTTTTCTGTACTAGATTCACAATTTTTGATCAGTACATATAGCTTTGTATAGCTTTGATTAAACAAAAGCTTGAACTTAACAAGAATTGAAGGTTTACACCAGCAGAGGTTCGAATATACTAATAATGCTTTTATAATATCGGCATTCCCTACGTACAATCCTGTATCTGCAAACGTGACATTTTACGCAGTTGTGAAGTAACGGCTGCATGTCTCTTCTTCAAAATTGGAAGAGTCCTATTATTTTTAATCTAGTTTCTTTGTTATTAATTGATATTAGAAAGTAGTTGCATATTTAATTAGGTCGCTGTGGCCGAGTGGGCCGACTTCTTATTCGGTTCCGCGATCAACTGCTCGAAAATGCGAATGGAAATTTTCAAACGTTGAGAAGTTTTTAATCGTTTTGTGTGTATGATCTTATAGATTTCTGTGATATTTTCATCATTTCTCACTCATTCAATCCAATCCTGACGTGGATAAAAATTGGAGCGATTATCTAACTACTATTTCCTTTCTGGTAAAAGTTTCCTATTATTAACCTCTTTAATGAGCGTGGTCAAACGACTTTTTTCTAACCAGATCAAGTTAAAGAATATCTGTTGCGATTCTCCATTAACGATTCAAATTGGGTGGCGGGCAAGTTTTGAGTATTTAAATTTATAGATGTTAAACTGAAACACAAAAAAACGTGCTTAGTAAATGTTTAATAATAATACCGAATAATCCAGCGATCGTCTATCGTGGGTCGCCGTGCCGGTATGAAATAATATTATGGGCGGGCGGGCGGTTGTGGAAATCGATTTAGTTTACTTGCTCAGCAGACACCTTTATTAGTCTTCAGTCTTCACTTCGGACGTGACCAAAGAGCCAACTAACTCATACCGAACCGAATCAATATGTTGGCATTGGCAATAATGACAACGGCGCCGGAGCGCTGAGAACTGAAGAGTGTATTGTCAAACGTTACGTATGGTGATTGGTCGGTTTAAAAATGGTTTCTTCAAATGACTGTACCATGTTTTTTATCGCAATAAGTTTGCTTTTACACTGAGAACACTATAATAAAAAAAATATATATCCTTATGTTAATTAGGTAGATTCTACAAAACAATAAACATAGGTTAGATTAATATGACTTATTGTGTACCTATTGCATTTGATTTTTGGTTTAAGTAAACGAATGTAAATACTTCAATCGTTCAATTTTATTTCTCCAACAAACAATGTGTTCTAATATAAATCTGCAATTGATAGTTTAACCGATAAAATATCTTCATTCAGAATACTGAATGAAGTTAAGCCTATAATATATGTGTTATAAATAAATTTATGTGAAAATTATTAGTTTTCTCGAGGCGGTTTCGGCATCTTCAGAGATTCAAGAACAGACATTAGAACTTAACAGCTTATAGATATTAAAAATAACTTAACTAAAAATTATAAAAGTCAAAAGATACTATGTTTTGATGTGTGCATACATGAAAAACGTTTTTTACATAACTCTGTTGTTAAATTGAAAATAGTTAATTGCCATCTAATTGCTAAGCTACAAACACCCACGGAGAGGACTCGAGACCTCCTAATATTGAATTGAATTTAAACCCAATTACAAGTAAGTAATAAGTGAACTGAATTATAACGTATCAAATATTTAAACTCGTTTTTCTCGGAATATGTATAGAAGGCTTGGTTGAAACCAATTTTGGTACGAAGATTTGGTTTTTTTCTCTTCTATTGTTCATAATGAGAATTATATAATATATAGCCTTGTCAATTCGAGCCCATTCGTGCGTTCGAGCGCCTGAAGATGCCGAAAGGCGAAACCCGAGTCGTTAGTGGAAAAAATACATGGAAGTGTACAAAATCTCAATAATTCAAATTTGATATAGCCTCGTGTTTGTGCTTTTTTATATTTCGTTAATTTACTTTATTAAAATAATAATATTATGTTTCAGTAATCCAAATAAAAAAATGCGTAATTATTCTGCAATGTCTGACTTTCGATTTTTCATCCAGAAAGCATCCACGAACGATCCATCCGAGCATATTCACGAGCAGCGCCGATTCGAGATCCGATGATTGACTATGCCCTGTTCGGCGAGAAAGCTCACAACTCACAACGCTAGGGGTCGTGTTCATGTTATTATTATTTGTTTTTCGCACCATCTGCCGAGCATTGTTCTAACTAATACAGGAGCAATTCTAATTTCCATATTTTTAATATATATAGAAGAAAATGTACGACGTATTACGGGTTTTATATTAAAATATATTTCTACAAAAAATGTGGAGGTATTTCAGATGGAAACGCGATAAAAGGCTTGTATAAAATGGATGCAAAAAAACGTACATAAGATATAACTACAATATTCCATGAGCATGGTGAAACTAAATGATTCTCGGCGAGACTTGGGTATTAAAAACCATCGTAAGATGTAGTAAAGACAGATAAAACGGTTTACTAAATTACTAAGCACAATTGGAATTTTATGATCATAAAGTCAGAACACATTAAAATGAAAAAACAAGATAATCAACAATAGTAATTGGTTGTATTTAACAACAAATCGTTATTTTAGATATTCCTATTGTAATGCACTGTTTTATTTTCCAAACAGAACATTGTGTTTGTGATGTTAGTAAGTATTTTATGTAAAATATTTTGTTTCAGGGTTTTGATAATTTTTCAAATCATCTTTTATAAGCTAGATCAGGGGTTTCCATCAGACCAGGGACCACACTGACTTATCCACTAAGTCTTAAATGTCAAGACCTAGATAGCTCATCATACCAAAATACTGTCGCTTTGAATTGACTAGCCAACGAGTGAGATAAGGAGATTGCTCATTGTAAATTTTACAATGTAATCAAAATAAACTATCGCGGGCCGAATAACGGGCATATCCGGCCCGGCTTGGTGATGATCGCGGGTCGTAGTTTGGAAACTCCTGAGCTAGACTAAAACTTAAATTGCATCTCGTACAACAAATAATGTTGAGGAAGGGGATTATTTTTTGAAAATACAATTAAGCTTTTGTTATTGATATCTGTTTAAAACAAGTTTTAAGCCAGTTTTTGGAAAATATCCAAAATTTTATCATTAAGATCATAATCGACAATAATCAAGTTTTCAAGTTTCTCTTCATTGTTTAACTGCCAATTATTTTATATATTATGTTATCTGTTGAACACATCAGTTTATAGGATAGGCATTAATTTTAAATTATGCAACAAAATACGACTGTAATATGTTTTTACACAATTCGTCTAGAACAGGTTTTTACTTATTGATGAAAAGATTATGTTAAATATTTATCTATTGAATCGCTATATTTACTATGATCTTTACTTTGAGTGAATATTCAGATGGCCGAGAAATTGGTCCTCCACACAAGAAGCAGCACTCATCGTTAACATATTGATAAATGATTTCAAAACGATCTCTTTTCGACACAATCATTAATAATAAACAAACTTGTTAGAAATAATTTAAGACATCGAATGAGGGTGCTTGACGGAATTTCAATATCAAATTTGGATTATTGAGATTTTGACATTAATAGAGCCCAGTTAAATTCCTTGCCAATTTTGAATGAGCAGCTGAACCTTCCTAATTCTCCGCTATTATATCCTATACGTTGAAACACCTAACAGATGACACTAAATGTGGAATGATTGTATATATTTACCCATTCGTCGAATTACATCCCGTCAAAATCCACAATACTATTATAATTGAAAATTCGTTTCAAAAAGTAAAAGCGGCATTCCCATTTTTTATGGTTTATTCCAAATAGATAAGATTCCCGAAATTTAGACGTCTGGTTGACTATTGTAAATAATATTTGTCGCATTTGTATTTTCTATATAAACGTTAGACACTGTTTACTGTCTCTATTCGACCATTCAACTCGAATGCCTGAAGATGCAACAACGCTCTTTAGTGACAAAATACATGGAAGTGTACAAAATCTCAATAATCCAAATTTGAAACTTGTTAGAGTTTATAAATGCTTCCAAACAACCTTAAGACGACCATAGATCACTTGAAAAAAGTATTTATATATCTTTTGATTAACTAAACTGATGAGTTTCAAAAACTCTTATGAGTATTTATCCAGTTCAACTCATCCTTTTGAATAGTAACATTTTTGACACATATTATATACGACATTCAATAGAAATTCGTTCAATAACTCACATCCCAATTTTTTTACATTTATTCCATAGATATGAGAATTCTACGTCTGGTTGACTATTGTAAAAAGTCTAAACATTCAAACAAAGATACGAAATTTTACAGAACCTATCCACCGTCAACAGACACAACGGCCACAACGCAACAACGACTCTTTCGTCGTCGGACGTTCTGAGTTTCTGAAAAATTTTATTTGACGTTATCTATATATATAAAAATGAAAGTTTGTTTGTGTGTTTGTCCTCTATGCGAACGTTAACCATTCATCCGATTTCAATGAAACTTTGGTAAGTTGTTGTGCACACATCCGTGAAGGTTTCTGAAAAAAAATTAAATCTACAATCTAAAAAAAAACAGTCCAAACACACAGCGAGATCGACACGTATACGTACCAGACGGGCTCGGGTATGTAAAGACAATTCAGATTCGGTCTTGGGTCGGACCCTGGTAAGGAATTCAAATTTAAGAAAAATATTTCGTACTATGTTCGGGTCATGGATCAGCCATATGGTAATAGTTTTCATAGCTTAAATAATTTATTTTACATGTGCTTTGAATATCGTTGACAATATGGAAACAATAATACATATTGTTTGAAAAGTATAAATGAATCACTATATTTATAAAAATCGGGCGCTTTTTTCGGGCTGAGAAAAATAAATCTGGGCTTCTGGTCGGGTTCGAGTAACAAGTGTGTTATTGAGAGTCGGGCTCGGGCCGGGACGAGCCTGAAGATGATGGGCTCGGATAGGGTAATTTTATGAAATTTCGACCCGTTCAGACCTGTAATCCAAAAGAACTTCAATAAACACAATTTAAACGCTGACCCTTTCTTTCTTTGAGTGGCATTGCAACGCATGCCGGGTACTCACTAGTTTAAAATAAAAAAATTATATTTTAACATTTTTTCAAGCTGAAAATCTTGTGATAAGATTAGAAGTATTTTAAATGTGAATACTTCTTTTTCTATTCTGTGTGCGATTTTTTCCTGTTTGCTTTTTCTGTCCGCTTTTTTCCTGTGCGGTTTTTCCTGTGCGGTTTTTTCCTAGAACCGATTTAAATTAGTGTATTTACCACTCAGTAGTATCAGTAGCATATCACATAATTTATACAAAGAATTGTCATTTGTTTATCTGAGAAACAAAATCTGGATTCATCGATTAAAAATGAGTTGTTACTATTTTTTCCGAAGACGATGATAAATATCGATTGAAGAATATTTTCTAAATCAATTTGATTTAAAAATAATAAATATAATGACAATCCAACAACGATTATAATGAATTAATGAAATTTATTTATGTACAACATTTTAATAAGAGATATTTTACTGTTGTTACTTTAGAATACTAATGAATTCATGTTTATTTTATAAGCTTTCGACAATATAAAACATATAAAGTCCAATCTATGTGATATTCTAGCCGGCAGTCAAGGTAGGAATGTAAAGTTATAAAGGCGTAAAGATTTTATGCGCGGTCGTAATATTTCGAAAATCTCAGCTGCAGACGAAATTTATCACTGCGAGGACTGTAATGCAGCATTATTACATTTTAATTTCCATAAACCCCTGTAAAAATAGAAGGCCAACAGACGGCCGCTCCTTAAAAGCGAGAAAATACAGGGATTGTACAATTTGATTTCCAATAATAGAATTATATATTTTTTCTATGTTTGCATACGATGTAAAAGATCATTGTTTCGGATTTCGATAATATCGAAACGCAAAAATACTTAGACTGAGAGAGATATAGAAATATCAGGACAGGTAAGAGAAAACGTATGAACTGATATTAATATATTAAGTGGAACCTATGATAGACTTTAAAACTATGACACGTTGAAAAACAGCTAAAAATAGAGAATATGTCAATCATAGTAACTGAAAAATTAAATACATACAATCAATTATGATGAATATTTTAAAAATAGAATCATATACTAGCATATTTTATTTTGTAAGCGTGGATGTTAAACTGTTTTTTTCCTGTCCTGTAAATTCGTTTATTATGCAGTTACACTACATTTAGTTTTGTGGCTACATTCACCTTACATCAATCACTAGCGAGTACCCGACATGCGTTGCAATGCCACTCTAAGAAAGAAAGTGTTTTTTGTTGTCCGTCTGTTGCGTCCACGAATAAATTAGATGGTTTTCAGTGATGTCACTGTTTTTGTATATATTTGATTCTTTTTTTAGATTTTTATTTCAGAAACCTTCACGGGTGTGTGCACAACAACTCACCAAAGTTTCATCGAAATCGGATGAATGGTATAGGAACTTATAAGGGACAAACAAACATTCATTTTATAAATATATATAACTAGTGAGTATCCGGCATGCGTTGCAATGATACTCAGAGAAACAAAAAGTTTGTGTTTTAATTCTTTTTATTGATGTGCTTTTGGATTAGAGGTCTGCTAAAATTTCACAAAATTACCCGGTCCCAGCACGTCAAACATAATATTATATGGATAAGCATGTGCGAGTAATGGGGTGATTCGATCACGAAAAAAGAATACATAATAATGTATTACAATCAGTGGGTCGGTGACGTCACAAATCATTTAAACTAGATTGCGTGCAATATCTTCTACCAAAATGGGTTTCGGAGGTCGGTTACTGCCCGCGGACCGCGCATTAATCAGTCGCAGGACAAAGGGGTTGAAAAGCCCCCAAGCAGGGTATTATTATGATTGACTCTCACCACATTAAAAGCTGAATTCCACACCGAATCTGTGTCAGTTCTCTAAAGCCGTTGCGTATTACATTTGATTATTTTATTTTACAAAAAATATTAACATTTTTGAGTCAAAAAATATGTCAGCAGTAAAGTGTTTATTTCAAAGAGATACAAAAAATGTATTTTATATATGTAGTAGGATGGTAAGTATCAATTATATTTTAAACGAAATTTGATAGTCCAAACAATCTTTGCATCGCGTTTATTTTTTTTAACTAGTTTAACCATACCCGTCATAGATGATGGTATTGATATTGAAATACTGAATGTCTAAAGTAGCTAGTACGTCGGAACTGTGTGTCCATTGCATAATATTTTATTTTATATTATACACCGCGAACTGTGACGCTTAGGTCATGAGAAAATTGCATACCTACATGTGATATTAATAAGTATTCGGCCAGAGTCAACTCATGACGGCGGGGCGGGCGCGGCGATTAAAACTTAAATGCATATAATACGCAGGGACTGGAAGTTCGCGCGTTTTGTCTTAAGCGGTTTTTCATTTCAGTTCAAACGCCGCGCCTGCCTCGCCTTGACTCTGGCCGAACTCTGAAGTGTCTACAGAGTTCTCAGGGCTATTTATTACATGTAAGATACTTATATGGCGAATCATCAACATGAAGCTGCAGATTTATGAAAAATTATACTTGCCAATATTTGTGCCAGAGTATTTATGTTGAGTCATCAATGTAGACGAGGCAAATTGGCAGACGATATTTTATTTATCAAACATAATATTTGAAAAGGGTAACGACGATGCAAAAGGCAGTCAGCAAATTCAAGCGCTGATCGATATATACGATGCAGATTCCGCATACGTTATGATAAATGTGAACGGTCTGAAAAGGCAAGCCATGATGACTAAAGCAGAATACAGACAGCCATCGGTCACACGTCATCATCATTCTATACCTACAGTTAAATCTCGTCAATCATAAAACAATTGGAATAATATTCCGACACTGAATAAGTACTTTATTTTTATTATATTAGAATAGTATTTTCACTCCGCTATCCTGATTACCACTGAAAATTGGGAGACATCCGGAATCATTATAATACATTTTGAAGATACTTCATTTTAAGTGCATATCTTTCGCACTGGCAGCAGAGATTTTTGTCAAAAACAAATATGCTTCACGCAGGAATTATGTTAATTTTCACGATATTTTTCCAACAGAATAATATTCATTAAAACGCATTATTTCTACAGAATATCTTGCTAGTTTAATACCCAGAGGGGTTGCCGTCTTTTTTCACTCCATCCGATTGCTTTTTTCTTCTCTTTCTCAAAGTAATTAAATTTTTCTTCAGTGCAAATGAAAGGCGACGCCTTGTGTTTGTTATGGCTTCGGTCTAAGACGTAATAATGGTCCTTTCTTTGCAGTCGCATAAATTATTCATCTAGTGTTGTTTCATATTGGAAATCATAGCACTCCAAAGCTGCAGTATTAATTTATATACTAAACATTATATTTTTTACTCTCGAAAGAAAGTAAAATATGAGGTCTCATTAGTTAATCCCACGACCATATTGAAAAATAAAAATGAAATATATATTTTTAAATTCCACATGTTTTTTTTTCACAAAAGTTTCAATATGCATGAAAATGAACTAAATTCAATGATTGCAAATTATTTAATTTAAATATTTGAATATATAACTATTAAATATAACATAATATACATCCTTACTATGCTCAGGAACCTACCTTTTCACTGGATCATAAATGGTCATAGATTTTTTAAAAGAAGTACTTTTAGTAATTTCTTTCAAAGAATTTAGTTTCAGGTATGTTATAATTCTTGTGGAACTAAATATTTTGCTATTTTTACCTTATTAGAAAGGGTCCTACTAAGAAAATGCAACATGAATCAATAATACCTTGTAGTTTGCGATTTATCAAAGTTTTTTTTTATAAGTATGGTTATTATCATATTATTAAAGTTAAAATATTATACACAATCTGAAAAGAAAATTACTTCGGCGACATCTACCAGCATATTAGCTTAATATCTCGTGGCCAAGAGTCTCTAATCTTAGGTTTAATAAATATCTAACCGACGTATTTTCAATATAAGTTTAGTCGATATATATAGTTATTCGGAGGACAATACGCCTGTTGGATGCGTGGAATAATATTTATATATCAGATGTTATTATCGAATTGAGAGTAGTGCCTTTCATGTCTAACTAGAATAGGTTAGGTAAATAACACGTAACTTTCACGAACTCCATTATTATGATTGACTATGGCAGCATATTCGTTTTAGCATACACAGCCCCGAGAAATATTCTGCGTCGGAATTCCAATTTTCTTGCTCTTCCACGCTTCCGGGAGACGTCTTTCCGCAAAACAACGAGATATTGAACAGAAAAGCCGCGGGGACCGAACGCCAATCTGCAGGTCGCGTCCTCGGTAGATTTTTTAATACAATAAACTTCATTATCAGATAATATAAATCGTGTAATTTATTTGCAGTCCCACAACGAAAGGCTACAAAATTTCTAGTAAAGAATAACGATCGAAAAGTATCAAGAAACAAACGAAAACAGTTTAAAACGTTATTTAGGGGAATTGGGTCTAATAGTACTGCTGATGATGATTGGAAATATAATATATCATATTGGCGGTGTTTTGACCAATTGATGTAATCCTCAAAAAATACGAAAATGAGGTAATGATTCGATCTCATTTTAAAGACAACAGAGCAGGCCACTTGATGTAAGCCACTATCATATCAACAATCCCTACGTATAATCCCGTATCTGCAAACAAGAGAATTTACAGAAGTACATTTCAAAGATTCATAACGCAACTCATCATAAAATATTTTCGATAAACAGTTTTTACTCTCTCCTGAAAAGTTTCAATTTTGATGATTAAATAAATTGGTCAAAACACCGTCGATATTTTTTTGCCTTATAGTTGTCTAGAGATAACGGTAGAATACGATGAAAATTCTATTTGGAAAAAATGAAGCAATAATCGCTTATAACACAGTTACACTCATTTGGAAGTTGGAAGTTCACGATGGACTGTATATTTCTCTCTGGAAGAATTTCTTCGGCAACACTTGTCATACCAAAAAAACTAATATGACAGTTTCCATTTGAATATGTATGTTATTTAAAAAATAAGTAAACATGGAATACTTTGTTGGATGTGTTTTCAAGATAACTAGATTATATACATCAGAGGTCTTTACGTTTAACAAAAGCATTTGCTATCACTGACAAACGAAAAATGTAAGCGAATCAAAAATACGTAGGTAAAGCATACAAGAAAAAATAGCGAATAGTATCAAAACCGAAATATACGATACGTAAATATCATCTTTCCATTTTTCACGTGAGTTTTCACAGGGAATATAATATCAGCTGAGTCAACAAAGCAAATACGCGAATGAAATTAATGGACTGAAAAAATATGTTCGTAACGTAACATAATAGTATGTACATATAGATGAAGATGTCTATCAACAGCTGTTATTGGATATATTTGTTTATAATCATATTATTCTTTATTGTTCAATCGGTCAGTTATATGATATTATAAATACATTCTGTTGCCAACATTTCAAAAACGGTTTGATTCACAGATATACAGTTCAATACATCGTACGTTGTTAGTATCCTTGATACGAATTCTCGATATTAAAATGACGCTTGTAACCTTTTTTATGCTCATTTTATTTTTCCGTAATTATAATCACAATTTCAAGAACTTATCTCATAATTATGTATAATATGATCGGAATTGTTTTCCGTCATCAAGCATTTAAACATTAAAAACAATAAAACGTAGCAATAGTACTACGAATAATAAAAATTGTAATAGAATAATTTGTTATAATAGAAGAGTTTAATTTGTAAACATTACGTTTAGCAACGTAGAGAAATAAACAAGAAAAATAACTAACGACTTTGTCAAACAGCACATTAGTTATGAAAGACGAAGTTTGATTTAATTCAGTTTCAAATAACGTTCAACAATTCTCGTATTTACTACATTACTAATACGTTCGCGTTTATGAGTACGGCAAAACCATGTATTTAATTACAAATCCATTATATGGAAGTGAAGCAGTTTTACACTAGGACTAAGGACAGGAATTCTAACAGTTTTAACCTAAATATTCGGTTTCCTGATAATATATTTCTATAGCATTATACGTTTGACTCTCGTATTTATTCTGGCCATGTGTGGCATCATTGCGACGTCGCATCTGCAGAGTGGCATCGGAATAGCGCATAGCTGGAAATCGATGCAATTTGTGTTGGACGACATATTGCCATTACGTAATGTTACATATTAAACGAGGAAATATTACATGACTTGCTGGAATCTTTCGTCAGCCAAACGCGTATTTAAGATACTATTTTGCGAATTCAATGAAAATGCAAAATAATATTCTCAAAGAGTAACAATTCACATTCGATAAAATATGCCATTAAATCCCCAAGAATAAAACTAGAAACTAATATTCAATAGTTATTTATTTCAATGTTTGGTAATTGGGTGAGATATTTTATCGTTAATTAAACGATTCATTTTTATGATTCGTTCTGCTTAAGAAAAACAACAGGAAGTCTACGGACAGGTTCGGATAGTAAATACAATTGATTGATAGTTTTGATGTACGTTGATAGGCGTAAAGCAGGAATAGCTATCAAAAAATTCTATAATTTCTCGTAGAATTAAATACTTTGATATTAGTAAATGGGACCGGACTGGATCGTGAAATTTTGATATTTCAGAACGGCAAATTTTTACCACTACACTACAAAACTCAATATAATATACTATTGAATCTATTTCTCTGAAAATACAGTAATCGTGAGATGATACAATTTTTTGATAAAATTAGATCGGAGTATAAAATAATTTTTGGTTGATAAATTAGCCAATGATTTCAGTGTAGTATACAATTCTTTAAATATGATATCAATCATGAAAAGATTGGTCATAAATGATATCGTTATATCGTGGAATATTGTACGATACAAAGCAATATTGAATCAGTAAGCTCAATCCTTATAAGCAGTGCATTTCGGATTCAAACAAGAACGTCGCGACGCCGGTCATTGCGACGTCCAAGAAAGCGCTCAATATTCGAATTTTAAATAAACGACTATCGTCACGCCGGGGTGAGTTTTCAAAAGCTAAGCTAAAGGACCAGCACTTTCAGCACATCTCTCTATATAGCCTCTGAAAAGGGAAATTTATCGAATATGTAAAACTACCAATTGTTTACAATTATAATAAATCGAAATAATAATACGTATGTATACTCAGCGTGGAGATTCATAAACCTTTAAAGGATCGGTATTAGTTTTATAAATAATGTGTTAAATTCCATTCCGAAGGGAGTCTGGGTTCGTTTCATACTATAGGAACGAAAAGGTCAGGCGCGAAAACTCGCGAACTCACTTAAAATGAAAAAAGAAGCAACTAGACGTTGTTTACTGAGTGTTAATATAATATTTATGTATATCGAGAGATGCCTTTGTGTATACAAAATAGCGACACCAACATGCAACACATCGTAACTCGATATTCCTAGCAGTGAGATCATTGAAATGTTTAATACAAGTCATTGACAAACTTTTATTTTAAGTGTGAAAAGAAAAATGGTCGGACTCTTAAATATTGCCGTCCAATAAATTATCAGTGTTAATTTTGTATACATTATAATCATAACATATCATTATGCATACTGTCAATAAATAATATCATTTATATAAATATTACATTAAAGCTATTTTTTAATGTCGTTGTATTTTAATGTGGAAGTTGTTTTAGAATAAAATATTAAAAATATCCTTTCATTGTCAAAAGTTTCCGATGTAAAATATACATTAAAATCAGGATGTCATTGAATAGCCAACAAATAACCCTAAGTGTTTCATAGTTTAAATTATTTATATGTACTGCTATATGTAAAGACAGACGGACGATCTTCGGGTTCAAGACCTGGTAAGGTAAATATGAAATTTTGATTTTTTAAATATAATAATTGAGCTAGCGTGCATTAATTATTGTTTGTGATGTATTTCTTCCTCGATTTGATTTCGAATGAATTTGTTGAAGTGTGGGCGTACTAAAATCCGAAATTTTTCGGATAGAAGAATGATAAAATTGCACTATCAAGAATATTGGAGACCAGTGGGAAGCCATCTTCTGAATTGGATAATTATTGATCTGAGGTGATAATAAAATAGCTATCTTCCAAAAGACGCTATGTATTTCACGAAATACTGAAAGCGACTCTGTAGGAGAAATAAGTAAAATTTTTAAATCTAAATAGTGAATTGACTTGTATAGTGACTGATAGTTACTGAGAGTGAAAACGTGCTCGAAATTGAAATGCGGGATGCGAGGTATTGCACGTACGGACCGTGGAAGCAGTTTGCTGGCCGTTTGCAGGGGAAGTTCGCCTCGTTTATTTTTAAATTTTTCATTTCGGAAAACTCTCCTCTGGGGTATTTCAATGCATTCGAAAAACACAATGTCTGTAGGTAAAGGGGATAGTGGGAGAAAATGTGACGGGATTTTCAAAATGGAAATAATTCCTCCGGACACGCGGAACTGAATGAAATTAGGTTGTGCGATAGAGATAGTGATAAGTCCACCGCACACCGATGATATACAGATATATTTTTAAATAAATCATATACGCGTACAAAGTAGAAGTAACTAAAAATCCCGACCAATAAAAGATGCTACTGCCTCCTTATAAGTAGTCGTTTTATGGAAATAGGAATCGTTATTAGAAATGCAACAAAAAAATAAAACAGAACATACGCGATATAGTCTGAAATTTTGCTGGAATCAACGAAACCTTCAATAATAGTGATCTCAAATATGGAGAGAGGGTGGAAAGGACTGAAGAGGATGATGCAGGAACAATGCCAAGTCAATGGAGAAGAAGAGGAAGAAGCAAGGTGTGCCGATTTATGGTGATTAATAATTGTCACCTACTCGGCTTTTTTGGCCACATCGCCCGTTAGCCTACCGAAGATCTTGAGAGGTTTGTCGTCACAGGAAAGGTCGAAGGCAGAATGAGACGCGGAAGGGACCAAACTAGCTCGAACGACCGAGTGAAGGAAGCCGCAGGGGTCACCTTACCGATTGGCTCTCAGATCATCGGAGTGCAGGAGCGAGTGGCGAAGGATCGTCAAAGGAAACGGAATTGTTGCGATAGGCGGAGGTCGCGACTCTCGCCAATGAGGAATACGACTAAAGAAGAAGAATAATTATCATTCGGTCATTTACCACGTTAATCCTAGGAGATTTGCTGTTTTGGGGCTGCAATAACACACTACTCTCAATAATGAAACAGTAAATGCAATTTTATTTTTACTATAGTCACATTTTATCGGCCATCGTTTACTGTAATATATTATCGCAAATCAATAATATTTATAAAAAAAATACCATCAATTGAAACCAAAAGACAATGCTTCATTTCTCAGCAAATCCATTTTGCCACCGGCAATGACTGCGTTCGGATAATATCCGAAGTAAATTTAATAGCGCAAAACTGAATCAACGTCGTTGGTTTCGGTTGCGTTGCTCACTGGTTTGAATCCCAGTGCGGACATTATCATAAGCTGGTGTTTCAACTAATTCATGGATGAAGGCATAGATATCTGTAATGTCTAAAATTTCCTCCCACCCATCCGATACTAATAACGGGGCTAAACGAGAGTGAATAGCTTACCTCCAGTGTCATACCTTTCTATCCATATTCTTTTCGAAAAAGACTGATTAAGGAACTGAGTAACAAAGCAGTTCTCGTAAAAAACTTTTTGTTTGAATAAGCTCCATTAGGAGTTTATATTCGAAGCGGACATGGTTAAAAAAGGTCATAAATAATTGCACTTTGTGTTAGATAGTATTCACTTGGTACATTTTAACTTTTATTTCGATGGTTTGCAATTTGTGTTAGATAGTGTCCACTTGCTACACTTGAACTTTTATTTCGCACTTTGGATTAGATAGTATTAACTTAATACAATCAAACTTTGATTTTAATAGTTTTTACTTAGTCGCGGATTCTTGAATAAAGTGAGTTAAGTTCTAGTAGGTTATGTCATGGTTGGTCTGGTTTGGTTTGTGTTGTGTATTCTAATGCGTGACAATATAAGCGGCCTAATATAGAGTAGAAGAATAAGTGACATGTCATTACAGCTTCGATTTCAAAATGAAAACCATTTTATCTATGTGAAAATATTTTTTAAAATAAAGTGTAATATATTTCTTCAATGTTAAAATATATTTTATTACGTGGGATCACTTTATGTTCAATGAAAGATTTTTTTTGTCGAATGTATTTGTTATAAGTGAAAAGTATTTTTATGAAAGTGAATTTGATCTAGTAGTGCATTTAATTGTAAGCCGTTAAAAAAATAAAAACAATAAATTAATTCAGAATTAAATCAGATTTTCGGGGCAAAAAAATCTTGACCAAAAAGACAGGAAAATCGAGGTGCATACAAACCCAGAGCACCTGTAACCGATATGGCGCATTTCAAATTCTTTCCACATGTGTGGGTAGTGAGCGGCGATAAAGCCAAATTGAAGTCGACAGAGGGAACGTCATTCGAATGCGAATGTCCCTTGGTAAAGAAATGTAATTGTGACCGGAAAGGTATTACAGCTCCGAAGAAAGGAGGTTGTATGAAAAGTGCATCGCAATCGAGCGAAATGAATACGCTTCATCAGAAGTAACGTATGTGCGACCTGCAGCTGAGGCACGGGTTAAACTCTCCAATGCTTACAAATTCTATCAATAGAATTAGCATAACCAATACGCCTTACGTAACTCTGAGCTATTTTGGTGACTGCTCGAATTTCGTTATTCAAAGCGTATTTTTTAAATTTCTTCATAAGTTCATTGTTTTCTAGGAGCAATAACCTATTTCTTGGCTTTTATTAAAACAATCTTATTTTTCTTTCTATGCCATGTTGATCTATTACATGTTTGCATCCATGTAAAAGGTAATCTTTTCTCGAATTTTATTTTCAACACTTTATTATGGTATTTAGGTAAACTAAAGGCATATTTTACATATATGGGTGTTGAATTTTTTCTTTTTTACATTTATGTTTTTTACGATAGGTAAATTGACGACTCTGTGGCGCAGATGGTAACGTCGTTGGCTACGGTTACAACTCGGGTTCAACTCCCAGCGCGGGCAGTTTCATACATTGATCTTTCAATCGATTTCTGTTTGTAAACTCCCTCTCACCCTTCCGATCCTCATAAACGGGCCGTAGCGAGAGCGATAAGCTAACCACTAGTGCTGTCCATATGACTATCGTTCTATCCCTACTCTCTTCGAAAAAAGTGAGGTTTAGCAACTGAGTAACAAGCAGTTCTTACAGAAAACTTCTGTTGACGTACTCCATTAGAAGGCCATATACTCCACGTTGAGAACGGACATGGTAAAAAATTCGTCGGCGTCCGTGGCGTGGCTACGGTTACGGATGTCTCGGGTTCAATTCCCGGTGCGGACGGTTTTCATAGATTGACTTTTTAATCGATTTGTGAATTTCTGTTCGTAGTCTGAGTCCTCCCTCCCACCCATTCCATCCTCACGGGGCGTAGCGAGAGCGATTAGCTAACCACTTCATAGCCCTATCCTTCTATCCCTACTCTCTTTGAAAAAAGAGAGGTTGAGCAACTGAGTAACAAGCAGTTCTCGTAGAAAAATTCTGTTAAGATACCTCCATTAGGAGACCATATGTTCCACATTGGGAGCGGACATGGAAAAAAATGCACCAATTAGTATTTGTCGGTATCTTAATTTATCTTTCAATCTGGAAAGCAAATAATAATATTACGCTTGAGTACGAAGCGCAGACAGAGAGTTTGTGTAAATGTTGGTACTTGGTGAATAATATCACCTCGTTATTAAACAATCATCATCGGAGGTGCACATCTTCGACGTTATCGATTACAACATTATATGATATAATATTATAATGTTCACCTCAATCCACAATACCTTATTAAGTATAAACATAAAACATCTGCAAAACAAACATATACAATTTTGAGAATACAGAACGGTTGATGAAAATAAAAAAAAACATGTAGAGTTAAAAAGCAAGAAAAGCGATGATAAATGAGATTTAAAAAGCAATTATCGGTTGAAGGAGAGAAAATTGAAACAATTCTGTTTTCATTTCTTTGATATCGTAAAATACTTACTGGCTGCCTGGTGAAGCACCATGTCTGCGAAGATTATGAGCGGCGGTAGAAGCAAGGGGGCGGTTCACAATGCCACCATCGCCAACGTGAAGCAGGTGGCGAACCCTAACAACCAGCCCTCCGAGGCAGTCATACGGTCTTCATGCAATGCGTCACTTCATCGATGGCACAGCTTCGTACAGGTGCGTTTTGCTAGTGATGAACCCAATTTTCGGCCGTGTACATCGTCGATCTTTTGTGTTTTCGAGTCGAAAAGAACTATATTCGAGTGTTACTGGTATCGATCTATAAACACTTTTTTGTAATCAATTTTTTCTGGTATAGAATAACTTCCATCGATGATATACTCCACTTTTAAAATGTCTTTTTAATTTATCACTAATTAGTTTATTGGAATAAAATTAACTACAACTACTTACGTATGCTGATAATGCCTATAAGTAGATTACGATGACTATTAAGAAAGTTATGCTAAAAAATATATTACATGAAAAGTACGTATCTACATTTGAGAATAGTTTTGAGGAGTGAAATAAAACTTGCTGAAATTGACTATACTTAATGCATTTGATTGAATCAAGCTAACTAAATTACGTCATGTTCGATCAAATACATTATTTAATATAGATTTCTTCTCTATTTAATATAATCTCCCTTAAACTGTAGATAAGTTTTGTAATTAATCGGACAGTTGCAGTTCACCCCCTCGCACACAAAATTCCAAAGATAATATTATATTAACTATTTTATTCAATTTTTTCACTATTATTATAGTATCCTAAATGAAATAAATATTCAATTTTTATAGTTTTAAGTATTGCTTGTAAAACTTTCCCTGGTTTAATAAACAGAACAAATCGAAATACTTTTTATTCTTATTGTAGTTGTCTTCATTATAAGAAATATTATAGCATTAACGAATACCAAATTTACTTATTATATAAACATATCTCTGATAACGGTACATATGAATATCCTTTAAAATTACATTATTTTGCGCAAACAGAGTGAGTTCAAAATAGCACTGTTATAATTGTATATAAGTAATTGTAGGTATCACAAACCGTGTTTGATTGAATACCAATTTTTTGAGTATAAAATTATGTTTTTTTTTGGTTAGTTATGTAGATATTATAGTAACAATACAATATTGAACTTCACTTTGCATATTTCGTATAATAATATTTAACGATTCAAAACGAAATGTCCCGATATCTAAACTCGAGGATATATTGATTTACTGGAAAGATTTGGGTATAAATTAATGTAAAAAAAAACAGTTCGATAGCAGATATTCATTAAAACTTTAAAAGAAGTGTTTAAAGTTTATCCTGAATAGTAAACCCGGATGTTAGCGAGATACGTGTTTGAAAAACGTGACATATGATTCCATTATTTGTTGTGTAAATAAATTTTAGAACGATCAGAATAGTGCATTATTATTGAATACAAAAAAAAAACAATGAAGGCCGAACGTTAAATCATTACTATGACCTTAAAGCCTTGAAGTGTTGTGTTTGTTATTATCGGCAATTTGGCCGTTGAAATAATGGCAGAATTTATAGACCAGGATCTATGCAGGATGTTTTTTACTAACGTATACAACATATTATATAAAATAAATTTCGATTGAAAAAATGTCGGAAATAGACATGATATCACTTTTTATAATAATTTAAATGTAAAACAATATTTTTTTTCTTCTGAAGTTGTGTGATAATTTCGCTACATATCTACGTTTGAATAATGTTGAATAGGCAAATGAAAATTAGCTATACTTTACGAATTTCATTGCAGGTTATACGGAGAATGTATAGAAGAAACCAATTCAAGAATTTACTGTCTAATTCTATCAAATGCCATTGGTAAATAGGTAAATGACATTGGCTTTGATTTTTTCCTCAACATTTTTCTCAGACATAAATATGTATTTTGCAATAATAAGTAATAAGTAAACGCAACTAAGCCATATCCTTCACTACCAGTAAGTTATTCTATATTTCATTATTATATTATCGGTTTTACAATATATTGAATTTTGTAACTACACTGGAAAGGTCAATTGAATTAGTTTTTTATGGATATGTAATTATTTTTATGAAAGTGTTAATTTAATCACACCTACGATATATCAAATCGGACATGGATCAATTAGTACGTTGAATTTTACCATTTTGAAAATTGGTTTTATCGTGTCTTAGAAGGTGCTGTAGACGCTATTAAAGTTTTAAAACTTTAGCACTTATCGGTCTTTATAGAGTAACGTTTTTGTTGCAATGCTTCGTTAAATTACGACTCTATCAATAGTATTTTTAATTTATTTAAAAAAATTGGAATCGGAGTGTATGATTAAGTTGAAGTTAGTAAGTTTTTAACTCCACAATCCTGTTAATATATAGGTATTACTTATGGTAAAGGTTAATCAGTTAGAATTATGGCAATGCTCCTTCCTAGCTATTATATTTATATCCTTCTACGACAAGCATGTCACATACACGGCCTTTCCCGACAATAAGTTGGCGTCCAGCCAAGACGTCGTGGATGATCATTTTTTTGATGTTAAAAGTTATCAATTATTTATTTCATATGTATATTAGTGTGAGTAAGCCAATGTACGTAAGAATTAAATCCTTCTGGCAGGAAAGAACCAAATAAATTTACTTTTATTTTCACTCTACTATGTTCAAGTTTTGCATCCGAGTAATTCAAAACATGGCAGCAGCAATAGTGTAATCAGTAGTCCTAATTATGGCAACCTAATGTGCCTAAGCCTGTGCATACTTTTGATTTTACACAACTTTTTCTTTGGCCCATCTTTTTATATATTTTAAACATGCGTACTTCCGTCTAATAAGCTTATAAAGCCCGCGGTTAAAATTTGACATACCTGCTCTATCATAAAATGAATCAACTTAATAAACAATATTCGTAAAAAAATACCAACCCTTTTATAATGAATCATTTAAGAAGCAGATACAATATAAACAAAAGTATATCCCTCAAATCGTTTAAAGTAAACAATATTAAAAAATAAATTTATATTTACACGTTGCCTTTATTATTTTTTCATAGCATGAGAAAAATATGAAGCCAAATACTATTTTGCAAAATGGTGCACAGAATATTGAGGCCTCTAGGGATATTGGGAATGAAACCGCCAGTCGGTCGTCTGGAAGGATATTGGATTTCGTCTACGGAAATCTGGACCATGATATTATTATATATTATATAACATGAAAGATATACATGCTTTCATAAATATATAATAAAATATCGATACTTCGATTTTATAAACAATAAAATTAAGTTATATCGAATATAATACGGTTACGCTTTATGATTATATAAAATTATAGCCGAATCGATACAATTTATGTCTGCCTGAGAAGCTGGATACAATAAAAATGATTACTTTTTGGTGGACTTATATAAAAGAAGGAAATAATTAACACGGCAGCTAATTGTCAAATTGATTTTGTCAAGATTTGAGTCCGTAACTATCTATTCGTTCGACGGAGCTCTTACCGAGTCAAGTGGCCAACGTTAGATGATTGAAAAATATTTTAATAATTCGTTTATATTCATCTGCCTATCTGCATGAAACAAATACGCATACACCTACATTCTTTCTTTCTCCGTCAGCGCATGCGCAGAGAGACAGTGTGCGTTTAAGCGGAAGTGTTTTTTAACGAACAGCGCGCACACACACAAACTCTCTCCCTGCTGCGCGTAGTTTGTATCAAGCGTTTTGAACTAACGCTGACAGGATGCACAGTCACCTGGTAATAGTTTCTAGTTTTAAAATAAAGGTTAAATGATCGTTGGAAGTATATGCAGTGACGTAACTAAAGGGTCTATATACCATGAACGCTAGTGTCTCTAGTATAAGATTCGTATTTTTTTCTGCCTACCGTCCTGGGTTTGCGATCAGATATTCAGATCTGCTACTTGATAAATTTGAATTTTTCTGGAGATGATTCTAATTTTTCTTACCATGCCAAATCCTGAAAAACGGAGCTAAAGCGAACTATTACTAACAGAGCGTCTTCATAAAGCCAACTTTTTTTCAACCCTATTAACAGAAATGTTTGAAAATCAGGACTAGATAAATAAATGCCGTTGATTTATGTAGTTACTTACTTCTATTGGTATTGAAGGTGTTTTAAAAGAAAATATTCTTTTAAATAGATTTAGCGAGTATAGAATTTTGATGAAATTTCTAAAACTAGTAATAAACTATGATAAATAATGGCGGCAATTAGGCGCAAGTGTTCGTCTTATTTAAATTCAAATTGATAAATGGACTTCTTAAAATTAGAAGAATTTTCAATAGACTCTTGCATAAATCACCAATTAGGGCTTCGTAGATTTTTCATAGCGCTCAAAATCGCCGAACGGTCGCGAAAAATTTATTCGGCGCGCCTTACCGAAACAAGATAAATGGCCAGGCGAAATTCGCCCTACGCTCCTGCAAACTATACTTTTACTAACGGCCAACGGAGGCGCTGTGGGAATAGAATAATAATATTTTTCAGCATTTGCGAGTGGGGCAAAAAGTTTTTTTTTTATATATTTCGATATGAAACGTTATGTTTGTTCCGTTCGACAACTAAGGTCGTAAATTCAAGTTATTTGCTTTGAATTTATCAATGTACGGATATTATGAATTTATTGCCAAACGAATATTTGGTGCAGAATATTTGTCTGAAAAAATGAACGGGTATTTATTTTGTATTGATCCTGAAACAGATACTGTAGGTCCTACGATCTAGTGAAATATGACCATTAAAAGAAGACTCACTACCAATACTTTAGTGGTATTATATGCAATTAGAATATATTTCAGGTATATGGTTGGTTGCTGTTTCCAAATTTGTTTATTATTTTAATGAAAAGGATTATGTATTATGTGAATAGAAACACAGTTATAATTATTATAAACATTGGTTTATTTTAAATTAAAGTGATAATGATTTGTTTAAAGTAACGCGTTACAATGTTGACTATGCGAAAATCACGGGAACAGCAAAGTAAAAAATGCGTCACGTATAAACAAAAATTTTTGGTTGCCGCTTACCTATAGACTGTGGCGAAAACTATGTTTCCTATTATTAAAACAATCTAATATCATCCAGTGCAGCACCTCGAACTACACTGCTTAGGGGTTTTCGGTTAGCTAATTAAAGAAAAGAACAAAACATGTATTATATATTCTCAAGACTGCTTCAAGTAGATTGATTCGCAAATCATTTCAACACAATAGGCGTGAGACAAGACGAGTTAATTTATGCGGAAAAAACATAATTGTTATTATAAAAATCTGAATTGCTTATGACTCAACATTTTGCCAAACGTTCATAAATATTTATAACATATATTATTATTTTTGCAAAGATATAAAATATTCATTTTACAGAAATTAATAAAATTTTTGATGGCATTATTTATAATGGAGCGAGTTGGTTGGCCCAATACAACCCATTGGTTTTCGATCTTTTTTTTAAGTCATGTCCGCTTCCATCACAAACATTGAAGCCTACGAACACAAATCCATAAATCGATGGAAAAATCAATTTATGAAACATTCCGTACCGGGATTCGAACGCGTGAGATCTGTGATCGAAGCCAGTGACGTTGACCACTGCACCACAGACCCGACGCTCTTAGATTAATCACAATAGTGCAAATGCTTATGAATGTCAGAGTAATACTTCAGAAATGGATACGTATCTTTGTAAATATCATAATAATATCCATACATAAATTCTAGTCGTGTCTATACATATAATACTGTTATTACAAACATTACTTGGCCGCCGCTTATTGTCAACTTAGAATAAATTTCTCTAACTGACATTCTATGCAAAATAAATAATACTTTTAATAACCGTCGCTAAAATATCAGTTTCGGAATTTACTGAAATTTCAGTTCTGGTTGAGTATGGCGACATTCCTAACGTGACGGTGGCACCCTCACTAGCGGCCAAGTTAGATTGGTCAATGGGCATCTTTTTTTAGGTTTCAGTATCACGAGTTTAAATCCTGAAACTAAACTTGTGATGTTTTCATACATTCACCCCTATCCGATCCTGAAAAACGGAATTTAGAGAGAGCGATTGGATCACTACTAGCCCATTAAAAACGACAATCTTCTTCTCCAACCCTATCCTAATAATGAGGTTAAGCAACTGACTTACAGCCATTTCTCGTAAAAACATTTTTTTGAAATATATGTTAAAAAAGTATTTTTTTTAAACATTAATTTTGGCACGGAGTTTAATGTTTGTATATATTAGAAAGCATGGTCTATTTAACTATAGGTAACAATATTTTATTGGTTACTTTCAGTTGTAATTTCCTATTTATATTGATGCAAATTAATTACGACCGATGAAAAGCTCGTAATGGGATTTGAATCTAATTAAAAACAACTTTCGTTTGATATTTTTCAGATTAGTATTATTGTGCACTGCACGCTTCGCAAAGTGGATTGAAAAAAGTGTATGCAGACATGACATGTTAACTAATGAGACGCTTATAAAGGAAAATAAAAGGAAATTTAAGATACTTGTACGATGATTCAACAAATATGAGAAAAGTTAATCAACGCACGTTTTAAATTAACATATTTATGTCAACTGTTCAATATCAACAAGCAATTACAATAAATCTACATTTTTATCATTGTATGAAAACATTCACATATGAAAACATATAAATGAAAGAATTCCTTACTTAAAAGTAAAAACCATAGCGAGGTACAGAAATATAATATAACGTAATGCATTACGCTAAATACATGTCCAATTACATCATATTGTAAATTGAATGATATCGTTTGTCAATCGTTCTTAAAAAGACTTTATATAACCTTACAGAAATCTCCATAATTGCTACAAAATTCGGTTAACTTGGCTATATATGTTGATGTTAATTAACCGTGGAACCGATTTTTGAATTTACTTTGTTTTTTTTTAAATTTAAATTCGTCTAAATAATTTAACAGTTTTTTTCCATTTACGTCGCTTACTCGTTCAGTACGAGTATTTAAAAATATTTTTATGAATTGTTATATTCTTATATTTTGGGAAAGAAAAGATTCATGTCACGTTGATAATAAAATCGACTTAATGAATGACAGCCAAAAAGAAAAAAATATTAGTAATACCGTGTACTAGAAAAGTATATTTCGTTCAGATATTTAATAACTGCAAACTTAACCATAAAGGGACAGTACTAACATCAGTGTTAAAAAATAAATCTTAATACGGAAATTAGAAATTTCTTTCGACAATTACTTATTTCAAACATTTTAGAACTAAATAAGGTAAATGTAATGGTAGTTGACCATCTACCAGTAGTTGACCTTTTTCAATAAAAGTTCCCGCGGGTTCAGAAAAAGTGAAACCATCTTTTGTCGGATTGAGGAATTAACACATCACCATATATTTATTTATTTATAATATATGTCATTTGGGTGTCATAGCAACCATTTAAAAACTACACCTTATGCAGTAAGTATTTATTTTGAATTTATTAAGAGAATTGTTAAGGATATCAGTGAATGTAAGCATATGCTACTTTATTCCACTAAGAGTGATCTTAAAGGATGCTCTGATGAAAAGATGTCATGAAACCTTCTGATTAGGCATGGTCAACTACTGAAAAAAAATAGTGGTTAACTACTGGAACTTTAAATTTTTTAGATGGTCAACTACTGACACAAAAACATGGTTGTTAAAAATTGAACACAATTTTTTTGTGACAGACCTTTTTCTAATTTTTGTCTTATCACCTTAATTAAGACTTTTGATCCATTATGAATACACTTGCTTTGTAATTATTCGGTCTAATGCTAAACGTTAATCGTTATATTTGTTGATTTTTTCTATTAAGTGGTCAACTACTGGTACGTTTACCTTACATGGCAATTTCTAGATTACTACATTAAATTTCTACCAGAACGCCAGTTCAATCAACAAAATATATCGTGGTAGACTTACCTGAAATCCAAAATTTAAAAAACTAACTGTAAAGTCAATCACCTTTTTTCAAAAATGCTTTATCATTGGCTTATGATGACGTGATATGAGGCAATCAGAGACGATAACTAATGAGAATCACATCGACAGTGAAAAATGAGTAGAAGTAATACAACGCGCTCGGTTTTTCACTCACTGTCTGCAATTTGCAATAATTAACGTAAGTAACACAATGAAAGAATTTCGTATAATCTAGATACACCAAATTCAACATTCAAATTCATGCAAGTATTGAATAAATAATGAATCAGTGTCACATTGTTTGAAAAAAATGAGGGTCATCGAACGATATTTCGTGAACCATTATTATTAAATTATTTACGATGATTGAAAGCATATTAACCTTGGCATGGCTGCAATAGAAATAGTTTCAAATGTCAAATTTTCTACGAAATAACGTATATAATGCACACACAGTTCAAACGTACTAGCTACTTTAGACATTCAGTACTTCAATTTTAATACCGTCATCTATGACGGGTACGGTTATACTATTACAAACCGTCGTTGTTCAGGAAGAAATCACTAAATCGAAAAAATGACATATTGAGTCAGTTATACCAAAATGTTCCATATTTCAAATCCTATCGTATGGAATAACAAAATTATTTTTATAAATTATACTTGTACTTAAAAACAGTTCTGTACATACAAACAAAATGAAAAACGTATAGCATTTCAAACATTTGACAAACTTCAGAGTCCAATTACTCAAAACTAGTATTATTCAGTTAGTGTCTTCTTTCAGAACAACGAACGAAATATACTTACTAATATAATATTTGATGGAGGTTTTCTTTATAACGGAGTGTTTTTTTGTTTTCAATCATTGAGGTTTTGTCATTTGGATTATTTATATCGATCGTAAAAACAATAATTCTACGATAAGAAAATCAATTTTAGACAAAAGTTTCCATTATGAACATCACCATCTGTCAAAAATAGGCAATTTTGAAATAGGGATTATATCAGAGTTTATCCGGAAGAACGTCACATGCATACAAAAACATTAATGTTGATGGCAAATCTGTTTTCATGCATCGCTCTACGTCGATTTCGTGCCTGAAAAAATATTTAGGCTTGTGGAATTTCTTTTTAAATCTCGGCTCATATTGGGACATGCACGTTTAACAATTTAAGTTATGAGTCTTTGTAAATTGGTAAGTAATTTACACTATTATGTTGAAAAACACTTATCAAATCGGGAATAGAAAATTAATTTATAAATTTTTATTCACTAAAACAATGTGAATACAAATCATATTGGTACAGTATGTCTTAGTAAGAAGACACAATTAAGTTGATACTTAATAAATTTATTTAACCTTTTAAATTTAAGCAAGAATATAAAGACAAATTTTGCCCAAAATCCATCGAACATGTACGATTGGATCAAATTATTCGTTCAGTCTCCCGTTTATGTCGATCAATATTGAATTAGACTAGATAACATATTTTCAAAACATACTGAGAACGTTTCAAAAACATACAAACACAACAGTTAAAACGCCTTGAACCGTGACGACCGCTAATTGACCAGGTATTCTATTGATTCGAATCTCCGTTCAGCTCCATACTGCCTATACAATAACACAATGGTTGTGCATGTTGCACGAGTGTGTGTTCAGCATTCTTCTCAATCGCGTGTGAGTATGTATATCAACATAATAATGCATTTTTAATACGTAGTTACGGTGTATTGCTGCTGCCTACATTATATGAGGAAAAAACAGATGCTACGCGGGAATGCGGATGTTCGGGACATGCAGAAGCGGCTTAGAGGGAAATGTGACCCAAAAAATAATGGAGTGGAAAGTGAATTACTAAGAATATGATATTTTATGGATATGTTTTTGTACTGAATGAATGGGTGCGCAATTTCGGTCGAGTTTTTCATATCTCTAAATTATTAGTAGGTACGCAGAGAAAATAGGAAGGTTAATATCTATCGATTGACACACCCTGGTTTTTTTGTTAACGTTAACAAAACGTTAACGTTAACGTTAAAAAAAAGGACCCAGAACTGACAGCGAATACTTTTAATGACAATGATTCGTGGTAACTAATTATTTACTCGAACCGGTTTATGACCGTTACAAATCAATCGGTTGCTGACCGACCGATGGGCTAAAGCTGAAATTAGAAAGCAGGTGCTTGTTAATAGACTCGTCCGCTTGACGACAATCATTGACAAAAGGGAAGAACCTACATTGTTTGAAGTTTTAATTGTAATTTTGGAAGTCAGTCTGGTTTCGGTGCTGGGCGTCCGCCGCATCATTATAAATTGTTTTGAAATTGGCTTTAATTTAAATTTAAAATCGTTTGTTGTGTCAATTGTATTATAACTTAAAGGTACATTCATGTGTTAAGTAAACGTAAATTTAGACTCAATTTTATGTTTTACTGGTAATTTTTGTGTATTAAACCAATGCATCTTCATTAATAAATACGAGATGAGCCAGACTGGATTGAGATCCTAGACATCTTGGATGGTGATAACCAAGCATTCGGCCCTCTTCGCCCAGGGATTTTCACGATATATAAACAATACCATACAGTTAAGTTACATTTCAAAACATTATATATTTATTCCAGTTTCTGGAAACTTTACAATATGAAATGCTTACATTTTTCCTCGTAAGAAATAATAAAGTATGTTTTAGTTAAGGGTGGGTGCAAAGATTCCTTGAGACAGTGACATATATTAATAAATAAATTTGTTAAATGACTTATCGCAAACATTCGTTTAATTGATAGAATATAACTAACTATAATTTTGAAAACTTCTCAGTCGATAAAGCCATCTCTAGGTACGCCAGAAAAATACGATATAAAAATCACTGTGAGTTGATAATACTGACTGTGTCAAAACCACTTCTTATTAAACCAGTTACTACACATTTTATATTTAGTGTAAAAATTTATAAGAAATATAAAGAAATTCAAAACGAAAAGAAGAAATGAACAGGGTTATTTTATAAAGTGAACGTAATTGAGATTTATTATAGATAACAACTACAACATTGGTCTCGATTATTAAAAATATGGATGTTAGTAGTCCAAGAGAGTCTACCGAAGATAATTTATTCAGTCATGCTACTGAGGTTGGACTGTGTGGTGTAGGATGCGCATTTAGTCGGAGAAAAATAATTATTGGATAAAGATCGATCACAAATTATTGAATTATCACCGTTTATTAAATATGGTTTAAGTTTGTATAATAAATTATAGTCTGTTCACGATTATCGTTAATATTATCGTTATTAATTCTCAAGATTAAACAAATAAAATGAATGGACATTTACAGGGGATTTAAAAGGTGTAAGGGTGGCGCAGTTGGTAGCGTCACTGGCTACGGCTACGGATGTCTCGGGTTCGATTCCCGGTGCGGACGGTTTTCATAGATTGACTTTTCAATCGATTTATGGATTTCTGTTCGTAGTCTGAGTCCTCCCTCTCACCCATCCCATCCTCACGGGGCGTAGCGAGAGCGATTAGCTAACCACTTCATAGCCCTATCCTTCTATAACTACTCTCTTCGAAAAAAGAGAGGTTGAGCAACTGAGTTACAAGCAGTTCTCGTAGAAAAATTCTGTTAAGATACCTCCATTAGGAGACCATATGCTCCACATTGGGAGCGGACATGAAAAAAAAAAAAAAAAAAAAGGGTATAAAAATACACGACAAAAGACATTTATTTTAAATCATCAAAAAAGTATGTTTATTTGACAAAAACTTATCTTACTTTGTAAAACTGTTTACACGCTAGTTTCAATTAGATTTGGGAGCATTTTTTGTAGCTAAACTCCGCCGGCATAATCCTTTAATCCGACCCTGGATTAAACAAACAATGTTCTCTGCCTGAATTTTATTTTTACTTCATGTTATTTTTTTCAATATCTCCATTGTTAAATTACGTAATACGAGGTGAGCTGAGTACAAAAGATTTAATTAATGTTATACGTATTTCTAGAAGAGAATATTTAAAAATGTCAAACTACTTGTCAATTATTTCATGCGATGTACATATGTTGTGAATCTTACTTAACATTCATAGACTTCGTAGAATTATTGTTGGAAAATAGTTTTATTCTGTTTTAATGTTTAATTACGTTCCCATTTCTCCATTCATGTTATCACTTCAGTTCGTCACGTCTATCAGTGAAAAGTAGAAAAATAACTAATTATACACGGAAAGAAGATTTTAATATCTACGCACCGTTCCATAGCCGAGTGGTAAACGATAATTTACTGTCGTCCTAAATCCTAAACGGTTTAGTTTCGAACCACTTACATTTTTAATTTAACACATCGACTGAGGGTGCTTGATGGAATTTCAATATCAAATTTGGATTATTGAGATTTTGTACACTTCCATGTATTTTGTCACTAACGACCCGGGTTTCGCCTTTCGGCATCTTCAGGCATTCGAGCACACGAATGGACTCGAACTGACGTCAGATGCCGAAAGGCGAAACCCGGGTCGTTAGTGACAAAATACATGGAAGTGTACAAAATCTCAATAATCCAAACTTACATTTTTGTTAGACGTCAGATAACATAAAAGTTAAATATCCACTAGGCTACTGGGCTCCATAGTCGAGCAATCATTTAATCCTGGGTTTTTATTCTTATCGGTCAAGGGTTAGATTCCGGAAAGGAAATTTTAATGTATCGTTTTTTAATCGTTTTATGGATTTTTATTCAATGGTTGCGATGTTTTCAACACTTACCACTCACCTTTTACTCAATAAAATGAAGTGTAGAGAAAGCGATTAGTTAACATTCCTCACCCTATATGATTTACAATTAGCGCTCATTAAAAATATTCTGTGGAAATATAGTCCTTCAGGAGAACACATGCTTTATCACATTGGGATCGGACTAAATATTAAAATATAAAACATAAGTAATATTTTGTCAAAATTATTAGTACGCGATCAATTTGTCTCTCCGCGCGATTGGTTTTCCAGATTACTATACTCCCTATACTTACTTAATAAAATGCGTTTTGCAGCCTGGTCTTGCTTTAATTATTATTATCGCAGTGCCGCCAAGTATTTTTATTTATTTTATGTTGCAACACACATTTAAATCTCTGTACCTGATTGAGAAATGCGACTCTTATATCAGTTACAGAATGAAATTTCAAAAAACTAGATTGTCTTTAAATTTACGAAATCTGCACACTCCTGCAAGTGAATCACCACATTAAGTCACTGTGAAAATTATTTAGACTGTATCTTATCATAAAAATATCAAAGTAATTCCACTGTTGGACCCACAAAATTATCAGACTGTACTAAAAACACTCAAATCTACTCAGTTCCGAGAATTAATTGCATTTTTTGATAGTCCGCTCGTTACGACTCTACGAGTAATGGCCGCTTTAATTATGGAAACTATTTACGTAAATAATTACATAAATAATACTAAGTTAACACGTGAGCTCATTCTGGAACCGAGAGATGTGAGCCAGTGAAAGGATGTATCCTATTAAAAATAGTTAATCAGTTTTAACAATGGCGTACAAATTGTTACATGGTATTAAGGTAGAGGAGTTTAGTATTATTGATTTCAATAAGGTTTAATTTTGCAACAAAAGCAACCTGCTTGATAACATTTGATCCAAATATCATGAAATATATTATTATACATCAAGCAATATTTTTCCCCTGCCTTTACTATCCTTTATTATATCCCTTTCCCGTAAGTAAGCTAGCTAAGTACTGTTATCGAAAAAGATTCTGTCAACCGAAGGCTTTGTGTGGCGATAACGCTTAAGAAAACCCCTTACGAGAATGATTGTCTTTGTCTGTCAAGCAATATTTTTAGATGAAACGTCAGTAATAGTTGAACAGACAAATTTAATGATTAACAAAAACCGTCATGTGAGAACTGACCACAAGACTCGGATATAGGAAATGAAATCATTCTGCAGAACACCTTATTGATTTGGCTCTAACAGGGTGTCTGCTGAAGATTATATACACGTAACGAAGATGAACAGACAAAAGATAGCGATGATTTTAATAATGACCGGTCGTTTACCTTACATTTCACCAAAGCTCAATAAATTTTAATTAAAGCTCACATTTTGCATCGATCCACTTTGCTGTGATTTGAAATTAGTACGATAAATGGTTATGATTCATGTCATTTCACTATCGAAGGTACATAGATGTTTTGTCGGATGACAAATTAAATGAACAAATATGTACATACATGTGTACTCTATTTTCGATACTTTACGGTCATGAATTTAAAATAAAAAATGATTCCTTTGCAAACTTTATTATCTGTCACAATACGATAACTTGCTTGTATCCTGTATACATCAAAATCTTATCAACATATTAATATGCGAAAATAATTGTTTTCATAAATGTTATATCAACTGTACTTTTTATAATTGAAAATATTTGCATATTATGTTTCTTCTGTTCGAAATAAAGTGTTTTGTATTTTGAAATAAAAACTATATTCCATTCATTTATGTTGGCATTGTTGGCGGGCCGGGCCGCTTTTCACACGCAGTTAGGTATAATTGAAAAATCTTCCAGACGACTTTAATAGACACCTGTTCAAAGAACGTTTTGAAAACAATGGTTTCGATGTTATTTGAAAAAACAAAGATATGCAAAACGTTTTAGAAAATCATATTTATTTGGAGTTTGCGAATAGAAGGCGAACGAATAAAATTGAATCGAAGTCTGAAAACCATAGAACGGAGAGAAAATTAAAAAAGCAAAAAAAAAAGCTTTCGGCACAGACAACTTAATTTTATTCGATCAAAATGTAGATATTTATATTTTTTTCATATACCTGAATTAATTAGAATTTATTTGACTCGTATTGAGTTATTTGTAATCCTCTGTTTTATTACAGAACTTAATATTACGTACACGGTTTTAAAAATATGTACATATTACAATTGATTTAAGAACTCAACTATTGGTTTCATTGTATTGATTTTTTTTTTAAACTTATTTTTCGGGTGAACCAATACAGCTGCTTAAAAACATTGTCAGGTAATCTGTTGAGGGTGAATTAGAGCTGTAGAAATATATGATCATACGCCACTGTGCTGTGCGTTGTATGCAAATAAATATGAGTAAAACGAATGAAAGAGAGGAAACGCTACGCAATTATGGGCGAGGTTATCAAGATTAAAGAGCTCACCACGGCAGATTCTTATTTTTCACAAACACAATATTTGCCTATTGCAAAACAGCGTGAAAACAAAAAGATTTTTTTACGAAATTCCCTAGAATCATAAAAATTACTTCATCTTTTATATGGTAATTCAAATTGATTGAATTTTATACTGTGTTTATTTATGCATACATACTTAACCAATTACTTATTGAAGTTCTAGTCTTCTAACAATCGTTGATTCTCTATAGGGAATAAGAAACATTTAGCTAAGATTGCAATAATGAAATGAATGAGTGTGGTGGGCGAACATTAATAATAATTTATTGATTAATGAGAATGAAGCTTGCTGTTATAAAAATAAAACAAATGAGTTGAAAGAAGAAATTAATCTCTAATATATAGCACAAAATACATATAGAAATCTGTAATTCCGACGGTCACAAGAACTCCTCCCAAACGGTGTACAGTAGTGACGTGAATTTTTCACATATCATTCTGGCTGCCATTTCTAGTTCAATTGTCAACTTCAACTCTTAACTTTTAACCTCAAATTGAAAACGCTATATTCTTGACGTCTCAATGAAAAGCAACAGAAAAATAATAGCAAATAATTTATAATTTAATTATCAATTCGAGTTCATTCGTGTGCTCGAATGCGGGTCGTTAGTGACAAACTATATGAAAATGTACAAAATCTCAACAATTCAAATTTAATAGCAAATAGTTGCTTAGTAACCGCTCCAAATTAAATGATTCCGTCATGTCGTCATAAAAAATCAATCTGTCTTGAATTTGCTTAGTGACTATCAATATGTTATAATATAAATTGAGCGGCAAATTATCCATCATTTAAAAATTTTAAAACTTAAAACAGTGAAATCCTCATTTCGTGGGTTTTACAAGAAGCAAGGCCAAAAGAAAGAAAGGTGTTAAAGAACTAACATAAGCGGTCACTATCTTTGGTGAAGACAGGTAAAAAAATACTAGTTCTATCATAAAACTGAATATTAAATCGACTTACCCGTGTTTCTTAATTTGTTTTATAGCCAATATGTATGTTTACTACAATATCATTTTGTCTTTTTAACTTTTTTTGAGATTTAGACATTGAGATTACAATATGATAGAAGTTTAATAAAGGGCCGCCTATTGGTTGAATCTATTTGTGACTCACTTCATCCATTATAAAAATACATTGCATAACGAAAAGATAATCCATGCGCCCATTTATTTCAATAAAATATTTGTATTTTAAAAGATTTTAAAAAGTAAATGGTTCAGGAAAGTCAAATGAAAAAGATCAGTTGATTTGATTCACGTTAAAATGAATACACTCTAATATTATCAAACTCTGAAAGAAACTCACCCAGTTTCTTTATTTATAAAGAAACTCATTAATTATGTTATTCTATGGGAAATTTGGTATTATCGCTTACGGGTTATTATGATAAGGTCATCGACGTTCGAATTTAGCCTTCCCTTTCTGACGAGATATGGTTTAAATCTTAGCTACCCCAAATCGACCCAATTGATAAGGATTGCGGCAATAATACCTTGACACAAATAGAAAGGCAGGCTAAGTCGGTGCAAATCTTTAGCAAAGCAGTGAATCGCGCAGTGACTGAGTGAGGCTATTTCGGAAGGAAATTTTCGCTAAATAACGGCGGCGCACGAACGACAATGTCGGCATACAGCAGATAAGATCGAGCATGTAAAACTCCGCCCGGGGATAGGAGACTAAGAATCCCTAAGCTTTGTATTCACGATAACGCAAAACAAAACAATTTTCTTAATTTTGTCAGCTGTTGGTTTCCATGGCGGACTGAAAACGCGAATATATTAATTAGACAACTTGAGATACAATTCAAGCTACTACTCTATTTTACATTCTAGAACCAACTAAAAAGATCTAATCTTTTTAATTATCAGTCATCTATTATATACATTTACGATGTGGTTTTAATATAAATAAGTATATTATTATAAAATAGATATGAATATTTGGTTAACAATAATAAAGTTTAATGACGAAAATTTTGGATTATCTTTAAATGGTTTAAAAAATAAAAACCCTACATTGGCCGGAAACATACTATCTATTTGTATTCGTTTTTTTGTCCTCTATGCGTTCCTCTACTAATCGTCCAATTTCAATGAAACAGGTGAGTTTTTGTGCGCACACTCGTGAAGGTATCAGAAGAAAAAAAAATTAATTCTAAAAAAAAGAATCAAATACGTACGAAAAGCAACATTTATGAAAAGTCTTCTGATTTATTTGTATATGCACCAGACGGGAAAAAAATGTGTCTCCAAAATAGAGGTCTGTACGGGCTCGAGTTCGGCCCGAGGGCCTTTACCCGGCCCGACCCGTGGGCCGGGTTCGGATGGATAAAGACAATTCTGATTCGGTCTCGCGCCAGTCCCCGGTAAGGAATTCAAATTTAAGAAAAATATTTCGTACAATGCTCGAGTCATGAGTCAGCCATAAGGCAATAGTATTCATAACTAAAAGAATTTATTTCACATGTGCTATGAATATCGTTGGAAATATGAAAACAATAATCTATATTGTTTAAAAAGTATTAATGAACTGTATTAAAAAATCGGGTTTTTTTCGGGCTCAGAAAAATAAATCTGGGGTTCGGAAAACAAGTGTGATATTAAGACTCGGGCCGGGCCAGGCCTGAAGCTGACGAGCTTGGACCGGGTAATTTTATGAAATTTCATCCCGTGCAGACTTTTAATGCAAAGGCATTCCATTAAACAGAATTAAAACACAAGCCTTTTCTTTCTTTGAGTGGCATTGCCGGGTACTCACTAGTCCTTTATGAAACCACAATGCTGCTAATTTACCGCTTGATTTACCTACTTGTATAAATAATGAGAGAACAATCTAACCTATTGGATTGATCGAAACTATCAAGATCCAACAAGTAGACCGACGAGTTGAAGAGCAATAGTTTTTAACACAGCGTAAAATCCATCACATACAATTTAACGCGCGATCAATTCAAGCGTAGCATCAATAAAGGTATATTAACAAGAGTTTTCAATATTACCAAAGATATCTACAGCCTAAAACAGTCACCTAACTTCAATCTCTTATTAAAAATATAGTGATATGCTTTTATAAATAACGTTTTAAGTGTGAACAATAATGACGTGGAGTATAGGTTTGAAGCGTCCGACTAATTTCGTAAATTAAAGAGGGAAACCGCCATACAAAGTTATACAAGTTGCAGTATTTTTCAATCAACTTATGGATTTGTGTTCGTTGACATGGATTTTGTGATCTCTCAATTGCCTCCCACCGATCTGATACTAAAAAAAAGCGTAGCAAGAGCTATTAGTTAAACACTAGTCCTGTCCTATCCTCGTATCCTTAAGCAGTTCTCGTATAGCAACGTCTTATAATATAAGGTCAATTAAGAGTCCACATGTTCTACATTGGGAGCAGATGAATTAGTCAGGGTAATAAAGCCGTACAATTCTATTTATCATCTTTAGTAATATTATATCTGTTAAGAGGACCTTAAATGACGAACTGTATTTGTAATGTTGCGATTTTAATCGATATTTCCGTTCCTTAGATATGCCTAGGTAAGATTTCCGATGATAGGCGCCGACACCGCTGTGAAGTAACCGTTGAAAATTATAAAATTTTTCATGAGCGTTCTTCACGGTGCAAGATCTTGAGATTATTATAAGGCAGCACAGATACGCCGCCAAAGTTCTGTGAGATTTTAAATCAGAAATATATCAGCGAAATCGCAGCATGCTAATTGCAAAATTAATTGTTGATTATAAATACTTCATCTTGCTTACTATTTTTTTTAATAATCCAAATACACTGGTATGCATCATAGCAGTGATGCGTGTTTAAATTATTGTGAATGAAAGCTGCGCTTTTTAAACAAGAGGCAATTTTATTTGTTGAATTAATATTCGAGTCACTGCAGATTAATCTTCTGGTTGCCGGTCGCTTTGGGATTACTCTGCAAGAAATTCCGCGATTCTAACACAAATGATTAATAAGTACAATGTGTTGTATAATTCTAGGTATACTGTAACCCTGAAACAATACCTTGCATACTATTGAAGATGTATCGAATATTTTTTAAATAATGCGTCAGATCCGACGGATCCGGCTATTCTAGCTAGAGAAGCAAAAACCGATACATCGAATTTACGCAACCAGGGCGTTAATTTAATTAAGTTAATAGTTAAGACGTTTCCATCTCCGTTCTTTTGCAATTTGATTTAACTTCGAGTAGACGAGTTTTATGGGATTTGGCTATATTTGATACAAACGACAACAAGAAATATTTTATGACTTTTTGAGAGACGCAGATATGAATGAATAAGTGCGACACAATATAATACTCATCGCATTTACCGTGTTAAATAGTAAATTGCTTTTGAATAAAACGGTCGATAAAATTCATTTCAATAATTGCATAACTTAATTGGAAAAAAAAACACTATATATTTACTATTTGTTCGTAATAATTAATGGGTACATCTTGAAAGCGGACTACTCATTCGTTCATAAGTAGGAAACCACATATTAAAAAAACAGGGAAAATAAGAGAAGGAATCAAAATTACTAAAAATTACTAAAAATTACTTAAAAATACCATACTTAAGTTTTTGTATTCTCAATAACATTCAATAGACTCAATTTAAGACGAGCGTTTTATAAATATTGCATAGTATATTTCATATAATAATTAAGATTGAAAATGTATGTATATATCAAATTTGGATTATTGAGATTTTGTACACTTCCATGTATTTTGTCACTAACGACCCGGGTTTCGCCTTTCGGCATCTTCAGCCATTCGAGCACACGAATGGACTCGAACTGAACGTCAGTTCGAGTCCATTCCATCATTGAAATTCCATCAAGCACCCTCAGTCGATGTCTTAAAGTATGTATATATGCCATCCAAGCTTCTTCTAAAAAATGGGGCCATAGAATGAATGAATAACAATAATAATTACTTGCTCTTAAAAAAGGCTCTACCCAAAGAACAAAAATGGGGTAAAATATACAATCAAAAACATCGGCTCGCCGTCATTTTGAAATAAATAAATTAGTAATATTCATATTTAATGTGACATATTCGGCTCACATCGCAAATAACTGGATACGAAGCTTACTCGATCTCGTTTTTATCATAGGGCAGAATTTGTAAGAAGTATTCAGCAAAGTAGGCACTTAGATATGGTATCTACCGGGAGGGTCTTTTCTAATTGACGTGCCTTGGAGGCATCCTCTGAATAATAAACCGTTCAGGGTGCCCCCCTCCTTAGGAAACTTCAAAAGTGGCCAAAGACCGAATTAATTATTGGCCAAATTATGGCTGGGGGCTGTTTTGGGTTTTTGATCACGGAGCAATGTTCGCTAAATGAATTAATTATGGCGAAGAATCAAACGAATTTCGAAATCTGAGAGAATTTTCGCTTTCGAATGAAACGAAAGTTTTACTTTCGCTGGAAAATCATGGTTGCTTTATAGTAATTCATGTTATTACATCTGCTAACGTAACAATTTTTAGTGTAATTTACTTTGTCCAACTAAAAAAAGAATCGGAATTTAATCATCTATGCGACAATGTAGAAATTATGCAACATCAACGTTCGTCCTCAGTTTTTCGTTACGTCCTGATTTTTTACACACACGAATATATTATATTGTCAATAAAACAAATGAAATAGCATAATATGTCTAAAGATTCATCGAATGGTTTGACGCGGTAATACGCATAATAACCATGTTGAAACTCACACATAAAAGCGACCATGATTTAAAAGCGTTATCTCGGAACGTAAATACTATTTCACACGACTCACCGGGGAATCGAAACGATTGGAGGCCGCAAAGAGGAAGCTGCCAAATTCAGGCTAGAACGCAAGAGGCGTTTCTGGTATGTATTTCATATACGGAATATCAGAACCGAATACGGGGTAATAAATGTCTACCTAAATCATGGCGACACTATTCAGTGCCGTAATTAATTACGAAAATGCATTTTAATCATGAATATTTTGAGCTTACAGCGGAAAAGTCAATTCGGGGTGCTCAATAATTCATTAAGAATATAATATTAGCCGATGTAAACTCTGACGTAATATTTTGTTGAACATAATATAGAGCAGACATTTATCGAAGATTTGTATTGTTTAGAGCAGTGCTCCGAAACCTTTTCTCACCCAAGACACACATACGCACTCATTAAAATATCGCGGCACACCACATGGCAAAATGTAACTAAACTTACAATATATTAATTTATTTTTATTGGGTGTTTTTTAATAAAATCCAACCTTTTACCCTTTTACCTTTCCAAAGTGATAGAACAATTAACACAAAAGAAAAGAAAAACTAATAATAAAAACGGCATTTGCAAAAGTAAAAATACTAAGCTAAACTATTTAAAATTGGCGAATTGTGTCAGTAGTGTCCATTTATTGTTTAACCCAATCCAAAATAATCTTTTGATTTTTAATAATAGTCTCGTTGGTCCTTCGGAACATTTTCAATGGACCTTGTCATAACTTTATCAATGTTTGAACCCGTTTTATTTGTCAGAGTATGTCAATAACTTTTCATTTCGTTTGTTTTTAATAATCCCTCTGGGAAATTTTTAACCATCAATGCTTTGCAATATATCCAGGAATATGTAATTTCTACGGTAAGATTTTTTAAACTCATACATGAAACATCCCATTTTATTCCCAATGATTGCAGTTGCACTATCCGTTCTGTTTGCCAATACAATATTTGTTTCAATGAGAATAATTTTAACGGAGATCTTTTTCAGCTAATTTTGCTCGTTTTGGACGTACTGTACCGCGGCACACTTGGAGTCATCTTGCGGCGCACCAGTGTGCCGCGGCGCACCAGTGTGCCGCGGCACACCAGTTGCGGAGCACTGGTTTAGAGTAAAGTATTTACGCTAAAGATAAAACTCTTATAGATATACAACTTTAACTTGGCCGCTAATGAAGATGCCATCGTCACGTTATGAATGTTGCCATACTCAACCAGAACTGAATTTTCAATAAATTCCAAAACTGATATTTTAGCGATGGTATTAAAAGTAGAAAAGATAATTATTTCGCATAAAATGGCAATTAGAGAAATTTATTCTAGATTGATAATTCTAGTTCCGAATTCGGCGGCGGCCAAGTTGGTAATACTATAATAAATCAATTTACAAAAAATGCGCTATCTCATTTAATATGTTTGCAAACGAATTGAAATAACGTTTTGATGATAAAATTGTACTTCCAATAATGTAAATCAAATAAAATTGAATGCTTAAGTCAAAACTCTTCTATCATAATATATTTATACATTATATACCAATGTAGAAAAGTGACAAAAAATAAAAACTATCATACTATCAAATTTAATGAAATTTATACAACATTGATGATTCCGGTTCAAGTTCTTATAGGAAAATATTAAATTAATAGGATAGTAAAGGTATGTTTATTTCATGTGTAATAAATACGCACAACTATTTGTGCGTCTATGACTAAAGAAAAAGTGATCCAGAGAAGTTTGTGATAAAAAATAATTACATATATATATTACCTACCTAAGTGTGCTATCGTTTTATCCCGATACCTTACGGCAAAGTAACTTTGTTTCACATTTAATAATCTTCAATATGATAAATTGCATAATCGTACACCATGTTAAATATTGTCAGTATTTAATTTCAAATATATTTTGTAGAAAAACCGGAAATCTTCCGAGTAGCTGATTATCGAAATAAATAATATTATATCAATACGAGATGATTGTTCGAAGGAAACGACGCGAAAAGAAAACGAAGAAGAACAGGTTATGTTAGTGGGTGGTTGCTTTTTTCAATTATCTTTCTATCCTACCTCTGTACACGCACCTATTGTGACTGAATGTGCCATCCCGATTGTCGCGCAAGCGTGTGTGGGGGCTTTGTAATTCGGGTATGTGAGTGGGGACGTGAGCGGGTGGGGTGCAGAGAAAGCACTCTGAGTCTCCTGCAAAGACTCGTCAAGTGTTTTCCCTTTGACTAACTTTCCCATTAGCGGTGCGGTTCGTGACGATCTTTCGATTTTCTACGCTACGCAGCGAAAATCTCACTCTACGACACCGCTACGAATGAGGAAAAAATAATTTAAATCTGTTTTGATACGTGAATGTGACATCCAGTGAAAAAATTAGTATACTCATACCACATGGCGTTGATTATTCTTAATTCACGTGACATTGCGGAGTCGCCTACCCTTAGAATTTATTCTCAAGTGATCTTTAAAGTAAATCACATATTACAATCAACTTGACACTAAAAAGAAGTAAAATTAAAAACATACATACGTCGTTGGCTACGATTATGGATGTCTCGGGTTCAATTACTGGTGCGGACAATGTCATAAATTGATCTTTCAATAGATTTATGAATATCTGTTCGTAGTCTGAGTGTTTGTGATGTCAAATACTCGCTCCCACCCATCCGATCCTCAAAAACGAGGCGTAGCGAGAGCGATTAGCTAACCACTAGTCCTGTCCTAGTCCTATCCTTCTATTCCTACTCTCTTCGAAAAAAGAGAGGTTGAGTAACTGAGTAACAAGCAGTTCTCATAGAAAACTTTCGTTGAAATACCTCCATTAGGAGGCCATATGCTCCACGTTGGGAGCGGACATGGAAAAAATTAAAATGTCGTATCTGAAACATGGAAAAAAATGGCAAGTAAAAACTGTAAAAACATGCAGATATAAGACTGTTTTTTTACTACAAGATAAAAAATACAATGTCAAAGGTTGTGGGAAATTTTTTTCAAAGAAAGCGTGACTGAATTTGCTCAATTTTTATGGACGGACTTTCGATTTCACACACTGAACAGAAAGAAAATGAATAAATTATAGTTTGTAAATAAGCAGTGACGCCATTGGTAGATTAATTGGTCTTCTTTTGGTTTAATTATTCCAAATTTGCGTGCTAAATCATAGCGATCTTTATCTGTAAGCGAGAAGCAATATCGTCGAGATCTGCGATACAATGGAGCTGGCATAAGAAACTTACGTTCTGTGATCTAAAATAAGTCCGTTTTATTAGTGAAATTACTATTCGAAAGCTGTTCGATGCCACGATGAAAAATCAAATTAGTAATACATGAATTCATAGAATTCAGCTTACGAAGACAAATTCTACGCAAAATAGTTTTGGCACAGAAGGAAACTTCGAAATGATTTCGTCATGACTTCCGTCAATACATATTTTAGAGCAGTGTAAAGTTATTATCTCCTTAATAAAAAATAAAGTCACATAAAGGTAGAAACTCGGATACAGTCACCGTGATCCTACCCAACTCGGTGATGCAGCAAACATTTTCACTTTTTGGGTATATCTGAGTGAAGTACTAAATGTTTCACATTAAGGAAAACAGAAAAAATAGAGGTTTTTAGTCGTTCTTTCAGTGCTCCATCCATTTGGTTTTCAGCTACGTAACAAAGAAAATAGATAATATATATAATTGTTACTTTTACAACATTCATTATCAATTTCAAATTGATATTAAAAAAATATTTCCACAAAAATAACGCCGAATCCATCGAATACTTTACCCATTCATTATAATTATTAAAATAAAGAAACGTCATACAGACGGAATTTCAGCCAATCGGCTGATAGTAGTCCATAGGAAAATAATTATAGAAAAATATACAATATCGACTGTGGAAAGGCAAAAGAACATAGCCCACAAACAAAAAATATTGTATATAGTCCACACAAAACGTGTATTAAATTGTATACATTGTGATTATCGAAATAAAATATTTTGAAAAAATGAAGAGATACGTCCTTTTGCCTTTCTATAGTCGATAGTACATATTAGAGGTCTGCATGGGCCTTTACCCGCCCCGGCCCGTGGGCCAGGCTCGAGTGGGTAAAGACAATTCAGATTCGGGCTCGGGCTAAGCCCGGGTAAGGAATTAAAATTTAAGAAAAGTATTTCGTACTGTATGTTCGGGTCATGAGTCGTCGGAATATCGTTGGAAATATGGAAAAATAACATATTTTGTTTGAAAAGTATAAATGAATTACTATATTAAAAAAATAGGCTTTTTTCAGGCTAAGAAAAATAGATCTGGGCTTCGGGTCGGGTTCGGGTAACAAATGTGATATTGAGACTCGGGCTCGGGCCGGGCTGGGCCTGAAGATGACGGGCTCAGACTAAGTAATTTTATGAAATTTCGGCCCGTGCAGACCTCTAGTACATATAGATATATATAAATATAGTGTACTCGTTTTGTGTATATATTTTTTGGTGTGGGTTACGTCCTTTTGCCTTTATTAATTCGATGTTGATTGTGACTTGCGACCCATGTATTTATGAGACCCTCCATAAACGTTATACAGAAATCCATTGTGTGGTAATATTATATCGGTGAATGAATTCAAACTTCTGCAATCACCTGCAAACTTTTCCCTTCCCGAGAATTTCAAGATCAAGTGTCAAACTTTATAAAATTTTATATCTTTTCACGTAAAAGTTGCTGACTAATAATTTTACAGGCTAATTCGTAAAACATTATAAAAAATGGCACTTTCCAATGGAGTTAAATCGTCAACGCCTTATTTTGTGGTGTAAATTTTCAAAATACGCCTGAATATAAAAATAAAGGAAAATACATGTGCAGTTACAAGTATACATAATCGAATGTATTTATAACCATGTTACATTAGGAGATCATCAAAATTACATTTAAATGGAAAGTACAAATAAAAATATCGTCATCATTTACGTGTCACAACAGCTTTTGATCGCAAAGGAATTTTCTGTGATGACCCTATTTAACACATTAAAAGTGAATATTGACTGTGGAAAGACAAAAGGACGTAACCCAAACACCCAAAATATTGTGTATAGCTCACACAAAACGTGTAAATACACTATATTTATATACATATATATAATATAACGACTGTAAAAAGACAAAAGGACGTATCAATCTGTTTTTCAAAATATTATTTTTCGATAATCACAATGTATATAATTTAAAACACGTTTTGTGTGGGCTATACACAATATTTTGGGTGTGTTGGTTACGTCCTTTTGCCTTTCCGCAGTTGATATGGATTAAATAAAATAGTTTCTCGCTTTTGATTTATATAGGGAAAAAGTGCGGATAACAAGGTCACATAGTTAATAATTACTTTAAACTAAAGATGTTTCTAGATATTAAAACAGTGCATGTCAATTTGAAATATAGAAATTCTATCTCATGTGTTAGTAGTCACCGCGATGTGATTTGCGAAAAGGAAAATAAGAATCCGTTAAATTGTTTTTTTAAGTTCACCTATTATTGATTTTAAATATGTACATATATTTTATATATATAGATCGTATTTTCACATTTTATTATAGGAGGTGCCATTAACAAACAATAACTGTTGACGCATAGTTCCTTTATTTGCCGCGTTTTAAAAGTTTACACGCCAATACGGTTTGATAGGTCAATGTCTTGTGAGGTTATTTAGTATGTTAACGACCGTTTAACAGCTGGCTTGATAGCGGAATTTATTGCCCAATATCAATGATATCACGGCTTTAAGTACGGGAACACGCCCAGGCTTAGAGATTTCCCAGGATCGCAGCGAAGTGGTTAACTGCTTGTAAATGTGAGGAGCGTCGGATAAGATAAATGCCTTTGCATACAAAATGCAAGATTAGGGAAATGCATTCGCGGCTCGTGAAGAGGCGGTAAAACCGCTGAGAGAAAATCGATTACGATATCTTGGCAGGTAAATCAAACGTTCAGTTGAACGGACGGGTACATTCTGAATATTGCATAAATATACTTCAACAAACCAATATTATTCAAAACAAACAGAGCACGCATAAAACGATAAAAAAACTGTGGCATGGAAGAGTTAAAGGCTTTTTTCTACTGATCTGTATATGATATACATAATATTGCATCAGTGCGCATCGATAAAAGTAAGAAGTCGAGTGGGCGATCGTCATATTTGGTTGTGGTGCAACGGGTTCAAATGTTATGAATAAATTTCTGTGAGCTTAAAGATCTGGATAATCCTTAAAAACTCATTACCTGCATCACATTCATAGAAAAGGACTTTCGTCACACACAACATTTTTTTTACTTATTAATCACTTAGTGGCTTATAAATAAATGTCTGTGAGCTTAAAGGTCTGGATAATCCTTGAAAACTCATTACTTGCATCACATTCATAGAAAAGGACTTTCGTAACACACAACATTTTTTTGACTTATTAATCAATTAGTGGCTTAAGTAAATAATGGCTAAATTTTGAGTTTCTCAACTAGTTTATTAAATTCGCCATATAAAAAATACATTTTTGTTTATTTTCAATTTCATGGAATATAAAATAACCTTACTGTGCATAACAGAATATCGATTTTTAATTTAATAAGTCTTTTGAAAAAAATTTAAATAGGTCTTTGATTATCTCTATCATAGGTGCTAACTGTCAATTATTGTTAGAAAGATATAAATGTTGTTTTTATGGAAATAAAACACAACAGGCAGTAGGTATACACTTAATACACATATTTGTTATTATAATTTGGGCCGAATTGTTCAACGATAAACCGTTTACAAAAATGAATCAATTCATAATGCTCAATCGCTGAATAAAACAGTTTATGACATACAATTTGTACTAAAAATCTGTTTCACGTTTTAAATATAGTATTTCTAGTAGATTTCCCATAATCCTGTAATCAACGGTCATAACTAGGTGATGATATATTTACTGTGCAAATTAAATGACATGTGCAAATTTCACGTCGCTACTGTACACCGTTTGGGAGGAATTCTTGTAACCGTCAGACATACATACAGACAGATTTATACATGCATTTTCTGCTACTGGTTAGGCGTTGTAGATACCTGATGATGATTAATTAATGTTTCAAAAACGTATCGGTGTAGTAACAAAAAAGCACTTAGGACGCTTGCGTAAATAAGTTTAAGTAATGAAAAATTAAAAAAATACCGTAAATTGCAGCTATTGATACAAAAGGTTAACCGACACGTGTTACTGGTGGGCGTTTTAGTATGTGAAGTAATGCGATATGTCTGATACGAGATAAACATAAATACTTATCGGCAACTTAGGAACAAGAATGTAAAGCTCGTAACACCATAAACTGATTACAAGAGGAAGTAAAATCATAATTCGAGTTTTTTCTATGAGTACTTCTAAATGTAATTTACATTTGAACTATATAACCATTAGAAAAACTACCTATAACCAGACTTCTTAATCCCATTGTTTATCCAAAAACAAAATGTCAAAGGTTGACTCACTTACAATTGTCTTTAGACACACAAAAAGATTTTTAATTTTACAAAAAAAAATACATACCCTCTTATAAGAGTTAAATATATATATATACTAAATATGATGAACGATGCATTTCATATAAATATCTGTATCACTAGGGTATCCAATCCCGGACCCTTTTTACGATCCCGGTATCCCGGGATTGGGTAGTAAGTGTAATTGCATATGTTAAATTGTAAATTTAAAATGTAATTTGTGTCCATTATTGCTTCAATTGAAATGTATATATGATTAAATATTTGTTGGGCATTAGAATGGTTTTTTTTTATTTAAAATCAGACAGCCTTCTACAAAAAATGAGAAAAATATTTAAAAAAAAAAATGATCAAAATAATTTCAACGTTCATTTAAGAAGCGGTCCTAATTTTTCCTCCATTTTAAATTGATTAAGAGCGGCTATTACGAAATATGAGTAGGAGAGAGACTTCAATAAATGTATAGGTTTTATAAAAAAACTATGTACACGAACAAACTGAGGTACACGTTGTAGTTAATCAGGAAGTTTTAATTTGATATATGAATTATTTTATAGCATATATAGTGAATCTCGGAATCTCCGGATTGTCTGAATATAACCTGCGGGATTACGGGATTTAATAATTGACCGGGATTCTGGGATTCCGGGATCCCGGATCCCGGGATTGGAAGCCCTAGTTAGTACCTACGCGTAAAAAGTGCGATTAAAAAAGATTTTGTTTTTTAATTTATTCTCATTTTACGTAATTATTCATAAGATCAAGTAAATATGAATCTGTGAGCGTCATATTCATAATATTAATATCTTTGGAATTTCTTTAAACATTTTTTTATTTGAAAACTATATCAAACATTATAAAAATACATATTTTAAATTACTGTCTCCCATATGTCACTGTTACAGGAACAGCTTTCCTTTTTTAGTCTTTAAATAAAGATCTTGACTCATTATAAGTTTTTTATTCTAATCAAATAAATGGTATTCTGATCACACTGTGACAACAGAACAAAACATAAATACTAACAATGTAAAAAGTATGAAATATTCATGATGAAACTTCTTATGGATGTGTGTGAAAGCTGAATATCGAACTCCGTAAGGAGAAATTATAAAAACGTGACTTGTTGTCACAATGGTAATGCTATTATGATAAAAAACGAAATAGATTTCGTTTTACTACACTCCATATTAGTCTTGCAGCCGACTGGTAAATGTATTTGTTCCTTCGTCCTACTCGGTATTGCGATATAATTATATTCCTGGAAACAGTGGCGGATCCAGAGGGGGCATGGGGACTATGCCCCACCCTAGATTAAAATGTTATACTATTATTTTTCAAATACTTTATATTTAAATGAATACATTGTAGTTCTCTTTATTTTCTATCACTTGTTTTTTTCACGACCCTTCCAAGTAGACCGTTATATTATTTTTAAATCATCTATTTTTTAATGTATTATTTATGTATCATGTTTATTTTCAAATTGAAGGGCCACCCCCTGGGACAATTTCTGGATCCGTCACTGCCTGTAGACAAACGACTTAACGAACAATTGATAATATTTTTTTTAATTTTTACAATAATAGTCTCGATGTACACGGTTTTAAATTACCAGACGTTCTTGTAAAATCACTATTCTATGTAAATCGATGGATATGTGTACATAACATATATTGAAAGGGAGCTAAAAATCGTTGAATCGTAGTACTGACGATAGCGTAATGCCGAAATAGCTGTCAACGATTACATATTTTAAGATAAAAATTTGTAGCAAAACCGTTGATTTTTATTAATACTAGTGAAGAATTTAACGAATGTTCCTTTTTTGAATTGATCAATTGTTGTTTTAGCCTTCTTTTGTTTTACATTTCAAAAATTGTAATTCGTTCCATAGGGTGACGAATATTCTTGAACCAGGAAAAAATTATGATTATTTGCACGCACATTGTTGGTATAAATGAGACCAGCTTTTTTTTGGATTTTGAAATAAGAATACGCTGTCATGTTATCCAACGCATCGCTCATTCACGGTCCTCCGAATCGCAATCCATCAAAGCGTTGTTTGAAAGTAACTAAGTACTGGGCTCTGTTTGCCTATTTTTGGAATCAATTAAAAGATGGTATAAACAAACGTTGAGTAGTTCAAAGGAAAGACAGCGAAAGAAAGCAGATCATCGAAATCTAGAAAACAGACAGGCTTAAACAATGCATAATTATACCCTTATAATTGATTATTTTAACATCGTATACACATACTGCACTTATAAACAAATAAGATCCTGACAAAAGAATCTGAAAAACACTCTGGGCCCTGTCCAGAACGGCAGATATGATTAAAAATGAAAGCAAATATGTCTGCAAAATCTGCTTATAAACGTCATTAACTATTCGACGTCTGGAGATGGACAAATATAAAAACAATAAACTAAAAGTAGTGCAGAATAATAAAAATCTTAATAGGTATTCAATGTACGTATTACGTAAGCCAAGGGGTGTTTTTATTAAGGTTTGACAACGAAATCTTTCGAAACAACGCCCCTCAAAGTGAATACATTCTTCTGGGTATGATTTTTTTTAATAGTTATTCATAGTTAGTGTGTCAATATTCGTAACCAATCGACATTTTATAAATTTGGTTATATTTTTTCTTTTTACCAGTTGTATATGTATCAGCACATATATTTATATATAGAAATGCTAACTAATGCGTTGGTTGAATAAATTGGCATTTGCTTAGTAAAAATCTTTTATAATAAGGTAACATCCATTAGAACAGTGTCCGCAACCGGTGTGCCGCAGAAAGAAAACGTTTCCCGTTCGAAAAGAGAAGAAAACAAAATATACATACAATTTATAAAATATGAACGAAGAAATAAGCAATATCACATAATATTACACCTAATTTACTGAAATCTTCAAAACGCGATAAGCTCAGAAGACGTGTATAAATTATTTTTATTATGAAGTCTAGCTGGTAGTACAACGTATTATTTTAAATCTGTAATTTCAAAAATACGTACTTTTTTGGAGATTCATTTTTTTCTTCCGAAAATAGAATCAAGAGTGTGCCACCACTTCGAAAAGATTAAGAATCATCTAACAATGTTTAAAAGGGTTTCATTGGTTTTTTAATGCTAGCTATTTTAAGTTTATGAAATAAAATAGAAAACATAATAATAAATGTAAATTCAGTTTATGAAAATTACGTATTCGTTCTTGCGGTGTGTCGAGAAATTCTACGCGGTGCTTAGGTGTGCCGTGGGTGATAAAAGGTTTCGGAGCACTGCATTAGAACTTCATTTTAGTCCACAATAGTTAACTAAATATTTTTGATATCTATCTATTTCGGCATCACACTATTCCCTAAAACTATTAAAGTCGTTTTTTTAGATTGCAGCTCAACAGTCATAAAAATTCTTAAATCTTAAACAACTTAAGTGCCCATTTCGTTTATAAAATAATAGGTTATAAAATAATAACGCTCATTCTAGCCCACCTACAACTGGATATGAACTAAGCATACAAATCGTAATTCTTGTTGAATGTCGAAAACAGATGGTCGGCTTCGTGTGTTGGATACATTCGGGTTAATTTACTGAACTCCTCTACCACATATAAATAAGTACGCAAGATATAAACACATTTGTCCATTAATACATTTAGTTTAATATAAAGTGGTAACATTCCAGTTGCGATGAATTCAGTATGAAGTTACCCGGCTTAGTTGCAAATGGTGTAACATTAGGTTTTTATTACTTAGGTACAATTTTATTACTTTTAAATATGATTTGAGTATGTACATCAAGATTAATTATTATATATTTTGGAAGCTGTTACCATGCTGTGGATGAAAAAGAACTATTGATAATAATGAATCGGAGTATAATGGGCTTCCGAAAATGATCATTAACACTTTCTTTCGTCGTAAACGAAGGTAACGGGGTGATAACATTGTATGAAGTCACTTCTGTTAATTCTTGGTGGGCATCATATTTAAATAAATAAATAAAATACAATTTGTTTTGTTCAAGGCGATTCTTAAAGCTTGACACACCTTCTTAAGACTGGCTTAAGATTTATATGTCGATGGTGTGTTGGCAAATTGATGAAACCCTCAAAAAATACGAAAATGAGTTAATGATTGGATCTCATTTTAAAGACGACAGAGCCAGGTTTCGGCCAAATGATGTAAATTAGAATAATAAATTGACCACTTTTTGGAAGGGAAACATCATTTTACTTTAGTTTTAGGTTAAAAAATTCTGACCAGGCCACTTGATGTAAGCCACTATTACTTCGACAATCCCTAAGTATAATCCCGTATCTACAAAAATGAAAATTTACAGGAGTTCATTTCAATGATTCACAACGAAACTCACTATAAACTGTTTTCGGTAAAATCCGTCCTATCAAAGAGATAGATGGGAGACATATTCTTGGAGGTACCGTGTGGTGTTCATATGCTACGAATTGTTAGCGGACATGGACAAAGACGAATATGCAGTAAAATACCAGGACATAATATGAATAAGAGTACAAAATAAGGCAATCTTTGTCGTAACGTCTAAGTATGATGACAGTGTAAGATTGGAACATATTTGAGTAATGAATTATTAAAATCGAGTGAAATATGTGAGAGAGTAAGAAAGAAACAACGAACGTCTCGCCACTCGAGGGAGGAAGGTGTTGGAGAGCGGGGAGAAGCGGGGCGCGGTGAGTCAACAAGCTTCAAGGCCCGCGTCCTGGGACAGGACAAAAGGGTGAGTCACAGGTTCCTTCTTCGCCCATTAAAACCCGGTCGATATCGGTATACTCTTTCTTGTTTATTGCAATTAGTTTCTATAATTTTCTTGAAGACAGTTACACAAACAGATTTACACATTTTTAATTTAAAACTCTGTAAGTGGTTTTACTAAAGCGGTGGACTAAGCGCCGCTTCGCCGGCGGACGACTGCCACTGGGAAAAGGTCGAGACGCGACTCCTTCTTTTTTTAAGCAGCGCACGCTTTTTGTTCACTTCCAACTGTAAACAAACAGCGGCAACCAAACAAATATGACAAACTCTAAAACGCCTCAGGAGGGGTATTACATTTTAAATTTGCATTAATAGAAAGAGTCTGCAGATTGGTTTTGAAGACCCTGTCCGCCCCATAAGTACGGGGCGGTGTCAAATGTTACATCCAGAACCAAGAAATTTAAGGGGAAGGTTTTCCGTCAGAAGTGGATTAAAATTTAATTAAGTGTACAACTGTACCTACGCTTTCTATGCCGCACCAACAAGAACAAATCGAGGGTATACTGACAGAAGGCATTAAGTCATAAAAACAAGCTCTGAGGTAATCGCATTCAAAGAATTTTTTTTTTCAAAGGACTCTTCTTCTCAAGTGCAATTATCGTTTGAACATTAAAAAGAATAATCTTTTTGGCATGCAAGTGTTAAAGTCATATCATGCTTTTTGTCATAATAAAAAAAATAACAATGGGACTTTTTCAAAGCCATTGTATCCTATGACGTCATGCGTTCTAACTGTATGTAGAGTGTAAAATTGGATATATTTTTTATTATGAAACGGAAAGCCATCAAAAACTGACTTAATGCGTTCTGTTAGTATACCCTCGAAATAGTATGCGTACATTTTACAAATAATTATAAAAGAAAATAATATGAACAGATTGTTGAGTTGAATAAATTCGCCATTACTCAAGATCAGATCCGCCAGTCAAATCGAATAAATTTTCGAGTATATTCCGGGACATCAGTCATCTGTCACAGTGCATTAACTTGTTCTGCAACATGGGAGTGTCACTGTACCAATAAAAATGGTGCAAAATTATTCAATAATCCACTATAGCAAAACGAATTTTTGAATTTGTCTCTTGGCATTGTGCTATATGAGTTTGCCGTTGTATGGATTGATGTCGGTGTCTTTTTAATTAATATGACAGTAATATATTAAATATGCCAGAAGACCACAGGCCGCGATATGGTAATCGTATACGAGATCGAAAAGAGATGCTTGCGGCGAATACTAGGGGTACGGTGGTTTGACTTTGTTAGGAACTCGGAGGTAAGAAAGCGGACTTACGAGCCCACGTTCAAAATAAAAAAAAATCGAAGATAGACCCGGCTTGAATATGTGCTGCGGATGCCCCAGGGAGGTTGAATTTTGCATGTATCTTTTTCGAGTCGGATGTATTCCGTCGCCCTGGAAGGCTGCTGATGGACATCCATAGGATATACTCAGCGGAGCTACGGGACGCTGGGATGATTTGGGAGGAAGTAAAGAGGCAGGTGGGGAACAGAGAATCTCGGATTCAGCGTATGGTGGCGATCTACAATTAGGGAGAGGAAATGGTTGAAAAAATATGGTCTTCATCGCAGGATGATAACAAGAAAACATTCACGAGCCCAGAGCAATACTGCGTTACCATACAATCATATTAGGCACACGCCTCGTAGATTCGCAGCCATGTAGACCACGAACCCGATCGTGATGATATTAAACTACAGTTCAAATCCGTCATTACGATATTTTGAATGAAAACTTGAATACAAATGAGTTCTACGTTGATAACTATCTCAAAACAATAATTCAAGCAGCGCATGATCATGCTGATAATTGAAACAGAATATTAAATTTTGGTGAAAAAACTTCAACGCCATTGTAGAACTTACGTTTACAATGTTTCTCGAAAAGGTGCAAGTTTAGGCGACAGAAAAGGGACCCATAGTATTAATCCACCGGTGATACACCACCTCACCCGAGAGTATAATGATTATCAGCAAATCATTATACTCTCTCTCTAATACAGTGGAAAGATTACGTGTAGATTGGAAGATGGGAAGATTGAGTAATCCTAGAATAACTAATGTTGGAAATTTTTTATAATAGATTACTGATATTGGAAGCGTTGTTAATAAAGCAAATGTTAGTAATATTTCTCGATGCTGGAAGAAGCAAAGTGCGATTTTCAAAGACCACCACTTCGTTATAAGTTATAAACTATAAGTCAACTAAATAGTCAACAGGAATGAAATATTTGAGATTCATCTAACAAAATTAAAATTTGTAGAAAGTGCAAAGACCCTCATGCTTACATTAGTCGTAAGTTCATCCAACTTCTCGAGACATGATTCATTTTATTATGCAAAGTCCCGGAAAATCCCTCTTAGTTAGCACGGTACAGACCGGATACAATGACAATGTCAACCCTATTACAAACAGTGTCGGCAAAACTCCGGACTAAAACGTTTTACATAATAAACTGTTGTGTAGCGTTGTTGCAGTAGCAAACAGGGCTTAAAATGGGTCAATAAATTTATTAGTTCGTTGTTACACGGCCCGCTAAAATGAAGCATACGAATTATATTTTCCTAACATGATCAGTATTGGATGGCTTTAGCAGCTGTAAATAGATCAATAAAAATGTGAATTCCATGTTTAAATATGAAATGTTTATCTATAGATGATGATGATAAAAAAAAGAGTAAGTTTAAAAAAAGAATGATTCGAATATATTATATGATTTTGAGAAGATATTTGAAAATTTAAGAAAACACAAATTCAAACATATTGCGACGACCTCATTGAATTTGACCGGTTATAAAAAGCATGCATTTTTGTTTCACAACTATGTTTATAGTTCGTAGACAGATAAAAACAAGTTCTAAATGTTTTAAAAAAATGAAGCTTACACCGTTAGTGCATCAACACAAATATGTATGTATTTTGATTTGCTAATGTCAAGTCATTATTTTTGATGTTCGGTCAAACGATAGTTATTGGATAGCAATAAAGATTCGATATGGGGAAGTATGGAATTATCATTTAATAACTAATATCGTATGTCAAGTGTTTATGATGTCCAAAATTCACGATATTCTATGAAAGTACGGTTCCTTTTTATTGACTGATCCTTAAAAATATTGCGGATACGTCTCGTCTAAGCAGCTGTTCAATAAGATTGCACTCTTAAGTAACAACGAATAATAAGTTTTCACGAGGCATTTTATTATTGTTTAAGAAATAAAACGATTATGAAGAGAGTCATATTCAATTCCACGGACGTATTCTGATATCCCGGTATCTATTCGTCTCTTTATATTCTACTGTATTAATAATATGAAATTTGATACGCCGGGATATGAAAAACGATACTTCTTTGTAAATATTATTATTGAAAGGCTTTCTCAATCTTTGGCCCAATATCGATTTACTATTCTCAAGGTTGTATGAATAAAAAAAGCTTATGAATCAAAATAGTAATAAACAAATCTACCGGATTAAAAGAAATCAATTTTACTTTCAAACCTAAGATTTTCGTGCTCCTGGTATTTATCTCATCATTGAATACTTTTTCATAAATTTGTTATAATAATGAATAAATTGCCTAAATAAACAAGCAAAGATTAAATCGTAGGCTAAATTTATTTCTTTTAAATACGCCCGAAAGAGCCCGGTGATTCAATTGCAATCAATGTAGAATACCATATTTAAAATTTATGAATCTAACTAGAATCGAACTAGACTAGAGCACTCTAAATTTTCATATCCGTTATTTTTATATTAGTAATAATTATATTCAAAATGCATTCATTCTTTCGTATATAAAATTTCAATCAGAAAGAGAAAGATGCAGACAGATCAATAATCGAAACGTCTAATAATAATAGACGTGGATGTGTTTTGTGCTAAGGGGTGATTTTATCCATGAAATAATTGTAGCGGCGTAAAATACTACTAGAACAAAATTAATATATTGTGTGAAAATGTGATAGCTAAAAAAATTGTTTGCCTGCGGTAAAGTTTGTTTACGAACCTGAGCACACCATTGTCACAAAACCAGTCTATGTTACCATAGAAAATAACTATTGTTCGTAAACACTAAAAATTACGAGACGCTTTTGTCCAATCGAAACTATATTATCATACACTATCACAGAACAGTTTTGAATAGTAACTTATCGTATTATTTTAAAAACGTAACGTTACGGTATATGGAAAAATAGATTCCTCTATAATAATCACGGATTAAAATTGTTTGGAAAATATCAAATTAATTCAAGAATCACAAACTGTCAAATGGATTCAAAGAAAACAATCGATTTTCATAGTTGGATAAACAACACCACTCCACAACTGACATGAGCGGACTGACTTGAAGTTGTGCGAGGTTCGTTCGCAATTCGACCATCTCTAGCGGTGAACATTTGAAATAAAATTAATAGCACCATCTGTTGGTGAACGATAATTTATATATGAAATGGTTTGTTTCTTTGATTTAAGAAATAATAATATTTATTCGTATTTTGATTTTTCGCTGTTATAAGCACTCGGTAAATTTTAATATAAACATTTGGTTAGTTCAAAATATTTAGCAATCTAACACTTTTCTAGTAAATATAATATGACGTCATTAAATTTTGATGTGACGATAAGAGATCGTCAAATTATATTGTGGGCTTAGGTACTTACGATTCCTATTCCGTTCAAAATAAAAAATTTGACCTAATCTAGAAGAGCGCAAAATCGTAATTGAAATAGTGAGTTTTCTACAATAACCGCACTTGGTAAATATCTACAATAACAGTATTATTATAATGCTTAGATTAATAACTATTGTAGTTTGACACTGCTAGTCAAATTAATAAAGTATTCAACTCGCATGTTTCTACACACTATTCAAGTTTCATTCATACGTCATGTGTACATGGAGCGTTGGCTCGCTCTTTGATAATTTGAATTACGTAGGGAAATGCACTCCGAGGAGATGGATGGCACTGTTGGAATGTTGTAATTATAATAGGGAATATTTTGTCATCAAGAAGTGTCAGGCAATTCGAGCACGGCGACCATTGGACGTGGAAGCCGTATCGAGAGGAGTAGAATCACAGATCATATCCAGAGCTCATCATTCACTTTCAATTGGTCAAGTGATGACCCTATTGATGACAACGTACGGTCGGCTTTCACACTACTTGTTAGATAGCTGTTATCTTACGAGTGCGACTATTTAATATCTTACTACTGCCATCTATGCATGTATATGTAAAATGAAAATTTCTGTGGAAGTAGTAAAATTTAATAAAGATAAATACATAATTATTTATACCTAATAATTATAATGTTAAAATAATAATAATCATTGATTATGTACCTTTTATTATTACAAATTAATAAATAATTGAATGAAAAGAAAAGTTTATTGTGTTTGTACCGGAATCGTAGTCATTAAAAATCAATTTTGTTACTAACGTAGTTTATGACAGATTTTCTTTCTATTTATTTTATTTCTCAGTATCTACTACATAGTTTAGTTATACATGCTATAATAAATTAAGCCATATATATGTATGATATATTATACAACGCTGAAGTACGAATTGAAATACTTACTTACCTAGAACGTTGCACAATTTTTATGTGGCCCGTTATTCTAGTACAGGGCTGGGGAAGCTTTTTATGTTTTTATAAAGTTGTATTCATTTATTTGCAATGAAAAATGGCCACAATTGATAAAATAAATAGAGATAAGTACTTTAAAATGTAACAAACAAAACAAAATGAAAAATAAATTTGGATTCAGTCAAAATGCCGCACTTCATACAATTACAATAAGTATATATATATCTGTCTGTGTAAAGCAGCACACGTTGAATGAGCGTGAGTATTGAGAGAATGTTGACATGCGGTACTCCCACCTGGTGTGTGGTGTTATTAGTATATTCTATACCAGGGTTTCCCAAACTATGTTCCGCGGAACACCAGTGTTCCACAGAAAGATAATCTGATCTGCTACTTCATATTGAAAGGCGAGTGATAATCAATCTCCACTGATGTTTATGACGTCAAGTATCTAGGTACAGGTGGAGGACCATCTTTTGAAGAGATGGGGTATATTATAATGTATTATTATCTATCGGTATATTGTTTATATTGTATACTGTTTTACCGGCTGACAAGTCTTGTCAGTTTAATAACAGTTGTCAAAATTGAGAGAACGGTTACACGCGCTAATAAATATTGTTCCTGATAAAAAACTTCTCGAAAGTACGTGTAAAATATTCAGCACACCAGTAAATTTTGGAGAGAAAAGTCAACGAGAAGTTTTATAAGTAGGCAAGCTCTCCTTTTTTTAACCTTAAAATTTGATCGACTTTGAACTGAATTTTTTTAGTTATCAATCCCACTTTTTTTTCAAAACAAGCTTATATTGTTTTCTTTCCGTTTTCTAAAACTTATTTATGCGAAGCGGGATTTTCTTATTATGCTGCAACAAAATCGAAGTGCAGGAACAGGCTCGACGCCACACCAGATATTAAAATGCAACTTACCAGAAAATATGCAATTCAACGATTCAAAATGATCAAAGTCATTAAGTGTTTTATTTATTCATATTTTTGTGTTTATACTATATTACATTTGTATTTACCCAACGAACCATCCGAAATACCCAACTTAAAAAATAAGCTCAGTGTTTCGTTAAAATTTCCGGGTTTGCGAAGTCTTCCATTGCAGAAAAAGTTTAGGAAACTCTGTTATACACTATTATTTACTCGCTGGACTCTTATATAATTTACAAATGTATGTTCAGATAACTTTGAATCAATAATCTAGGTACCAAAAGTATTTTATATTGTTTATTACATAACACCCCTACTTATATAACGTTTTACCGGAACAGTTGGATACTATATTTCGTTACGAAAATAATTTGCTTTCTTCTTTAAGCATGAAATGTGCCGGGGTTTCGTCATTAAATTAGCCCAGTTTACCCGTACACTAATCCGACTTTACTTTAGTGACGTTTTATTAACTTTTCCTCCGCAGCAAGTTAGTGGGGTAGAGCTTTTCCGGTATGGCGTGCCTTGGCGAAAAATCTAAAAATACAAATACGCTTAGTTTTGAAGGTGAAATAATAAATGGCTTTAAAAATGTTAGCGTGGTTTATGATGTCTATTAAAACTATTAATATTCTACTCCCTGTCTGAAGAGCGACACATCTAAAATGTCTCGTCTAGACGCAATAAAAAAATATTTCCTGGGTATACCCGCCGGATAATATTTATTTAACAAAAAACTATTCGAGAACTGTAGAAAGTGTTCCTAGTAATTCTTTATTTCCTAAAAAAAATGCGCATTCCTGACAGTTGTACCAAGTAAAACAGCTGTCAATAAAAATATTATTTATTTTATAAGCAGATACACAACAAACTAAAGTATTAAATGCTATTATAAAATAACTGGGAATCATTATTTCAGTTTTCCAGTTACAATATTCGCATCGTTAAGCATTATATTTCGGTAGATCGTTTCTTTATCTCACTGTTATGGTCAGGATTGGTTGACTTAGTGATTTTTTTAGACACATAAGTCACAATTGCGGCATTAAAATTCCCTATCGTTAGTCATATAAATTAAATGAATGAATTATTAACCAAACACACTCTCTATGATCTTTCGCTACCACGTATTGTCCATTTAATTTTAATACCTATATGCCAAACGTTACAGAAGACGAGCTTACAATAATAAAAAAAAATTTAATAACTCTCAACAATAATGAGAATGCAATATTTATATGTTTTTTTGATATACATCTAATAAATACATTTAAGACTTATTGTGATTTATTATGAATTAACTGTTTTTTCAATGGAAACAACAATTGCCTTTCGCGTCAAATTGACGCTGTGAACCGATAAAATAAAACATTCTCTAAATAAATCACAATTATTCTGATAATCGTTTACAAACGGATTCCATTCTTTACTGCTCTACTTATATGATTTCTGTGAATATAATTTAAGACATCGACTGAGGGTGCTTAATGGAATTTCAATATCAAATTTGGATTATTGAGATTTTGTACACTTCCATGTATTTTGTCACTAACGACCCGGGTTTCGCCTTTCGGCATCTTCAGACATTCGAGCTCACGAATGGACTCGAACGGTCAGTTCAATAATCCAAATTTTCTGTGAATATATATCGAAGTGAAATATTGTTATTTTTAATGCAATGTTTCATAATTTTGGAGAAAAAATACATCACCTGGAGTATATGAGATGTTTGGCCTATGATGTATATAACGTTACGCACCCTTACCATTCTTGTATACAACGCTCCAATTTTTAATACATACCTGATTATCACGCAAGGGTAGAAAATAAAGCGCGAAAGTGAGCGTCTATACAGCGGCATTGCATGATTACGTTTGGTTGAATAGTTTCAGTACTAACCTATCCCATACTAAATGTCTAAGTGAGGGGTGGAAATTGTTTATGTCTTTGCATAAATCACCCTGGAGAATAAACAATCAAATCATTTTTAATCCGTTGTAATCTACAGACGGCGCCAACTTTTGTGTAATGCGATGTTTCGTGGTACAGTATCCAATGGCGCCCATAACTTTACAGGAAATGCATTATGAAACTACGGGAATCGCTTACAGTCGTATTATGTAAATATAAATTAAAAATATACCTTACAAAAGTCACCGATTTTAGTGTTACATAATACAATTCACGCCCACAATTCATCGGGAACATAAAAATTTGACACCCTCAATTGAATTCTCGTACAAACCGAAAAATAATCGTGCGTATACATTTCTTTATGAACGCTTAACATATCAAGAGAGTATGCATAATATAAAGGAAGTTGAAGAAAATGACGCATCCAAACTTCATGTATTTCTAATAAAGAAGCCTGAATACTTTTTTCTGAACTCTCTCCAGTATAAGGGTATTATGACAATCGCTTAGTGCAAAAAAATATACCCTCTTTTAATTCTGGTTCGAACTAAAACGTTACACATTAATAATAAAAATAATACATGTTATAGTTTATGATTTTTCTATAAAATATATTTAAAATTTATTATAAAATCATATTTTCATGTAATTGAATAAAAGATTCAAACGGCCTAAAGCTTTTTTTTTTAGCTTCAAAATACCATAAATCAATCCGTATCGTTAAAAGCCTTTATCGTAATTAAATGAGCTCATAACGGAACTTTATTTCCGGAGAGTGGCCATTTTACTATTAACTCATATTTATGTGCATATTTGAGTCTGAACTACCATAGACTATTCAATGTAGTTAGCTTGCTCATCATTTGGCACGATGTCAATTCGATTATGTATGCACTGCTTTGTTTTGTAGATTACATTTTACAAAAAATATTTCGACGGACGAATTTTGACACTGAGTAATCTAAATTTATCTATATCAAATTTGTAGTGTGCAATAACCCCAAGATTAGAGCAAATACATATTGCGTTTTATTTTTATATACAGTTATCTTTATATACCAAATATGGAGGCCCATTTGTAGTTCATGTATCTCATCTAAAATCAATGATTACGCCACTACGAAAAAAAATATTATAATTATGAAACTCTAAAACTGAAATTCATAAAAAAATATTGACCAAATAAATAATACAATAACATTATGTTATAAATGCAGTTATTCATTGCATTTTATTTACTTTCAATGCTTGGTGAAAAGACATCACAATTTTATGCTACGACCACGACTGGTCTCGCTCAGCGAGTGATTTAGCGTCGGTGAATGAGTAATCAGTTGAAGAGATCAATCGATGAGCAAATCCGGTACAGAATGCTCTGGAGAATATAATTATTTACAAATTGTTTGTTTTTTACACAAATAATGTATGTGTTATGTATATTAAATAAATTGAATGATATGGGGGCGCATTTATAGTCGACGGATATGATTAGGAGTCGATTATCATTGACTACGGCACTGCGATACAATATTTCAAATATTATAGGTAATATGTTTTGTCTTGTTATGACGGTATTCTAATCTATGGATAGAAGGAAGAATCAATGTTTCGTGAACATTATTTGTATCTTCCAAATAATATATATTCTTTCGCAAGTAAATGGTAATCGGAAAAAGGTTAAAATATTACGTAATATTATTATATGGCTCGTTCAATTCTCATGAATTAATCCGTATTTTAGTTCAGCGAATGCGTGACTAGACCGATTGCCGACGAGACTGGTTGGCGCCAAAACCCACAGAACAAATAAAAAAGTTGTTGAGCACTTTTCGTGGAACAACACACTAAACATAACGATTTCTAATAATAAAAAAAGCTTATGGTCCCAAATGAATAGAATATAGAGCATGTACATTTATTTAATGAATGATTTATACATATATTTTAAATATTTCTATATTAATTGCTTGATTGATGACTTTAGAGCAGTGTCTGCCAAACTGTGTGCCGCAAGAAGTTCAGGGTGTACTGCGAAGGTAGAAGCCTCAAAACTGTTCATTTTAAATAGTGCCTATTCATTAAAAACGTCCTTGTGCACAAAGCCTCATTTTCTGAGCTAGAGTTGTCAGTATTTTGGATATCACTTTGGAGTCAATATCCTCGATTGGCTACAACAGCAATTAAATCTCTGTTGCCGTTTGGATCGTCGTATCTTTGCGAATTTGGGTTTTCAGCGTTCGTGGAATCAAAAAAACGAGAGCGGTTATATATGGTAGATGAGGAGTTACGTGGTTGTATATCTAATTTAGAACTGCGCTTTGACAGCATTATTTCTAAAAATCAATTACATCATTCTCACTTATAAAATTCTTACCACCCATGTACATATATGTTAAAAAAAATATTTAGCAGAATTGTAACCTACACTGTGATTTCCTGTATTAATATTAATAAGGTACATTTTCTTTTTAAGGCATTTTTATTTGGTGTGTCGCGGAAAAATTCCCATTCACCAGTGTGCCGTGAAGTAAGAAAGCTTGGCAAACACTGATTTAAAGACTGTTTATATATTCGTATACAATTGTTCATTAGTCAAAGATTGACGAGACAAATCGTATTTTTACAATTTTCCGAATTAAAGTTCGCCGACTTTGTAATTATTGTAATATATTTTGGTTTAATCAGTTTTTTCCAAAAAGTAACGTTAAATTTAAAATCAATTAAGAAAGAAGTTTAAGCATTTTAGGATGTTTAGATTTTTACTGGAAATTACCAGGATATAGCCTAGATTTTTTTGCTTTTGCGTTTGCATTGCAATAGTGCAGACAGTTGTAAACAGAATATTGAGAAATCGTTAATTGAAAAGAAAAACGTTTTTTAATTGTTCCGCATTAAAACAGCATTCAAGGTATTCGTAAAACTTTTTACTGACATCAATTATAATTTTATTTGATTTATTTTTGGCAAATATAAATAGAAAAACGTCAATATGTGTCATTTTCTATAAAATCTAGCAAAAGATTTGGTTTCATAAAATCACAATTCAATTTTGTTTTACATGGAAAACAGAAAAAAATATTGATGTTACGCCATTGATACTTTTAGTCCATCAGGTCTGGGTCTGAGTGGTACGAGTTTTTGGGATGTCTTCCTACTCGGTTGCACGGGTTTGAATTCTCAAATTGACACTTTCAAACATTGATTTTGCAATCGATTAATGGAATACTATCTAAATGTATTGACGTATACGATGTTTTAGATCCTTCCCAACATTCTTAGACATCCCCCCTTATTATGCTTATGAATAATTAATTACACGAGACACTGAACGTTGTTATTTTTATCTTTATTTTTAAGAGCAAACAATTGTTCCGGTGGAGTCCAGTGGTAAAATGCCATGCAGGAATTCTGTGAAAAAGTTGCACTCTGGGCTGCGCATTTACTGGCTCACGCTCATTATTGGCAGTGACTTTGAAGCAAGGGTCGCGGTCTCAATTCAGCCTTTCGTCATGCGAGCGGACACTTTTTTCCATCTCATCAAGAATGCCGAAGTGCATAATGTTGTGGACTTTGAGCATGATATGCACATATTTACATCGTTCAGCAAATACTTCGAATGGATTTCATTGCAACACTTGTTAGTGTTTCATAAAATAATATATGGCTTAATGGCCAGCATTGTAGCGAACACATTATTTTGACATTATAATGATTGATATAAATTTCAAATATAATATGTAGTTTACGGGATTTCATAGTTATTTATTTGTTATTTTATCCATGGTTTAACAAACCATTTATTCCATTTAATTAACAAAGAAACAGAAAGAAAAAATTCATAAACATCTGAAAAACTAATATTTGCTATAGAAAGGCACCATGTCACGATTGTTGATAAAAGCACAACGTTTTGGAACCGTTGAAAAATTCATTAACAATGGCTGTGGCCAATAATAATTAAAAAATATTTTCTCCCTACTTATGTGTGTTTCTTCTCATTTGATAATACCTTTTCTAGGAATTGTTTAAACTATTTTATGCAATCGACAAAAGTTTCGTTGAAAAAGGACTACTTTCTTGTTTCCAAACAAGAGCGATACAAGTTTTTATACATTTACCAATTACATTTATTTTGAATAGCTTCTGGATTAAGAAAAACACATTTAGTATTATTATTTTATTAACAAATTGTAAAGAATAATAGTAAATACGTCCTTAACTTGATATTCGACGTGGAAAAAATCCGTAATATTTTAGATAAAAATCATTCAACCAACAAATTTGTATTACTTAACTCATGGTATCGGATATTTTTTCGTGCAAACTTCTATAATATAAGGTAAGTAAAATTGAAGTAAATTCAAGAATTCCCGCTGAATTGCCGAGAGGTGGTAACGTCGAACGGAAGTAAAAATTTTCTCGGTGATTTTTCTCAAACACGCCGTGCATCAAAAGTTAAGAAGGACTTTCAATGTAGCGGCGTTATAACGAACGGGAAACTCCGTCGCGGCTTCCCTCTCGGTCGTTTAACGACGCCAGTGGATCCGAAGGCTTCGAGCTGTAACGGAACCGCAGTTAGCAGGACGTGCAGTGGCGCCGTTACGCTGCATCCCCGGGGGTTAAATACACCGTCCAAGTGCTTTCAGGCAGTCTACACTTTATTCATGGAAAACAAAATTGTGCTGAGCGAGATGTAAAACAACAAAAATGAACTTTGTCGTCAAATTCATGTTTGATAGCAACACTTTATGAAGAAATCCTATGTAATATGAAAATAAACGACAGAAGAGTTAAGCTTTTTTGAAGAATATTGATAACACTTTTTAAATTATCGATACATTATCAATAGTGTTTATAATGTTTACAAAAGCGAAAATCACTATGTTTCTTTGCCCATATTTATTGTCGTTATCTGTATTTTATTTTATAGTAGTATTTTGGCGTGGTATCTCTGTACAAACTTGCTTTCAGTCATTTTTTCGAATATTTACTATAGGAGCAGGAACGTAAAATAATCAGAAAAAACAGTAAAACTATTAATATACCATTGCTAATTGCGTGCTGCGAGCATTTCAATATGATAGTATTGTTAATATTTCAGTCAGCATTATTTTACCAAGAAAATATAGGAAGATTTGGATTAATTCATATATTATAATCATATTGTGGTATTTCTAAAAATCAGTCTTAAACGAATTTTCAAGAGACCAATATTTTCGGATAAATGAATATTGTTTTTTAAATGATTATGAACCCCATTAAATATTCAAAAAAACGTTACAAGGTTATGTATTTATTGTGACGCTCAAATAAATAAACTTAAATAATATTTTGAAAATAATTATTAATCAGTACACAAAAGTAAAAAAAAGCTGGTAATAGAATATTTAAAATTTCTTTCATACCTCTCTATAGAAAAAATTCTATAATACGCATTTCCATATATTATATTTACATAAACTTAATGTATGACCATCCTATTATTTAGCAATTATTTAAGAGCATATTTTTGTCAACCTCGTTTTGAGAATTTGTCAGGAAAATAAAAGAAGACAGCTTTATTGAATTACATGCGGCTTTCAACGTTTGATTTTTTTGCTTTAATATTTCCTTTCTTAAAAAATCTTCTTTTTTCCAATATTAGGGAGAAAAACTGTCTCAATATCATTACTGTATAAATTTCTTAAAAAAATCCAAATGGAATGCATCCATTGAATAAACATAACATTGTTGTGCTTGTTGGTTCTGTTCGTTGTTCTGGAAGAAAACACTAAATAGAAAAAATTACATATTGAGTTAGTTACACCAAATGGAAAAACAAACTTAATTTTTTTTAAAAATTGCATTTTTACTTAAAAACAGATTTGTACAAACAAACAAAATGAAACATCTATGGCATTTCAAACATTTGACAAACTTCAATGTCTAATCACTCAAAACTAGTATTTTTAAGTTAGTGTCTTCTTCCAGAACAAAGACGATATTTAAGATTTTTTTAATGCCTTAGAGTACTCACCACCACCCTCTACGACTTCATACTTTTACAGGGTGTATTCCACAGCGTAACAACGTAATGCGTGTTTCAAGTGTTTGCCAGGAATGTCCGAGGAGAAATTTCTCAAGACTTGATTGCATGCACTCTAGCGTGCAGGAGGTTACGTTTTATATAAGTGTCAAAAAAAGGAAAAACAAGGGGGTTAATGTCTTAGGGAATTGCGTTCCAATTGCTGTCCATAGGACGCCGTAAACTCTTTAAAAGCCTTGTTATTTGTCAGAGATGCAACCAAGTCGGCATGACCGACGGGGCCGACAGATTCAACTGATAGTCGTATCGTCTTGAGCAGTTTTTCCCGTTCGTTGTTCATGTCTGGACATTCCCAAAGGATGTGATCAGTATCCATTTAAGTTATTACTATACATTTTTTTAAATTGTGTTTGCCGATGTCACGTAGATAGGGCTGTAGAAATTCATCCCCATGCCTCATCCTTTTGAATCGCCATGAAAATGTCAGAATAGGCTTTCTTATGTAGTTGAAAAGTTAAACTTTGATTCCGGAGTGAAAATTAATCAAGTTTTATTATTTGAGAAAATGTTAATTAGCAGTACTGAAGGGAAAGTTGTTCTATTTGCGCGACTAACTTCACTTCGAAGCCAGTGGCGGCTGGACTTGTATGATTTAATATAACATTTAAGTACTATTTACAGACACCTCTAGGAAATATTATTAAATATATATTGTTGTGAAACCAAGTAACGCTGCGAAGTGATTGAGAACAACAGTTTCACCGCATAATGGTATATTCAAATAAATATTTTAACGAATTCTTTTCTTTCAACCACATTCTTAAAGGATACATATTTGACTGAACGATATGATTTTATATAAAACAGATAAAACCCTAAATCACAATTAAATATGAAATATGTAAAAATATTAATAAGAACAAATATAGTTTTACCGGCACGTACAGATTTTTGTATTCTATGCAGGAGAATCAATGTATTCATTTTTATTCGGAAGCACGGATGTCTGTCCTGTTTTTATCGCTCCCGTTCCGCCTTATTCAATCCTGAAGCCGTGAACAGAGCAATGGAATAATGACACCTTCGTTGTACAGCATATTTACCTAATCGTATTATCATATACCTGCAGTAGTTTTGAAAATTCCTGTGAAAACCTAAAAATATTATAATATATAAAAATGAAAGTATCTTTGTTTGTTTGTCCTCTATGCGTTCCTTTACCATTCATTCAATTTCGATGACACTTTAGCAAGTTGTTGTGCACACGCTTGTGAAAGTTTTTAAAGAAAAAAAAATCGAAACGTACAAACAGCGACATCTTTGAAAACCTTCTGATTTATTTGTGTACGCACCAGAAACAAAAAATATTGTGTATGTAAAAATTCCAAAAGTACTTCAATAAACAGAATTAAAACACAAACCCTTTCTTTCTTTGAGCGACATTGCAACGCATGCCAGGTACTCACTAGTAATAGTAACATAAAACAGTATCGTTTTAAAATCAGCTTTAAATATTATGAGACTCATATATTATTGTGTATTATTACTTAGGTACATAAGACACACAGCTAAAAATAAATGTCTGTAATGGATATTTAAGAATATTATTAAACCACCTATAAAATCACCAGCCGCCACTGTTCTCAAATTATATCTCAGAAGAAACTATTTCATCAGACTTGGATTTAGATAATTTTAAGCTTTCTAAGTAAAATAAATTTCCATTCAAAGGAAATATTTCAGTATTCCGTCCCATCTATATTAATTTATTTCATTTTAACATTCCTATATAAATCTTTTCACTGCGAGTTGTGTAAGTATTGTAAAGAACACACACATTCTTATATTATTATGACGGAGGTGTTCAAAAAGTATAATGCTAGTGCTTAACACATCTTTTAGTCATTAAACTAACACAGTTTTGTGTGGCAATAAAAAAAAACAGCATTGTTAAAAGTGATAAACTTCAAAAAGACCATTAAATACCAAACATGTTTAAAAATAATTATCCACGTTACTGAAAGTTAATAATATCAAATAATTGATAACAGGTCTTTCAACCGATTCGTTCAAGCAGATATTGAAGTGGCTTATAAGAAATGATGTAGCTAATGAAATAGTGATTTATGCATAATAAAGTATTTTGTCACACATAAAAATGTTGCATAATATAAATTGAAGTCTTCTTTTTTCTTTAAAAATAAATTTACGATTTATTTCGATTACTTCTCACGTCAATCAATTTAGTTTAATTTCAAAAACGTAACTTATATGAAAAGTATTAAAATATAATTAGAAGGCAGTATAATGTCTTTTTATAGATATAAAAATAAAGATTTTTAATAATCCTAATAATCCAACGTCTTATACGTGCACGTATCTCAAATCGTCCATAAAAGAAAATTATTTTCTTTAAATTCATAATAAAAAAGCAATTTCACAATAGCTAATTTAGCAAACAGATTAGATGAATGAGTATTTGAATCCGGAAATAGGGTTAAAATTTGAGCAGGAAATTTTAGGGTGAGTAAGTATGGCCTATTTTCTAAAGCCATGTTCTACTTGCGCTCGAGCCAAATGTCGCCTATCACTGCACCAGATCTAGCTTACAAAAGGCTCACTAACGTCTGACAAATTTTAGCTTAATTACATATTCACAGTTGTTTTACATACGCTATTCAGTTAAAATCTTAATTTGTAGTTCAAGTAAATATGTAGGATTTCAGAAATTGACCAAACAATAGTTTATATAACGTATTTTTTAATAAAATAACACTATCGTAGAGTAAAGGAAGAACGTCGAAATTATTAAACAATATATGTCACGCAAGGATGCCATTGCCTAGAAATTTGCCATAGAAAATGTTCGCAGTTATGCTAAACCTCTTAAAAAATATCTAGAAATATCCTTTATTTTATTATTGGGGACAAATAGTTCCGTTTTCCATAGTCAACTGTCCTTATTTGTTTAAATGACTTCAGCTGATTAAATTGTCTATAATGACAGCCTTAATTCATCTATATATATAAAAATGAATGTTTGTTTATTTGTTTGTCCTCTATGCATTCCTTTACCATTCATCCGATTTCGATCAAACTTTGATGAATTGTTGTGTGCACACCCATGAAGGTTTATGGAAAAAATCTAAAAAAAAAATCAAATAGTACTACTAGCGACATCTCTGAACCAGACGGAAAAACATTAAATATTCTTAAGACAATGATTCAGGCTCGGTTCGGGACTGGGTAAGGAATTCTAATTTAAGAAAAATATTTCGTACTATGTTCGGGTCATGAGTCAGCCATAAGGCAATAGTTTTCATAACTTAAATAATTTATTTCAAATGTTTTATGAATATCGTTGGAATTATAGAAACAATCACATTATTTTGTTTAAAAGAATAAATGAATTACTATATTAAAAAATAAATTGGGCTTTTTTCCGGATGAGAAAAATAAATCTGGGCTTTGGGTCGGGTTCGGGTAACAAGTGTAATATTGAGACTCGGGCTCAGACCAGGTAATTTTATGAAATTTCAGTCCGTGCAGATCTCTAATCCAAAAGCACTTCAATAAACAGAATTAACACACAAACCCTTTCTTCCTTTGAGTGGCATTGCAACGCATGCCGGGTACTCACTAGTGAAAAATAAAATCAATACTTTAAAATACCTAATTCATAGTTATGAACTTCTATGAGAGTTTGTGTCTACGGATCGATTGCATGCCATGGCTGAGTTAGATTACAAATTGTTTGTGTCTTCTCCGTCTCTCAAACGCAAATATCATTAAATTAAATTGAAAAATTCGTATGCCGTAGTTTGATACACAAATTTAATAGTGAACAGTTGCCAGCATTATTGATCCTTCTTAATGCATTTGACTGAATGTTAGCGAATGAAATTTAAAATGTATTGGTATTAATAAACATAGAGGTTGATTCATCGATTGATCAACACTCTTTTCATATGTTGATATAAATTTGCAACCTAATTAATCAAAATAAAGAGAGAGAGAGGTGAGACTTGAATTTATCCTAGACTCGATTTCATCAAGCGTTATCACTGAAAGTTAAATTTATAGTTTGCATAGATGTCCAAGATGTTTTATTCTTTCCATACCCACATCCTATCTGATATATAAAAACGATATAAGCCATCTTCTGTACCTCTCAGAACATTTCTCAAAGCCAGTCTACATTAAACTACTTCCGATATGATTTCCAATTAATGATACACATATGGTTCAAAATACTTAAAGTGAATCTGGAATTCACATGTTAATTTAATAGATTGACAAAATTGGAATTTCCTTAATAGATCGTATTATAATAAAGAAAAAATAATATACTGCTTGGTTACACAAGTCTTGTGTGATATAGTTGGCAGCTATTTCGACATCACACGCTCGTCAGAACTATAATGTGCTAGTGGGACGCCCGTCATAGATGAGGTATTGAAGTTGAAATAATGAACGTTTGAGTTTCTTCAGGTCTTCGATGAGCTTCCACGTTAGCGGCACGTAGGGATTGTGCAGCTTCCTGAGTTCTTTGTGATCGGTATTGTCTGTGTCTTTCCATCTCTGCTGTCCCGCACGACGTAATCGCAAACTCTGCTGTTCTTAAGTTTCCATACTGACGGACTGATCGCTATTGTAATTGTTGTTTGCTTGCCTCTGAATTTGCGTCATGTCGGAACTGTGTGTATTGTTGTGTGTGCGTGTGTGCATTGCATAACATTTTATTTTATATACACCGCGGAAGCTTAGGTCATGAGAAAATTTCATACCTACATGTGATATGTAATAATAATAAAACGCCTACAGACTGTTATTTGCTATCATATAGAACAGTGCCCCGCAACCTTTTCTCACCCACGGCACACTTAAGCACAGATTAATATTTCGCGGCACACCACAAACCCAAATATGTAAATTTCATAAACAAAACTTACAATTTAACAATTTATTTTTATTTGATGAATTAGAAATAGTTGCCAGTTTCATTATTTAATAAAAGTCAATTTTTTTTTCAAAAATAAAAATTATAAAAAAATCATTTGTAAAAGTTGTAACTAAAATATTAGCCTAGCTACGTTGAACTATACAATTATTGCCCCTTTTTTTGTTCAGCCAAATCCAAAATAATCTTTCTATTTTTAATAATAGTCTCGTCGATCCTTCGGAAAATTTTCAATGATCCTACTCGTAACTCGCTTCGTCAATGTTTGAGTTTCTGTTTAATTTGTCAGAGTGTGTCGATAACTTTTCATTTTCTGTTTAATTCATTCAGAAGATATCATCAATGTAGCAAGTTCATAATGTTTTATTTCGATACATTCGTTAAATTGTTGCCATAAGTTCTTCCCAATATATGCAGCAATGTGTAAATATGGAAGGATTTTTTAGTTTTAGAAACGAGACAACTCTCATTTTATTCCTCATCATTGCAGTTGCGCTATCCGTGCAAAGACTAATACAATTATTCAATTAAATGTCAAAATAATATTATAGTTATTTCAACGAGAATAATTTAAGAGGAGAGCTTACCAACCGAATTGCTTTAATTTTTTTCTAAAATGAAAATATACGATTTTTCTTATGTTGGATCCTCTGCGCCGCGGCACACCTGGGGTAGTCTCGCGGCACACCGGTTGCGGAGCACTGATATAGAAGATGATGCCGTATATCTATTACAATTATGTTTCTTGTAGAACTATTATTTTTTATTACTAGTTTAATACATGTTTGCATTTGTATACATAGTATTATTTACTTGTTCAATCAGCACATATTTTTTCATCCAACTAAATAGATGACTGTTTCGCAATGGAAGCTTCGTACTTTGAATACCTATTATATGAATAAGGTTCTGACGGAAAATAGGTCACTTAGTACATGGCGCCAGCGGTGTAATCCATAATTGTTACAAAACCCTATAAGCTGACGTACCTACGTATTTTATTATGTTTGTAGGTTTTAAAGTGGAAACATGCTTACTGATAAAGAGATCAGCACACAATCCTATAGGAAAAAAATGAAAAAAGAAAACACGAATAAAGGTGTGAGCGGTGACCCTTAGTACAATCCCTGCCAAAAAAGGTCAGAAAGCATTGGCGTGGCAAGATTACATTTTAAAAGAAGTGAAATTAATCTTTCAAAGAATACATTATATAATTTCAATGAGTTGATTATTTATTCCAATTGAGAAGCCATTTTTCAAAAGGGCTTATTAACATATTGAGTAATCACAATATTCAAATATCGCAAAAAACTGTGATACTTAATATGCAGTGTTTTTTTTTAGCAAAAAAGGTGCCGGAACTCACTTCTTGTCAAGCTTTTTACTAAATAAAATTATACTCAAATATCGTTTGAATAAAATTTTAAGCGGCTTCTTCTATGCCATGAAACGCATAAAAGATGTTAATTTTTACGAGGAATTAGGTACCTATATAAGTAATGATGTAATTTAGTAAGTAAATTGTTTTGACTAATTTTTTACATTAAAAATACCGTGAAAAAAGGTGCCGGAACGCCGTTCCACCGCGTTACATGGCAAAAAACCCTGATTATATGTATTGTAATTTGTCGGCTCCGTGGTGCAGTGGTCAACGTCGTTGGCTACTGCTACGGATGTCCCAGTAAGGACAGTTTCATAAATTGATTTTTCAATCTATTTATATAAAAAAACGGGGCGTAGCAAAATCGATTAGCCAACCACTAGTCTAGTCTTAGCGCTTTCCTTTTATTCCCACTCTCTTCGACAAAAAGAGAGTTCGAGCAACTTAGTTATAAGCAGTTCCCTTAGAAAAACTTCTGCTCCACGTTGGGAGTGGTGGACATGGTAAATCAGCTGTTTTGTACGAAAGATGGCTTGTTTTCGATGAACTATGTTTATTTTTCAATGATATGTGCAACGGGAATAAGAATTTAGTATTTTAAAATTATAAAGACGATCCTGTCAAAATATGCTTCAATGTGAAAAATGGAAATTGACACTTTTGAAAAGTCTGTCCTCAATAATAATCGTTGTTAGAAGAGATTGGGTGACTGGCCAGCTCAAATAAAAGAACTTTATATTGGAATCTACTATTTCTTTAATTTTAAATTTCTCTGGCCAAGAAGTCAAGTCGTGAGAGTTAAAGTGCCTACTGGCTTTAATCACAGTACGGATACTATCATAAATAAATTTTTCAATCAACACATCGATTTGCGTTCGAAGAAATGGATTTCATTGATGTTTAAAACTCTTTTCCATTAATCTGATCCTGAAAGCGGGGTATAGCGATCGTGCTTAAATTCTAGTTATGTCCTACTCTCTTCGCAAGAAAAGAGTTTGGGTAACTGAATAACAAGAAGCTTGGAAAGGAGCAGCGTCTGTTAAGATGCACCAATTTCATATGATCTGCATTTAAAATAGACATAATGCATAATATGTAATATACCTCCGAAGCAGAATGCAACCAGAACTCGATGAAGTAAGCAACAAAGTAGGCTTGAAAATAAATGTAACTAAGACGAAAGTCATGTTCAACTGCTTTGCCTGTCAAGAAGAGATTCTCATCAATGGCACTCAACTCGAAGACTTGAAAAACTACATCTATCTGGGAAAACAAGTGTCTATAGATGGATGTATATTTGATGAAATTTTTAGCAGAGTAAAGTTAGGCTGGAGTGTTTTGGCCGCCTGAATAATGTCTTCAAAAGTGATTTTCTACTATGCCTAAAGCGCAAAGTGTTCAACCAGTGTGTGCCTCCCGTAATCACATATGCAAGAAACCTAGAATAGCACAACGTTTTATGGAGAAGTGCATGCTGGGCATAACGCGGATGGACAAAAAGAGAAATAAGTGGATCAGGAAGCAGACAAGGTTTTGCGATGTGATAGAGTTCATCAAAAGCCTCAAATGGCGATAGGCTGGACACATAGATCGAAGAAAAAACTATAGTTGGACAAATTTAGTCATCCAGTGGTATTTAAGAGGTACTAAACGTCCGCAAGGTAGTCCTAGAGGCCGCTGGATCGATGAAATGATAAAGTTCTACGGAAGTAAGTAGCAACGCAACGCACAGGACCGAAAGAAGTGGAAGCAGATTGAAGAGGCCTTCATTCAGCAGTGGGTAGATTCAGGCTGATGATGATGATAATGTATAATATTTATATGTGCAAAACAACTGACTATGGCAATGATAATACTTTGTCTCTGTCTTCAGGCCTGCACGCCCTGTTAGACGGGGTTGAAGTCTAAAAACCTTTTGTACCAGATATAATATACGTAATATAACCAGCCACGGTGAATTATATTTACCCCGAGTAACTCGAATAACTTTATCCGTTCTCTCGGCCAGAGTAACGGTTATACCCTGTGAAACAAATGCCCCACGAGTAGACTGGCCACCGGGGCGCTTAGTCGGACGTATAAACGTTGAAAATATGTTAAGCCGGTAAACGTATACCAAGGTAAAAATGTATTAATAATAATTTGAATTTAAAAGATACAGAAGGTTTTGGAAGGAAATGTGGATTAATTTTATTATTCTATTATAATGCTGGTAATATATATAATCATGTAGCAATAGCTTGATATGGTCAGGATCTGTTTTTATGAGTGACTGAGCATTTTCTACTAAACTAAACCAAAAGAACTAAATGTATTAATCAATTGTATGGTGTTAACTGTCAATTATAGTAAGTCTATTAGTTGAAAAACAATTGTAAGATTGTAATATTTCTACTTTTATTGCTAAACTTAGCATCTCATAATTTTTAAAATAAATGCATCCATTTTTTTTATATAATATGAATTAAAAAGAAATTTTCGGGTCCGTGGTACAGTTGTCAACGTCATTGGCTTCGGTTACGGATGTCTCCGGTTCAAATCTCGGTACGAACAATTTCATAAATTGATTTAAGGATTTCTGTTCGTAAGTATGGATGTTTGTGATGTCTAGAACTCCCTCCCACCCATTTCGTCCTAAAAACGGGGATGCTTGAGATGTCACTTCTAAACAGTATATATAGCTAAGCAAAATAAGTTTAAGTATAGTTCAGAAGATAGCATAAAGAATAAATAGCTATCAAATACCAAATAAAATTTTGTAGAACAAAATACTTCGATATTTTATCTTATTATAATCGAGTTCGGGCAAGTAAATGCCAATTCTTTTCAACAGTTTTGTGTTGAAAAAGTTCGTATTTTGCTTGTAATTTATTGTTGGGTGCTGATTTAGTAATTGATTGGTGGAAATATTTTTTGTTTTACATCAAAATCGATATATGGAATTAGATGGCGTCCTGTCTTTATCAAATTATACTTCTGCACATGTATTGTTTTTATAATAAACCAATAGTTATTATTTAAAAAGATGAAGTATAGAATTTTACCATTCAACCTCGAAAAAACCTGTACTATTGCAATATACGTTTCCATATAACATCAACACCGATGTCTTGGTGATAAAATTGTACTCATAGGGAGTATAAAATGGTCTGTATTTTGAGCACTTGCTTTGACTGCAAATATAGCACGTCATACAGAAACCCATCATCGGCCATACTCGACGGCACCCAGTCGGCGGAACGATCGCCCGACCCGTCCCCTAAAATTCTCAGCTCCATAAAGTTTAAGATCGCATCGAAATGCAAGCAATTCCCCTTTTATTGATACTGTTATGGACCTCTTATCTTGGTGTGGGATTACAACAGCAGGATTGCAGACTTGCTCGCTAATCCTCGGGTGTCTTGACACAAACCAGCGGGCTTTTTTTTACACAAGGACTTTAGAATTGATAAGAAATTTTTACCATCTCTGCTCACAATGTAGGGCAAATGGTATGTTTGGGTAGCTTATGAGCTACGAGAACTGATAGATTGTTACTCAATTGCTCTATTTTTTTTCGCAGAGAGACCAAGGTCCATGGTGCAGTTGTCAACGTCGTTGGCTACGGTTACGGATGTCTCGGGTTCAAGTCCCGGTGCGATTCATAAATTGATTTTTCAATCAGTTTATAGATTTCTATACGTAGGCATGGATGTTTGTAATGTCTGAAATTCTCTCCCACACATCCGATCCTAAAACGGGGTGTAGTGAGAGCGATTAGCAAACCACTAGCCATGTCCTAGCCGTATCCTTACATCCCTACACTCTCCGAAAAATAAAGGTTGAGCAACTGAGTAACAAGGTAGCAAACTTCTGTTAAGATACTTCCATTAGGAGGACATATGCTCCACATTGGGAGCGTACATGGTAAAAAAGAGTCCTTATTAAGGTCAGTTGGGTAAGAGGATCTTTTAGACATCACAAACATTCACGCATTCAAACAAAAATCCATAAATCTATTTATGAAACTGTCCGTACTGGGATTAAAGCCTGTGAGCACCGTAAACGAAGCCAACGACATAGACCACTCGGCTAGTAAAGTATTAATATTAATATGACCTAGAATGAACTCGCTTCCAACTATATTAATAAAAGAATCTTTGATGGAAGAGGCAAATAATTAATTTGAGGTAACATTTACAAGTTGTTGGGAAAAAGTTGGAATATCGTAATGCTGAGAAATTTTAGCGATTCGTTTGAGACAGAAGTATGTGAAGCGACATGGTAACGCCAGTGATTGAGTGTCTTTGAAACACTGATTGGATCGTTCTTGTAAGATTTTGCATTCGCAAGATCCTCCAAGAACTTTCTAATGCCACTGAATGATTAGTATATTATGACGAAGTACCCAAAGATAAGAAAGAAAAATACCGTGTTGTTCAAATCATTAAACTGTAGCTGAAAATTGTTATCACAGATATGTTTAATCTTTTGAGCATACGGAATAAGAATTCACTAAGCAATTAACGTTGGCCAAAAATAAAATATCTACTGAGAAACCACATTGAATATATTCAAGAGAAAACATTTTCTTTTCTTTCAGTACTTCAAATTGAGATGAATGAGAAAAACTCTCGCATTTGCGTTTTTTAGTTAATACAGTTAACCAAGTCTTATGCTGTGGAAATCTGCGCCAGACATTTTAATTATCTACCAGGAGGGATAAGAATTGGTATTTTTTAAGAGGAATTTTACGTTTAACGGTTAAGTTTTCATTAATTAACGAGGAAAAGAAAAAAACAAGTTTTATCAATACAAAAGATTTAAACAGGGTAGGTTTTAATAATATATTTTTCAGATACTACAGAATATTGAATTCTTAACATTAAACGTAAATTTTCATGTTTTGATACACCCCAGTTTTGCAACATGCCCAAAACTTTACATCAAGTCGTCTTTAAAAATGGCAATCCATTTTTGTGCCGCTTGGCAGACTAATATTATTTTATTTAACTTCGTTTGCGTAAATCGACGTGGTAACAGTAAAAATGTGAAGGACATTCAGTTCGAAATATACCCCGCGGGGCAAAAACGTCCTATAACTGCAGAGCGATAACCGTTTGAAATTATGTTACCTACCTACCAAAAATGTTACACATTGCAATATTCACACTTTTAAAATGTTTGTTTTTAATTAGTATTTATTTGGTCGCCGCTACGTAACCGTCACTTGATTTTTTTCGCCCTGTCGGACAGGACAATGTTTTAAGTTTGTTTGTCAACCTCGACGTTTCATTTTAATCTGTCTTAAGTAATATGTGTTTTAAACTTGCGGTGTTGTCATGTAGCTTCTGTGTTTTTGTATAATGTGTCCTAATTTGTAATCGTAATTACATGAAACTTCAACGTAAATGTATCTTCGATGCTCTAATTGTATGAAACCATTGCAGCTAAATAAAACAGATTAACCGGATCGAAGAGGCGTTTATATTGAGATCCTACTGCGCATCCTGGATGCTGATAACCAATAATCCGCCACCTCTTCAACCAGCTTTCTCAGGTTAGGAAAATATCAATTTATAATTTTGAAAATTATGTTATTTAGGTATTGATTGAATCATTGATATATGTCGGTCATCATATAACAGTGGCAGCGAACATGTGCTGGTGTGGTTTATGGTAAATATTAAGTTATATTTTAAATTTGATTTTCTACTGGATCAATTGTATAGAAAACAGTTATTATCGCTATTCAAATTGCACTTACATACCTCTTATTCTTATATAATTGAACGTTGGAATCGATGTGCACGGTAAACGATCAAATATTATGTTGGCTCTGTTACCATTTTATGATTCAACATCCTTCCTTAAGCCATGTTTTTTTCCAATGTGGATTAAATGAATTCTTTGTAGAGCGTTTCAACATAAGGTGAATGAAAAGTCGACGTAAGTCAAGCTCTTACTTTCATGACGTATTTAATTTCTAGGGTGTGAACAGAACCAAATACTCTCTCGTTCGAGGATCATTTTTATATGAAAACACACGAGTATTCCTTTAACCACCATCCCTATAATTTATAATTTTGTTCACCAATGACACTGCTGAATGAAATCTTAGATGCTTGGATGCGGGAAATTTCATTTTTTGGCTCAGCAAGGTAGAGGTTCGGAAAACCCCTTGCGTGTAATGATTATGCCTTCAAAGTAAGAATTGAAACATTCTACTCACCCAGGAATATGTCGTCATCGTCCTGCGGCCCCATGTGCTGCTGGTGGTGGTGTACGAGCGCGGCCATCGCTCGCGCCAGGGCTGGGGGCGAAGCGCCGTTAGCTGCGTGTGCGTGTGCCCGCAGCGAGAGCGGCGACGCGGCGAGCACCCCGCCGCAGGGCATATCCCGACGCGCGACCCCTCAACACTCCGCCCTCCTAGGACGCACTCACTCTCACTCTTCACCGGAGCGCGACGAGCTGCTGCCGGATGCCCTTGCAAGCATGCTCTTGACGACCGATAGCGTCAAATTTCGACCAATAAGTAGTCAGTGTCTCACGAATTATTCACACACAGAAAGCACTAAATAGCATTATTTGGATTTTTCGATTAAAAATTCTTAGTTATCAATACTGCTCAAAAAAGTTTCATAAAATCCAGCTAATTTATTACAATCTGCTTTTTCGAAAAATGAAGGATAAAATTATTACTTTTTGAAAATTAAGATGATACCTTTCCCAGTTTAGTTTCGTTTTGCAAGATACCTTAATATTGCTTCACAATTTAAATGCTTAAGCAATAAATTTTGTATTTAGTTTTTTTTTATGTACAGTTAAAAAATTTTGGATTTCATGGGAAAAATATACGTTTCTCTTGAAATAAAGTTGAATTACAGTAAAACCTAGATATAACAGATTGCGTATTTATTGGGAAAATACCAGTCAAATCATATTTTTTAAAACACTGCACATGAAATGCTATAAATGTTTATATCTAAAAAATGGACGCGTGCTGACCGATGATTTAGCTTAGTACGCTTACCTGTTTTTTAGATCACATTGTTCTATTATATTGAGGTTTTACTGCACATATATAAAATGGATGCCGATTATCTCTATCAAATGGAGTCGATTCTTTAATATACGTTATAGATAGATGTTAAACCCTAAAGAATAAATATATGTTCTTGTAACGGCCGTGTAATATACATTATTTTAAAATATGGAACTGATGTGTTAGCTGTCATTCGATCTGAAAATAAAAGAAAAAATATATTAATATAACTTTTAAAAGTCGTAATGAAAATCGTTATAGATTGTGTGACGATTTTTTGTTTTGTCAATGATCTCAATCATAGAGAAGCGTTGTCAACTTTTGTGTCGCGGCACACATTCATTCTACACAGTTGCTGCTATTTCTGTATATACAAGAATAATCATTTCACAATAAAATTTCGCTGAAATAAAAGTATCGCTTAGTCTCTGAATATTTAAAATATCTTTCATGAATTGCACCTCATAATACAATTACACAGGTATTTAAATTTCTTTATGAAATACAACGAAACGTCATAAAAAATAATTTAACCAGTTAAGATTAATTCAAGGTCGTTTCAATTAAATTATTAGCTATGGTTTTAAATTTGGCTCAGTGTTGTTTTAGTTTTATAAGAAAACTGAGCCAAATTGAAATTGAAAAACAATGTAAGGTAGAGATAAAATTACGCTTCCAACGGTACCAAAACTAGTTTTTTTGCCAAAATACATATATAGATCTATTATAACATGCAACTTAGTTTACATAAATCTCGGAAACGCGATGGAAAGAAATTTAAATTGAAAGCTTTTCTGGTTGACCTATTTTATGTCACAAGAATAGAAGCCAGTTTTCCTACTGTAAAACTGTTTACTATTTACAATTTAAAAGAAACAAATCGATGTGTTATGCAAAAAAATATCTACAAAATAGTGATTAATTACGTTTGCTTATTCACAATAGTTGGCTCTATTCGTAAAATACATTATCTTATCAAGAACTGTATTTAATGAAATAATAAAAAATCATGTTTTAAATGTAAAAATTGAACACAACGTATCAGCTGGTACATTTTTGTGTATATTCCATTTGAAACGCTAAAAAAAATCAATGTATATGGTGTGAAAAATAGAATTTATTATTATTTGTATTTTGTTTTAATAAAGCCTAATTAATCTCGGAAAAAACTTTTCGTTTGTAGAGAATATTTTGTGTTGATAAATCATTGAATTAATCTCCAAAATTCTTCGAGCAATCAAGAAAATAATGTTTGATTTTCTCATAGCAGCTGAATTCTCGTGACGCGATTAAACAGTAGGTACGAATGACGACGACGATGATGATGATTATGCAGTTCAGAGGTAATGTTTCCCGTTTGGCGAGTGATGACAAAATCTTACTCGGCTGCCTCTACAGAATGAATCCTTACCTTCTTTCTTTGTTCATATATACTGTCTGTGTCCTACGTTAGTCATCATGACTTGTCTTTTCAGAGCGTTCGACTCTTTCGCAATGTATGTTTACATCGGTCACCACTTAATTTCGTTAACTGCATTTTCAAGTGCGTTAAGAAATAAAATATTATTTGCCAATTAGCCTTGTCTATATTGCTGATAAAAAATGACAAGCGTAATGTTTCATAAATCCGTGGCGTCATGTATACTTTACTACACTGATTTGTTTTTTAAAAAATATTAGCGAAGTTTACCGTGATTTATTAAAATGTCTTCGAATAAGTCCGCCGTAGTTCGCATAGAATCAATGTTGTTTAGGTATAACCTGATTACTACTTTTATTGGTTATTTTGTGATAAAAGTAAAAATAATAATAGTCTGACATCTGTTTTCTATTTGAAAATGCCCACGCAAATAGGATGATGTTTGAGAATGGCAATTCAAAGTTTAAAATCGCTTTTCTGTTTTGCAATTAACAGGTTATGCCCAAACGCCACCGGAATGTATGCAATATACAGTAACGGTATAAACACGTAAACCAAGTTACAAACACAATGATGTTATTAATTATTTGATATAATTAATCTCAAGCTTTTCTGAATTTGCCCGACGTGATAAAATCACGCGATTTCGTTAATATTATAAATTATTTCGGCCAGTGTTGCTATTCACACTCTGTGGGTTAAGCGGTCATAAATATTCAGACAGCAGCCGAGCCGTTAAAAATAATTTCCATAAAACATAAGCCCAACAACGGTTGTGTGGATTTTTTCGACAGATGAAAAATGGCGGCGATTAATTATTAAACGTAATGTTAAAATAATTAACATAACTTAGAGTAGAACACGGGAAATAGCTTTTACGAAAAGTGTTTCGTTCAATTTTCTTTTATATGGACTATTTATTTATTTGCCACAAGGTATATTTAATTTTGTTGTTGCCACTAAAATGTATAAAACATATGTTTTTTATCATGAATATATTTTTAGTATTCTCTCGTAAACGAATTCATTGGAGACCTCCATTCCAAAATTAGCCTTCTGTATTTACATTATATAGACAGATTCAAACATAAATAGAAGCAAATTTAGATTATTGAGATTTTGTACACTTCCATGTATTTTGAACATGTAATAATACCAAAATACATGGAAGTGTACAAAATCTCAATAATCCAAATTTGATATTGAAATTCCATCAAGCACCGTCAGTCGATGTCTTAAATTATTACTTAAATTATATAAATAGAAGCGATTAAAATTATAAATTAGTTTCATAAAGCATACTTTGAGTGTGATTTATATAAACTTGTAATAGAGTATTTAACAGTAGCTATTTAAAACGCTTAGGTCGTAAGCCCAACATCTCTTTCTAAGAAGTGTAAGAGTGAAAGAACGAAGAATGCCGGTCAGTAGTCGAGAGGCAATGCTTCAATTTTTAAGCCACGGGTGGCGATTCTTTTCCTATCGGTAGGCCACATCCATTTATCTTAAGTCAAATAAAGCCGCATTTAAAAAAAACATTCATAAAAAATGGATGTACATTATTTTGTAAATTAAGTAAAACAATGAAATTTATTAAATTTGGATTCAGTCAAAAGGCTGCTCTTGATACTCTAAGAGGCCGCATGTGGTCTTAAGGCCGCAGGTTCGTCACTCCTGGTCTCTAAGCCTTTCCTCTTACTCGGTTGGGTGAACAAAAGATTGTTACCGAAATTGGAAATTTCATATTTTCATTTTTCAATAAATTTATGGATACATTATTCATGGCAAAGAATGTATGTGATTTCGTCATCATTTCCTTCCAAACATTACAAACTAACATTTTTTCAACTACATGATTCAATATTTTTCCATTTCTGAAAACGTAGGTAAATTGACTGACCAACTACTAACTCTCTTTAAAGATCCTCTATTCTATATTTTCTATAGATTCGGCGTTAACTTTGTGGAAATTCATTTTTAATATAAAATTGGTAACTTAGTTATTCTACTGGATTTATCACTAAGGTAACCAGTTTCGCCTCTTTAAGAAGCATCTTCAGACTAACTATATGGAAAGATTATTTATTTCTAAGGTAAACAATGACTAGTGTAAGGTGAGTGTGTTTCCTTAAACTGGACGTGAGGCTTGACAGTCTTCGCAAGAGGGGCAGTATGTGCCACACTGCGCCAATGATTCTATTCAATAATTTATTTCCCTTGGGATTTTCACCTCCTAAACACTAAGCATTTGGAGCGGACATGGTTTGAAAAATGGATGAAATGGCTATTAGCCTGTCATTCTACGCTCTATTCTTCGTTAAAACTAACTTTATAATTTAAAATCACATATGCATTGAACATCAACAGATTATACTTCTAACTGTGGGTTCAACGTAAGCAATACAGAACGGAATTGCTCATCGTAAATAATAGCCAAATTAATTGGCAATTACTATCAGACAATATTTTAAATCTTCTATTCGCATTATTTATTACCTGTATTGGAAAATTTATCGTAGGTTATATTTGCATTGGTGTAAAATATTAATTCGATTACTTAAAATTAAGGCACTTTTCATTAAATAAGGTGAAATGGAAATACGCTTTTATAAATTACTTAACACTTCAAGGTTAAGAGATTTGAAAGGCCTCAAATGTAAATGTATTTTTAACGATTTTGGAATAACAATTTTACAAAACGTTTTTTAAATGTTGATGTAAATAACAAAAACTATTTGCTTATCAATATTAACAGAAGCTTCGTGACTGACCTTTCACAGAAATGTTTTGTTTTTATTATCATCCAATTCATCATAACTTTTGCGACAAATATTAGATTAATTTAGGCTCAGTAATAAATTTCATAGAAACTTTCGATAACAAATTTACGCAGTTGGAAAAGGCGAGAATATTTATTTACATACCTATATGCATGCAAAATATCCAATTAACCAATATCTTAAACTTTATATGACTAATGTTTCTTGTTCATTACGCCGATTAAAAAAGCCTATATAAAAGTAAAACAAAAATAAAGAATATTTCTGAACGTCAACAAAATTTTATTAATTAGATATTAATTTTATCACGTTATATCACGAAATTCATTACTCAGTTTGCAAGAGTGTGGCAAAGTTAAAAATATAATGCCTTAAATATTTTTTAATGTTGAAATTTTGCATTTATAGAACATGCTGCTTTTGAGAAGGTACGGAAATATTTATAAAAATTAAACTTAATATACTATCACATTTTTACAGAAAAAAAATCAAACTGTAACACTATAAATTTATAAACTAAATTACATAAACATAAGTACAACGTCTTTTCACCGAGAATTGACAGTTGTTAATAACGTTCAAGTGATTAAGAATACAAATGTAAGCAGAGGATAATGATTTACGTTACATTATACTTGGCATGCTAAAGTAAATTCATTAGACAGAAGTGTAAATATCAGCTTGAAACCCCTTTAAATGATTTTTGTGGGGCAGCCATGGTTACATTGGTTAATTATATGTTTTTAATAAAAAGTGATGGAAATATTGAGAGTTCTCTTTAATGTTAAAAATGAAACAAAAATAGCTCATCAATTAAATATTTTATAGTTTTTATTCTAAAATTCATACATACGAATGGACAATGGCTGTCATTGTAAATCACCGATTGTGTCATATGATCTTTCATAAATGACCAATACTATTAATTAAAGTTAAGTTTGCAATAGCACAAATCATTTTTATTTCCTGTTCGAGCATACGGACGAAGCGCGGACACGTGTTTTCGCCGTTAATGAAAATGAAATTGAAAAAACATTGTGGAATTTTCTCATTTTGTCGAGTGTCACAAAGCAATATCAGAGCAATGTATCACGAGCACTTGCTCGAGGCATTCCTACATGCTTTTCCATTTGAATAAATTTACACGATTGCTCTATGTAGATATGGCTTTGTACGCATATTTTATGAACACACTAAAAGTACATAATAGATGTGTGAATACGCTGCGTAAAGTTTAAAGCATTCAACTGTCACGGTAGACATATTGGAGCAACTTCTACGACGGTATAATATTCCGGAGTACAAGTGTACAATATAAGTGATTTACATAAATATAAAATGCATTATTTAGTTTTTAATACTTTTAAAGTTTTGGGAATATAAAAATTCTACGAAAGTGTGTTATCATTTATTATACACATGCAAAAATTAACCTCCAAAAAATTTAATACCATAAATGTATAACTTAAAAAATAATAATAAAGAAGAGACCATTTATCGTTATACGTGCTAATAATTAGTTCGGCATTATTGTCAACATTTGTAGATGTTTTGTTTAGAACGTTTCCAATCAAATTTTTCATTTTATTGTGAAATCCACGTTTATCCAACATTGATTCTTTTGTGCATCTTCTACCAATCAAATATTTATATATTTTGGTTTACATATTATGAATTTTTTATTGATGTCAAAGACATATTTATTTTCAATTCAATCTAATGAATCTCAAACTATCTGATTTTGATAGTAAGGCTGTTGAACACATATACAGTGATAAATTCGCTGTCAGAATTTGTATATATATATATATATTATAACTCTAGACACTATAGCCATTGAACTATTCTTATTATAATGATGGCACACCCAGACGTAAAAATGGATATACGTACTACCCAAACGTAGAAACCGTTGTACTGCTTTACTGTACATAAGTATTTTATAGGCCGGTTTTGGCGCCCTTCCGTTTTGGGGTTGGCCAATCTGATAACGCTTACATTTTATGCATAATTTGATGGCCGTAAAGTTCTCCTGGAAAAATGACGGAATTTTTCATAAGAGTCTCAACTTTTCGCACCCATTTTATTCCACACCATTGCGAAATGTGCATTTTGAAGTGAGTGAGGGCAGTATATCTTTCGGAATGTCATATTTTATATATATGTCGGATAAAGCTATTTTCAAAATTTATAAATTTATCTGTTGGTAATAATCAATGGAAAGCTTTCGGCAGACAACGGAAAAAGAATTATCGGATGAAAGAAATAAAACTTTTTTTTTAATCATGCACTCTCTTTGGTTTCTATTTAGTAGTTCAACCTTTCTTTTTCAGAGGAGGTAAGAATAAATAGATATTTAAAAGATCTGATGGAATGCAAACACCACAGAAACACTTCCATTTGAAAACAAATTCATAAATCGGTTTAAAAAAACCATTCATGAACTTACTGTTATGGAAATTCAAGCCGTGAAATTTTTTTCTCTTAATAGGACAAACGTTTAAATGCATTAAAACTTCGGTATAAGACCTTAGAATATATTAATTACTAGTGAGTACCCGGCATGCGTTACAGTGCCACTCAAAGAAAGAAAGTGTTTTAATTCTGTTTATTGAAATGCCTTTTGATTACAGGTCTGCACGGGCTGAAAATTTAGTAAATTACCCCATCGGAGTCCGATATCTTCAGGCCCAGCCGGATCCAAGCACGAGCCTGAATATTTCACGTGTTGCCCGAACCCGACCCGAAAACCTGATTTATTTGTTTTCAGTCTGAAAAGAGCCAGATTTTTTCAATACAAAAATTCATTTATACTTTTCAAACAATATATCTTATTGCTGCCATATTTCCACCAAAATTCATAACACTTATGAAATAAATTATTTCAGTTATGAATAGTATTGCCTTATGGCTGACTCATGACCTGAACATAGTTCAAAATATTTTTCTGAAAATTAAATACCTGCAGTATAAAGTATGCCTGCAGATTAAGTATAAAGACTGTACAGAACAAGTCCGGGCCCATGCATTTCTCGATTTGGGATACATAATAACTTTCCATGTGAATACACGAATAAATAAGAAGGTTTTTCAGAAATTTGGCTTTTAGATTTAAATTTTTTTTTCAGAAACCTTCACGGGAGTGCCTACAACAACTCCCTAAAGTTTCATCGAAATCGGATGAATGGTTAAATAATGTATAGAGAACAAACAAACAAACATACTTCTATTTTTATATATATTGATAGATATTAGATTTGACATATCTATTTGTTTTATGTAATAAAAATTGTCAATAGATGACAGTGGCCCATCTTTTGATACAGAGTTACAAGATTTTTTAATACGCAGTTAATATAATATATTATAGGCAACAACAAAAATAATGTGTTTTGAACGTCGCTATTTTTGCATCACACTAGCGTGTTTTCAAGTCATAATAACAACACAACAGCGTATAAACTAACTTTCATAAATTTTGTGGCTTTTTGAAAAGTATTTAATCATCGTCTAATATTGGATCGTATAATATATACACAAAAGATTCGACACAACTCCATGTGTAGAGATTTCATAATTTTATTTTATAAAAGAAAACACCGGTATATGAAAATGAGTTAATTTAAAATTAATTGGATTTTTTACTACAGAAGAAAGTATTGTTCAATTTTTAATTCGATATTATATTTTTATTTGAAGCTCTGAATCTCTCAAAAGCCAATCCTGTTGCCATGTGATAAACGCTCTTAGACGTTGGTCACATTTGGTTGCAGTTTGGAGTGTCTACAGGTGAAAATTTCATTACGGTACATTTGATTTTTCTGTCCGATTGCCATTATTCTTTCCTTACTCTTTCGAAAAAGAGAGGTTAACCGACTGAATAACAACGAATTTCTTTTAAAATACTCCATTAATAATCCATATGATCCACATTGGAGATGAACTCTCGTATGATTAAATGGAAATATACGAACAATGTTTTTCGATAATTTAGTATTTCATACAACATTAGTATCTATGTGTATTAAATATAATTTAAAGTATGAAACAAATACTATTTCAAGAATGTAAAGAATACAATTTTAAACTAGGTTTCCAAGTGAAAATAATTTGTAGAAACATTTCCCGACGTTCCGTTTCCTTTAAAATTCCAAACGGTGCACGCGGAAAACAGTACGTATTAAAGCAGATTTCCGGTGCAACGGCGTACAGCCTGTCTGGTTTTTCCCATTACTTGAGTGTTATTAGTTGGTTGCCCTGTAGGCCGGCGCCTCCGCTTGACGCGACGGCGAGCGGCTTGGCGTCGGCATCCTCGATACTTATCCGCATAGGCATTGTACGCGTTTAAACGTCAATTCAAGTGATGGATAACTTATACTGTACATGATTATATTACAACATGTAACTCCATACAATATATTTTGAAACTAAAATCGATTATTTAGAATTTTTTAGCCAACTGACATCACATAATTTGTTACTGTGTATATGGGAATTAGATCTCGTTTTAATCAAGTAAAAATTAAAATATTGTTATCTGTATATCTAGTGTTTTTCAGAGATAATATCGTAACGATAAGTTTAAATAAAATAATGCTTTAATATAAATTATTATTTAACGTTACAGCATTTTTTGTATTGACATCGAGTTAATGGCACTAAAAATCCTTGAGCGCATTTACGTCAGAGGTCATCTAGTTCCTTTCATCTTTTTTCTACATTTTTCTTACAGCGTTACCAACAAAAAGGAGTGTTTGATATAGACGTGAGAAATCCACATTAAAAGCAGTTCACGAGGTCTCCGTATGCACTTGCCCCTTTTCGGAAAAAACAACAATAAAAGCTAACTAAATTGCAATACAAGTATGTACCCATGTTTTCAAAGAAACGTCAAAATTAAGTAAAACAATCGATATTAAAATTTTAAACAAGTCAGATTCTGAAACTTTTTATTCTAACATAACATATTATATCAACGATGGACGAACTTGGATGGAGTATAATTCAATTTTTCACTATTTTACGACACGTACGAAAAAAAATTCCAAATATAAGAACGCTTTAATGGGAAAACAGTATACGTCACAGATGCTCTACACAAACTATAATAAACCCGTCATAGATGACCGTATTAAAATTGAAATACTGAATGTCTAAAGTAGCTTGTAATAAATAAATGTAATGTTGTGTGTGTGCATTGCATACCATACCTAAATACATGTGATATGTGATAATAATAAAACACCTACAGACCGGTCTGGGCTAATATACATAAGATTAATGCGTCTATTAGATATTAGACTAACTTATAACTGAAATAAATTTGATGTTATTATTATTATTATTTTATGGTCCAAATAATATAAGTTTTCTCATTAAACAAATATTGGGATGGCTCTGGAAGTACAGTTCCATTAATTCTTGTTTTAATGACAATGTGTCATATATCTAAATACTGCTGATAATAATAGAAAAATGATTACTTTGTGAAGTGCATAATCATTATTGCTGAAAAAATGACTTGAATGTAACATTTTTTTGGTCTCCTGAAAAATCGTCTTTTTAGATTTATATTCATAACTCTTCCCATCATAGATATTATGCCAATCGCCTCGGTACCTTAATGTTGTGAGTAGCAAAAAGTCTTCCCGCAACGATTCTTTAAACAGATTTACTGTATTATACAAACAATAAAGACAATGAAGCTATGTAAAAAATGTGATTGAATTATTATCCAAGAGCGTAGTTATGACAAAGATTATCAATCTCTAACAAATGGTACAGCTATCTATTATCGTGCCTTTTCCGTAAACTTTTCAATAAGCGTAATCCGGCTTTAAGTACCCTTTTCCGATGCAAAATTTTCAAAAGTATTATTTGAAAGCTTCAAATTGTTTTCATGACTTGGCAAAAACCATTATTTTTTAACCATCCTTCGCTCTACAAACGTGCTTACTCTTCAGCTACGCCATTGTCTAAGTTCTAAGTGCAGTAAAACTTTGATATAATGAACCTCAATAGAAAGGATTTGGCAAAAAGTTATATTATTGTTACTTATACATGCTTAAATCCATGAGTCACAGCCAGTAAATAGTGTCATGCGTATAAAAAGTTGCGAAAGCTGTTTTAACGCATGACGACCGACGATTTGACGTGCGTTCAGCTACATCTCACCCACACATTTTTGTTTAACCATCATAAACAATTTATTAAGTCTGTGGTGCAGTGGTCAGCATCGTTGGATTCAGTTACGGGTTCAAATCCCGGTAAAATTACGGATTTCTGTCCTTAGGCATGTACGTGTATGATTTCTCTAATTCCATCCGATCCTAAAAACGGGGCATAACGAGAGCAATAGCTAACCAATAGTCATGTCCTAACCCTATCTTTCTATCAATACTCTATTCGAAACAGAGACGCTTAGCAACTGAATTACAAGAAGATCTCGTTGAAAAACTTCTGTCAATTAAGATACTTCCATTAGGAGTCCTTATTCCCACATCGATAGCGGACATGGTAAAATACATGCATGTATATTCCATTTAAAGAAACTTTGATCGTGTCTACAAATGAAATGTTACGTTTTATTTCTCAATAAGTAAAAAAGTGGATAAAGAAAATCCACTTTATTATAAAACTGACTTTTGTTTTTAATGGTTACCTCCTCAACCGTTATATCGAGGTTTAGCTATGTTTATAAAAAAGAATATTGATCCACAGCTAGGAAATTATTACATAATATAAAAAGACCTCATGTTTTGATTACTTTCAATAAATTTGAATTTGTTATTCATGTCTTTTTATAATAAAAGAAGATTTTATTTTTAATCTACCATAAATATACAATACGATCTTTTAGTGGGGTGGTATTAGTACAGTGGCGCCATGCGGTCGGCACGCGAACTAAGCTGGCGCCCTCACCTGCCCATACCAAATATACGACCGCTAACTATAAAGTAATTCGAAATCGCTCAAATTGGGACAGAAATTTATGTGAAACAAAACGCTTTCGTATTGTTAAATTTTAAGAACTTCCTTGACCTCACCTCTAGACATCGTGTCGCTAAAGTGTGACTTCACTTTTCACCGTAAACATTAGCTATTTTGGTTTGAAGCTTTCAATATTGAGTGGAGTATTTATTTATACTATCAATGGCTTAATGTCTGAAAATTGTTTTTATTTCAAAATGAACACCTCAAATTTTTACGTTTTTATGAATCGATAACTTTAATATTCTCAACATTAATATACCGACACGCTCTACGTATAACCCCGTATCTACAAACATGACATTATACAGGAGAACGTCTCAAAGATTCAAAACGCAGTTGCAACCTAACGGTTGCGTCAATCTACTTCAAAATTGGGACAGTGCTATTATTTTGCATCTAGTTTTTTCACTTCATATTTAGTTTTGCTGAAAAGTTTATAGTTTTTAAAATATTACAGATACGACATTGTACTTCGGATTTTAGGTAAAGGCTTTCGTATAGGTGGCTAGTTACGTGTTAATACTTGGTACTTTTCCCAATGTTTTTTGATTCCTACCTATGGAACAGAGTGCGTAGACAACGAAAATGCGAAATACGTATAATCACGTATGTGGCACTTACGTTATTATACGTAGTTTGTGTCGATACAATCAAGTTAAAAGCTGGATATATTAATGAATAAAAATTTCAAATTTGGATTATTGAGATGTTGTACACTTCCATGTATTTTGTCACTAACGACCCGGGTTTCGCCTTTCGGCATCTTCAGGCATTCGAGCGCACAAATGGACTCGAACTCACTCGTGCGCTCTAATGTACAAAATCTCAATAATCCAAATTTGGTATTGAAATTCCATCAAGCACCCTCAGTCGATGTCTTAAATCATAGAATAAAAATGTCTTCATAAATCTAAATATACATCGGTAAATATAAATAATTGTACTTCGAAACGCTATTATATGCTACTGTATTTACTATTGTAACCATTTCTACTGGAGCATACTATATGTACTCCTAATTGAGCTTATCTCAACATAAGTGGTTTCACGAGAACTGCTTGTTACTCCAACGCTCAACCTCTCTGTTTCGAAGAGAATAAGGATGGCAGGGTAGAGCTCGGACAGAACTATTGGTTAGATAATAATTACAGTTCGCAAACCCTGCTCTGTGTGAACTGTACATTGATCTATTTACTGCTTTCATTAAATACCGAATGTTGAGATACTGTAATAGGAAACTGTATTTTTAAATTGCAATCTTGATAATCATTTAAAAAATAAAAATGAATATTAAATAATTTAAATTTGTAGTTTGCAGTGTTCTCGATTCAAAATATTATATGGGCCCCTATTTGGGGTAGCACCATATATGGAGTCATCTACACATACGCTTAATTTCCTTAGTGTTGACTGTGCGATCTGAGCGCCATTAAAGGCGGGCTGATATGGTATAAATAACTGTAAAATTCTACAAACATTCCGTGCGGATTAATTATTATTGTGGGCGTAGTGTGTTGTTGTTCGCTTCTACGCCACAAAAAAATAACGTACTATGGATAAATCAATTCATACATAGCAGTTTTTAAGGTCACAAACTGTGCGCAATTGTTTATGCGAACAGTGAAGGGTGAATGATATTTATGAATCGTTAATAAAATACAAACGATAACGATGGTGTTTGGGGATGGTAAATATGATTAACCTCATCCCAAAAGATCTTATTTCAAGTTAAATGTTTAAACATATATGATGTTTTAAAATTATATTTTTATTTACACACATTATTAAATAACAAGGTACAAAACATGTGCATTTTTTATTTAAATGAAAAATGTCATTTGTATTCATTTCAAAATGGTACAAAATTTCACCAGTAACATCTACTGAAAATATTTTGAAGTTTCATTAAGAACTTTGAAATAATAAACTGCACACAACTGGCTTAGTGTAAAATTGAAAGATGACAAACAAATACGGTATTTTATGACATTCGGACTTCCGTTCGTAGGCATGGATGTGTGTGATGTCTAAAATTCCCTTCCAACCATCCAATCTCAAAAGACGGGGTGTAGCGAGAGCGATTAGCTGACCACTAGTCCTGTCCTACCCCTATCCTTATATCCATACTGTCTTCGAAAAAGTGAAGTTGAGCAACTGAGAAACAACCAGTTCTCTTAAAAAACGTATGTTAAGATACCTTCATTAGCAAGCCATATGTTCTACATTGGGAGCGGACATGATAAAAAGAATAACGTTCCCTTTTTTGTTCAGATAGATAGCTATTGCTACAGTGGTTTTGAAATAAGACTTATAAAAGGAAGGTTGAATGACATACCGGCCTACGAAATTCAAATCCTAGCAACTCCTTTTTTTAGAAATTCCGTTTATTTGCAAATTCTGTTGTTAATAAGTCATAATACGTCCACTGCTATTGAAATGATGTTTTAAATCAGCGCAAATGTAAGTTAACTCAACATTGCATATTGTCGAATTTGTGTTGGTGGAATATTTAGCAGGCATGGACGTGTTTTTTAATCACCGTGAAGAATTTTTGTTAAAATTCATACTAGGTTTTAAAATTGGACAGCCGATAAGTAGAATAAACGAATCGAAAGATAGGGTGACTGCTATAGTAATTGGACACTTAAGGATGGACTTTCTTTTAACAGCTTATAAGTCAAAAAAATAAGTATGTAGGAAACATAGATATGTAGAGATGAAGAGTTTAATGAGCTTCAAAGAAATAAACACAACAGTAATAAAAACAAGAGGTTTTTTAGATATTTGTATTAGACTGAAAAATATGGAAAAACATAGTAATTGGACACATTTACTTTTTAGGTTAGTTGTTGTACCACTATTTAAATCTCAATGAATAGTCTCTCACACTTTCATGAGACGTTTCGTTACGAAATTCACGAAACTTTTATAAAGTAAATGTCACTAAAATATCACTGTTTCTTAAAGGGTCTACTAATACAAACGCGTTTTTTCAAGATTTTGACCTGCCATCACATACGAATGAAATTTTCATCTAGTAGTGGATGATTAAAGTTGCATTTACATAGAGATAGAAAGACTAGATATATTTGTCTCCTTCACACCAACAAGAATGTTTAGCTACTCTTATTTTGGACATTTAAAGTTGAAGTGTCTAATAACTATCGCCGTCCAATTACTATAGCAGTTACCCTAGTTATTCTTTAGTCAGTATATTTCGAGAGTATACATTTAATTGAGTTTTTCCATTCGTTTAAATTTCAAGGAAGTGTATACTTTTGTTTTATCTTTGTCATAAAAACAAAACAAAGACCCACTTAGTGATTTTCTTTAATCAGATATTTTAAATTTCACCACTTATAATATATATTATTATCTCTTTCTTTACTCTGGTAAAATAAAAGGTTTTCGTATTAAAAAAAATATCATTAAACTTGACAGGTATTTGTAATGAAATCAAAGGTTGATGTGAGAAAAGCTTACACCATTATCTCATAAAGTACAGAAATCGTTTTTAGTCTAGTCTGCTGTAAAGAATAAGGTGACCAAAAGTAGAAAGTAAAATTTTTGTTTGGGTTAACTGTAAATCGTAGTTTTTATGTGTTACTATAGTTAAAGAAACAGTTTAAACAATCGCGTCTGAAAGTCTCTTAGTTACATCTGGGGTAAGAGAATGAACACAATATTTATAGATCCAGAAATTTGATTTATAATTTGTTACTTATATAATTGATTTCAAAATTAAATTAGGGCACATTTTTTCAGTAATGAAAATACAAAAATATGTAATAAAAAAAATATGCATTGTATCCAAAAGAAATAAAAATAAAATTATGATCCTTAATTACAATTGCCAGAAAAAATATTCAGAAAATATATAGTATTTATTTTATGTCAAGTTGAAAAAAAAGCTACCAATGTAGCAAAAATAAATAATAAATGATTATGACATCCTCTGGGAACGGTCAGCTTTGAGCAACGAACGATAAAATTTGTTCTTGCCGATATGACATTATCAGTCGAATTTATCCGCGAGGTCGGTGTGTGTGACTTGATTATATCTATGGTGAATTACAAGATAGCACAAATTCACGAAATCTTATGAAGAACGAGTAAACCTCAACACGCCCTAGCTCTCTAATTACTTTATCATACCCTATTTTCTTTCTTAATATATAGTGCGTGCAACCAAGATTAGAAGATGTTTTCTCTTTAAAAAATGGAACACACTTAACGTTGTTACGTCACGAAAACCGCGGCTGTAGTGGTGGATAAAACATGAAGTGCTCTACGGACTGCAGTAATTACATATTCATCCGTACGTCACACGTAACGTACGAATGTTTATGATGGGAAGCATTCCGCAAAACATTGTGAAGTGAAGTGGAGGTTATGAACCAGACAGCAGCTCGAGAGTACTTCGAAAATCATGCAAGGATGGTGAAACTGATCAAAAAATATGTTGTAAATAGGTTTCAAATATGTGTAGTATCTTAAAAGCAAATATATTTATCCATTGCTGACTATAAAAATACGATTCCAAGCATTTAATGACAAAAGCTTCGAAGATCAGAACTTACCAAATAATAGCATATTCACCCTACGCTCGTGGCATATATAAGCGTCAGCACATCGTCTCATTTCGTTGGAATAGATTTCAGTTATGGAAAAGTTGACCTCCGTAGAGCGTAGTTGGTATTGATTCACTTTGTATACGCAAGAGCCTTGGCGTGTGTGACCCCAGTACCCTCTACGCCAGTGCTACGACAACTGTGGATCGCATTACATTATCGGTCAGATGTCTACGGCTGTTATTATCTGATTCGTAAAACTCTACTTTTAAAATAATAGTAGTCAATTAATCGATAAAGCTTTTTTATAATTTTTTGTTACGAATTGTATAAATTTAAGTCATCCAGCTTTTACTAACGCATTACTAATGATAAACATGCAATTTATCACTTGTATTAAAAAAGACATCAAAATATCTTAGCAATATAAGCCAACTTTTCATTGTTTATCATCTGGGTGGACCCCCACAATTAACTATCAGTTAAAAACACGCAATATCTACATAGAATTTAAATGAATTAGTATCAATTTTTCGTATTGCAAATGTAAAATACGCTTGCTGTCGAATCGTTTCAAATCGTTTAAGAACTCAAGGAGAAATAAACAAGTACAATTGAGATCAATTTATGCAGAAAACTCATCATGCAACCTCCATCTACTTGAGCCCTAAGCAGACAATATTTTTCTATGCTACAGAAGTTGACTTGGTTAAAATGAATTACTGGATACAGGATAACAATACAATACTTAAAACGTACGAAAATTGATAAAATATAATTACTTTTAATTGAAATCTTTGGCTTTATTTTCTTACATGACACAAATACGAATTGATTAAGAGTTTCCACATGTGGAAAATTAAATTAATGAAATATGAGGATATGCTAAACGGTTTTAAGCTAGAAACAGAAGCGGTGGATGATCTATGTAATATTATTTATATCCGTGCTGTAACGAGAAACGTATAAGGATAGAAAAGTGAATAAACGCAATTATTTTTGTCGCTACCAAAGGATGTTATATCCACGCTACTGTAAATCAGTGTTCGCTAAAATGGGTTTTCTAAAAAAAATTTTTTTCTAAATATAAAATTTATAAACAAATACTTTAAGGTACACGTACCAGTGACTCACCGTTTAAGATAAAAAATCCACAAAACTAACGTTTAGCACTAGATCGAATGATGACAAAGCAAGAGTATTCATAATGGATCAAGTGTCTTAATTAATATAATAAGACAAAAATTATAAAAGGTTTGTTACGTAAAAATTTTATTCAATTTTTAACAACCATGTTTTTGTGTCAGTAGTTGACCATCTAAAAAATTTTAAGTTCTAGTAGTTGGCCACTTTTTTTTCAGTAGTTGACCATGCCTAATCAAAGGGTTTCATTACAACCTTTCATCAGAGCTTTCTGTAAGACCACTCTTGGTTGAATCAAGTAACAAATACTTACATTCACTGATGTCTTTAGCAATTCTCTTAATGAATTCAAAATCAAATACTTAATGCATAAGGTGTTGTTTTCAAATGGCAGCTATGACACCCCGATGACATATATGGCGATGTGCTAGTTCTTCAATCCGACAAAAGATAGTTTCACTTGTCTGAACTTTAAAATTTAATGCAATCTCGAGTATACGTTTTGGGCACTTTTATTGAAAAAGGTCAACTACTGATACATGGTCAACTATTAGTAAATTTAACTTACTTATTACTTTTTAAGTTTTTTTTTATTACAATATAGCACAAAATAAATGTAGAAATCTGTATGTATGTCGGTCAAAACGCTAGCGACGTGAAATTTTCACATGTCATTCAATTTACAATGTGCAATTTTCAACATACAACTCTTAACATTTAAATTTGAACGAAAACGCGATACTTTTGAGGTTTCAATGCGGAATAAAAAAAATCAACAAACGTTGATCACCGTGCGACCGCTCCGTACCAAATATTTCGTGATTGTCAACGTTCCGTCGATAAGCAACTTAAAATGTTTGATAGTATGGACGTCACAAATAATAATCGGTCATGCTTGAATCGTAAAATTTGTAAAATGTCAAAAGATTGAGAGAAAAATTATCCATCATTTAAAATTATAAAACTTAAATCAGTTATATCTTCATTTCGTGTCTTTAACGCACCGGTGTAAATGAAGTTGCCATCATCTTTGATGAAAATAAAATTAAGATTCGTGATGATGTCTTGACAATTGCAATCGCAGACGTGACGAACCCTTTGCTGAATTAAAGGCAATTTTATATCAATATTTGGTGAACATGATTGCCAAAATCGACGGAGCAATTATTATTTTTCAAAAATGAATCAAAAGAAGTTACGCGTCGTATATATGAAAGATGCAATTGTAAATGATACCGATACAGCTCATCATAGAAAATTGTTTATTTTACCCTCAACTGGTAAAGTGAAAATGAAATCTAATAATGTCAGTATTGAAAATTGGTGGATCGTTCCTTGCAATCTTTTGCTTCCGAATATTTTTAATGCCCACAACAATATTCAATGCTGTTAGACACTGTGCATTTTACAAACATTAATTGTTATCTGTTGATGAAATTGAATGTGACAGATCTCGTGAAACGTGCCTGGCAATTAGGACTACTTGACAATGACTACCAATAGAAGAAAGCTGCAAGTTAAGATTCTTCAAAAAATTAATCCTCTTTGCAGTAATCCTCCCATTTTGTGAACCCTCCAGCCAAAAAGCGCGTTGGGAGAATAATAAGGACTGCATATCTAAACATATATTATTTTAAATATCTTGCGTGGAGAAAATCCTCACGTTACCTTGAACTATACCGACGGCATCTACAACGAGGCACTCATTAAGAGTGAAGGTGGGGAAATTTTTATCTTTTATTATGGCTATTTTCAACTTTTAACATTTTTATCACTTGATGGACTATGTTTTGTGGGTGATACAAGAGGACTGAACCTCTTAATATTTTCAACTTTCAACAAAATTTCGACATTAGCTAGCCAACGTCTAAATTACGTAATATAAGCGTCCTCCATCTTGGGCAAAGCTGGGGAAAAAATACTAGTAAAAGTATGCTTCATTCATTGAGATGAGGCTGCTCGAAAATACATAGGTTCCAAAAAAAATAGTTTTAGAACTAGTGGCTTAAAAAAAAATATATTTTCTGTAATAGAGGTTGACGATTTGTCGGTATGACAAAGACGTGTGTTGGAGAACAGGGTTCATTTCTTTTAAATTATAAACATTTTCCCGAAGATTCCCAAACCTTTTAAAAACATCTATAGTAATAAAAACAAAAGCGGCATATCTACCTCCATAGTGTATATTCATAATACTCGCACATCCCGACATTTCATAATGTGTAAGGCGCAGTGTTGTTCCCAGCACTCGCTAACGATAAATCTCACTTGAAATTTAGACATTTTTGGAAGATTTTTTACTTTCCTGGAATACGTGCTATGTATTATTTAAAAGTATTTTTTTTTTGTTATTCGAGAAAAGGTTTGTTCGCCTGTGTATTTACTAACAAAAAAAGGTTTCGGTGATAAATTATATCGTATGAAATTGAAGTTATTTCAAGTATGTAGCAAAAAGGTGAGAATGTAAGTATTTACAGCTTTAACATTTGAGACAGTTACATGAAAATTCTACCAAGTATATAGTTATCCTTTTTTTATTGATATACATAAAAGAATTTTAGTAATGACGATTTGTTTTCATTTTACACTTTCATATAGTTTTAGGTTTTCTGATTGTTTATTATACAATTCTAGCAATGATAACTATTTCCAAATGTATCTGTGATGTTTTGATATACTCTAACTAATTTGGTTGAGTATATTTATATAATAATTTTTATAAAATCCATAAATCGATTAAAAAATCAATTGATGTAACCAACGCCAACGACGTTGACCATTCGGCTATAAACTCAGCATTTCTATTAATATTGTATAATTGTTCTATCTAGCTTTTCAGTATCACACTATCGATAGTGCTAGAAGCATTCATTTTGATTACCCGGAACAGTTACTTTGACGTTGCCGACCAATTTTAAGCAAAATGATAGACCAATGGTTTGGCATTTGGGTGGATTTATTTAAAAATAATAATAATAAAAAACTTCCTTCCCATCCCACACAACACATCATATTTTTAAAAACCATGTCCACCCCTAATGTGGAGCATATGGCCTCCTAATGAAGGTATCTCAACCGAAGATTTCTTCCAGAACTGCTTGTTACTCAGACGCTCCTTCTCTGTTTTTCGAAAGGAGTAGAGCTGGAAGGATAGGTCAGGTCTAAGACAGGAGTAGTGGTAAGGTAATCGCTCTCGTTACGCCCCGTTTTTTCGGATCGGATGGGTGAGAGAGAATTGGGAGGTGAAAAAAATTCATTAAGATAGGATTTATGTCACGAGAACTATTCCTGGTAATGTTACCCGTACCTAAACGATATTTCTTCTTCTTCTTCCATATTCACTCCCTATATGGAGCATACGGATACCACGCGGCGTCTCCATGAATACCTGTCACCCGTCAATCGCTTTGCTTTCTCCCATGACATGCCAGAGTCCCTCAGCCTCGCCGAGTACATCCTATGGATAGTTCCAGATGGTCTTCCAGGTAGCCGGAACACCACAGTTTGGAAGAAGAGGCTAGCAGGATTGAGGGGCTCCAGAAGCATCAGCAGCACGTGACCCAGTCAGTCTCAACTCTCTCTAGGTCTCTCCATAACCGCCGATGTGACAGAGCATTGCCCGGTTCGTTCCTTAATCTCCGAATTCCTCACAAAGTCAAACGTTATTTAATAAGAAAAAAACTTATTCATATTATTGAAAAATTTTTCATGAAGTTGAAGAAGCCTGTATAGCTATTGACAAATAAGATTTTCGCAGAATGTAGCATTTTTAATGAAATGGAAGGTATAGGTAACATTAAAACAAAAAAAGTATTCAGGTCACCTAATGTTACGTTTATAATATAGAGCTTTTATGTTATCATGACTTACATTTGTCGTATAAATGGTGATTTGAAACATAAAAGAAGGTTTATATGACGCGAGGAGGTTCGTTGGGGATTTATGGACGCTTAGTAAGGCGTGCAAAATGTGTTAACCTGTTGAAATTGAAACCCATTTTAAAACCGATAACTGCCCAACGAACCGTGTCCTTTTACTCAACGTAAGGATTACAGAAAATCGAGGAAGTGGGTAAACTATGAATTTCTAACATTAAAGCTCGAAATTTCAGACGAATGAGCTTTTAAATTGAACACCAGTCTGAGCTCTGTAGAGATTACCGTTAAGATACGATTATATATAAATGAATAAAAACTTTATAAAATGTATTATATTTATTCAGATTATATTCTATTGCCAATTTTGTGCTTACTCATCTGTTTTAAAATATAATATATAGTTATATTTAAAATAATCTCAATTCAAAAGGGCAGTATTCTAAAAGCTTTTTTATATTATTTGGTCAGTAACTATTTAAATTTTTGGACAATAAGAATAGTAAATAGTCAGTTACTTATACGGTAAATTGTATAAATAAACCGTTAAATGTTTACATAAAACTGTTTTTCAATTAAACCTAACTTAACCTAACCTAACCTTTATTTATTTGGCAATTATTTACTGACCAAACATAATTATTAACTAACCATGCTTTATTTATAACTGACCATTGATGTAATCAGTTACTTACCATTTATGAAATTAGTTAGAGACCAAATAATTAGTTGCCTTAATACTACTTTGCCTAAAATTATATCAGTTTAAAAATCTTTGTCATATTCATTGACATTTAGTCTCTTGGTTTAAAAATAATCAAAATCAATTATTCTTCTTTATATTATGCCAACCATTATGGTAGAAAGTGACAACTATCCTTAAAACAAAAATATTCTGGTGCCACTACGGAGGCCTTTAATTGATGTAAATTCTTCGTAATTCGACTTGGCCACAAATGTTCATTTAAACAAAAACTGGATTGGGTTTTTTTCGTTTTTAACTATTGTAAGATAGTTTTCAAAAAAGATTTTATAATGTATGTGCAAAATAAAATAAAGAGTTATATTGTAGTGACTCCACTCTTCTAAAATGAAAATATAATGTAACTTTAAATACCTATTTAAAATGTAATCTGAAAAGCTTGTTTTAGAAACAAAAACTTTATGGGGTAAGGAGTAAAGCAGCGTCCCTAAAATTACTTAACTTGGGGAATATTATTACGATTTTTTTGTTCTTTGTGTATTTCTTCGAAATATTCGTGGCACCAAAACATATAAGTAATCAGACTCCCAAGTTGAGACAAACAACTCAACGAGCATTGTAATTTTTGCTTTAACAAAAGATTCAAAAACAAAGGCTGTTTTTCTCAACACAATGGTGTTTTTCTTTGAAACAAAATTCCAAGAAAATCGCGGTCGGAAAAAGCGATTTTCTCATATGCACAAAGTAAAGTATCAGGAAAACGGGGAACGGTATTTCTCTCTCAACTTCTTGCGTTCCAGTTTCCGAGTTACAGTATAGTCTGAAACTTTCATCTTAGGGTCGTGACCCGCATCGGGGTCGACGCTTGATACAAATGTACTTCAAAAAAGTTTTGTGTGCATGAAAACAAAAAATCATAAAAAGAAATGGTGCTCTCAGATCTATTGTATAATCAGTCACACTCAAAGTAAGTTTTCAAGAAATAGTTTTTGAATCTATTGGTTTTATACGTAATTCAAAAATCAATGATAACAAGCATAAAGTTGAGATGAAGAAAACGAAATATGTATTGATTCATGTACATTCGGTAAACATAGAAAAGGAGGTATTTTATGGTTTAAAATTTTCACTCGCTTAATGAAACCGGTTCTGATCGTGTTATAATATTGTGGAAAAAGTATTCAATATTTTGTTTCATTTTTGTGAAAAAAAATATTACAACCAGGAATCACAGTAAACATTCCGACGATTTATTTTAGATATCAAATATATAAAAATCAATGTGTGTTTGTTCGTATCTTATGCACTGCCATGCCGTTCATTCGATTCCGATAAAACTTTTGTCAAGTTATAGCTTGCACTTGCACGATGACTATAGAATAGTACAATAAGGCCCGGCCCTGCCCGAGCCCGACTCTCAATGTTTTAATTTTTAACTTACAGTAGGTATTTTAAATCAATTTCACAATCCAGATATATCTAAGATCTAAAAAAATCTAAAATAAAGAATCAACTTCTTACAAATAGCGAAATCTCGGAAAACCTTCTGATTTATTCGTGTACGCACCAGACAGGAAAACAAAAAATATTGTGTGTCCAAAAGCTCTTCAATAAACAGAATTGCAACACAAACACTTTCTTTCTTTGAGTGACATTGCAACGCATGCCGGGTACTCAGTAGTATTGAATAAAATGTTATATTAATGATTCAGAATAAAGAAGGAACTTTAATAATTTATTATTAAAATAATAAATTAAATTGATTTAAAATGTAGTCATGATTTCTTCATAAACGTTTCTCATTCATTCATAATCTTAAAATGAATATTGATTAAGCGATCCAAGACTTAATGTGTAATTAAAAAATTGTACGTTTATGAGAAATTTGTTTTTCATTTTTTCTTAAATTATTGATATTGAAGATTTTATGTTTTTGAAATGAAATTATTGAGAGTACCTGACTTAGCCCCCACCTGGATACTTAATCAGCAAGCTACAAACACGCCATTGAGAAGAAAATACTGCAATTTTCTCATATACATTAACTAAAAAGTATCCGGAGCGTAGCACAGGACTAGATGTGTAGTAGCATAGTAACAAGCGAGCAGTCCAGACACATTAACGTCGTCATTAGCCGTGCAATTACCGACCGCCTGGAGATTAATCGGCTCTATCTACCCGCCGGAGACTCGTACCTTGTGAATATTACCACCGACAGAACGTTTCTGTTTTCCTGCTTAGAAAGGACTAAAATTTTATTACAAACTACATGTAAGCCAACTCGCAAGAAACACAAGCTGAAAACACAGATAAATTTCAGAACATATATGCATCTATGGGACATATTACATCATACATGGACAATATTTTTTAATGAGATGATTGACATTGATTGTTAAAAAAAGACATCTTAAAATATTGTTTGTCTGTTCTCTTCCGTGTGTTCGATTTTTATTATATGTCTAGTAGAGGTGTGCACGTGCCAAAATTTGATGAAATTACTGGCCCGAGTCTTAATACTTCACTTGTTACCCGAACCCGACCCGAAGTCTAAATTTATATTTCTCGGCCCGAAAAAACCCCGATTTTTTAAAAAAATTACAGTAGTATAAAATTGATTGATATTTAACACACTCAACGTACCTATCCAACTTTTTCAGGTGTAGAAAAATCTATTATTTCAAGAAATGATTTCCACACAACACCACAGTCACAACTTTTCAACTTTTTCTTTATATCGTTGAAACTCATTTTTAACGAATCTGTTGTATTTTTTTATATTGACTTTTTCAGCACACGAAACTGTCCACTATCTAAAACCAATAGAAAGCAGATACTGAATAATATTACACTTTATTTATGTAAAAACTATTTTAACTTAGTATCGGTGATTCTTAAATAAACAAAGCATTGTTCCAGACTTCGCATCGATAACATACAATTTTATGAGCGTTTCAGGTTGCCAAAATGTAAAATGATGCCGACATAAGGCAGCATTATTTTATCAAACAAAAGATTTGATTGTTTCAAAACGTAATAAGTAGTTTTTGTCGTTTTGTTATCAACAGTATTCCAGTTATCAATAGTTAATATTTCAATTGTTATCAATATATATATTCATGGTCCGAACATAGTCCGAAATATTTTTCTGAAGAACAAATCCTTTACCCGGGCCCGGCCAAAGCCCGAATGTGAATTGTCTTAACTCGCCCGAACCCGGCCCACGGGCCAAGCCCGGGCCCACGCAGATCTCTAATGGCTAGTAACCGTACCCGTCATAGATAACGGTATTGAGATTAAAATACTGAATGTCTAAAGTGTGCGAATTGCATAACATTTTAATTTATATATACACCGTAAACGCTTAGGTCATAAGAAAATTTCATATCTACATGTGATATGTGATAATAATAAAATGTCTACAGAGTGGTCTGGGCTATTATATATATAAGATAGTGGAAACGCCTGTCACGGATGACTAAATTCAAATACTGAATGTCTAAAGTAGCTGTTCTTTATTTTCCATACTGACGGACTGATTGATGTTTGTTTGCTTCGGAGTTTGCGTCACGTCGGAACTGAGTGTATTGTTTATATACACCGCGGACGCTTATTTCATGAGAAAATATCATATCTACATGTGTATGTGATAATAATAAAACGTCTACATCTACGCCTACAGACCGATCTGGGCTATTATATTCTACATAATAAAACATGAGACAGTAAGATAACGGGTTCTACTAATAGGTATAGATTTTCAATAATGATATCGTATTTGAATTCTTAATCGACACGAAATCTCTTTTTTCCATTCAATCTGACAAAAATTGCCATTTTTGCAGATGTCTATATTATAGTGTCAAATCAATGTGCCACATGTAGTCGATGCGATAGTGTAATGAAACAACCGTGTCTGAGTTTGTCTATGCTCAAAAACATTTTATCACATTTCGATACGCTTAACACACGTAACTTTTCAGGAGATTGAAAGAAAAATAGTTACCGATAATTATTTTATATTAAGACTTTATGCTGGTTTAAATTATATCAGCTCTAAGCTATTCACTGTTATTCATCTATACCAGTTATCGTTTCTATCATTATTTCGCTGTACTGCAAAATGAACAAAAATGAGTTACCACTTACTTCTTTTCTCGATTTATAGACATTTCCTTTCTATTGTCACATGACAGTTCTGAATCAAGATGGCCGAATAGATTTTTTCTTCGTTGGCTGTCATTAAAAATGCTAATAGCAAAGCATGAGGCAATGAAAACGATGTGTTAAGCAGATAGTCAATTTCTCACTACTAGACATTTAAATGAATCCTTATTGCTCCTTATGAAGTTCATAGGACACCAAAACTGTAATATCTGAACTCTTATAACGAATAATTCTTCCACATATATTACAGTTTCTTGTCAAAATCTAGCCTTTGGGTATTTATTTCTTAATTGAAAATGTGTCAGAACATAAGTTATTATTCGTTGTGATTTTCAAACAATTGTCAAGAATTACTTAGTTTAGTGACATATATTATCTCCGACAGATATGATGAAAACTTTTACGCACGTAGTGTTGACGTGGGTAATTCTTCTTGACTTTTTTAAAATACATTTTTATCAAATTGTTGTGATTATATCATTTGTCCCTGAACAATGTTTATATTCCATGATAAAACTACGTTCATACTTTCGTATACGATTGATCTAGCGTCTTGTTTTACCATACAAGGAGTTCGTAATATTTCATATAGCCAAAACCATGGCATTTCATTTCAAATTGTCAATACGGCAAGTCAATCTAAGAAAAAAGTCAATAATGAAGTCAGCATACTCATTTGTAACCAAAAAAAATTGGAACACTTGTTTTTTTTAAATATAATACGCGTTTCAATTAAATGTCAGATCGTAATGTAGTGATCATAGTCACATAACACCATAATAGATATCCCTGGAAGTCTCACAAAATATGAAAACCAAGCTGGTTTGCTTTTAAATAATAGTAGCTCATTGCATACAGTTCATGTCTGTATTTCGCAGTCAATAATCTTGTTCGGGTGTTGTCCTCAGTCAGTCTGGCGACATGTCGGAATATTACGTAATTCTGTCTCTGTGTGTTTATTTTTTCTCTCTTATTTAAAATGTATCAAATCTCGGTTTATGACTTTTGATTGTGACCGATTGCCCTTTACTTTCACAATAAACTGTTATAAAACCAGACAATTAATTATTTTAAGAACATTTTGCATCTAATGATTTTGCGATAAATGATTGTAATCTAATTTTAAAAAACCAACAATTAAGACAGAGGTTAGGAATACTTAAATGCGGCCTTTTGACTGAATCCGATTTTAGTTAATTCACAAAATATTTAATATACTAAGGTAAAAATAACAACGTATTCAGTTCTACAAAATTTTATTGGTTAGTCGATAGATATTTCAGCTTCACGCCATCGTCAGGCTTAAACTTAATTTACCTTAGCTATGTACACCGTTTTAAATAGGTAAGCTAAGTATATATAGCTAGTATATATATCATTAAGTATATGTACAACTGAATACTAGGTAGGCATAAAAAAAATTGGGAATTTTACCTACTTCACCGTTTTTTTGTAAAATATAAACACGTAACTAGCCACTTATACGAAAGTCTTTACTTAAAATCCAAAGTCCAATCTGTAATATTTCAAAAAATATTAACTGTCTAAAACTAGATTTATAATAATAGCACTGTCCCAATTTTGAAGAAGATAAATGCAGCCGTTACTTTGTAACTACGTTTTGAATCTTTGATACACTCTCCTGTAAAATGTCATGTTTGCAAATACGGGACTATACGTAGGGAGCGTCAATATGTTGTAAAAACATTCTTAAAGATCACACAACGTTAGAAAATCAATAGTAATTTACAAAATCAATATATTAAATACTATATTAGAGTACATATTTCGATAAAAACTATATTAACGAAGAATATTTTTGAAAATTGATTCCGAAAATTATGGAATTACTTACAAGTAAGCAAGTAAACGTCATATTAGTCTTTTATTATTGCGTGTGTCCGATTTTTTATTTCAGTCTCGTTGAATAATAATATGATTGAAACATTTTGAATTTTTAGCATATCCGTTGTGCTATGCTGGCGGGTCAGGTCGCGATTTAAACCTCGGTTGGCAATGAAAAGGAAGCTCGCCGTACAATGGAAGATTTTCTAGGGGTCTCAGTCTGGCAAAGCCAATTGAGTTTCGCAGAAGGGAAATTACTGAAATTATAGTAGTTTACTAAATACTAAGAATGAAGTTCAACTTTGATTGTGTCGTTACTCAAAAATGTTACTTTGAAGTTTACTTGGTAGTTATTACAATTTAGTTGTCCTGATACAGCATTACGAAATTTCAACTAAATTTATTCAAATTTAGTTGACATTTGAAACAACGCCAAGTGATCAACATCGTTTTCTACGGTTGCGGTGATCACAGGTTCGAATCTTAGTACGAACAGTCTCATAAACCATTTTTCAAGCTATTTATAGATTTATGTTCGAAAACATGAATGTTAGTGATGTCTACATTTTTTATCATTTATCCAATCCTAATAACGGGGCGGGACGGGAGTTATTTCTTAACCAGAAGTTGTTTTTTTTACTAATTTCTTGGCCTAGCCTCATACTTATTCTATGTTTACTATCTCAGAAAAGGAGATGTTGAGTGACTGAATAACAAGCAGTTGTCATTTAAAAACTTCTGCTGATATTACCTCTATGCTACACATTCGAAGTGGACATGGCTTAACAAATAGGTCATTTCATATAAAATCTCAATTATTGAAGGAAAGTCTTTTAAATAATAACAATATAACACAATAAATTGTTTTTTTGAATTGTTAAAATATTGCACAGTTCCATGTATTTCGTTACTAACGAAATCCGGGTTTCGCCATTCCGCATGTTCAGCCATTCAGAGTACACGAATCTACAGAATTTCAACAATTCAAATTTGATATTGAAATTTCGTCAATTAACCACAGTCGATATTTTAAATTATACCAAAAATTGCATTTATTTCACGAAGGTTACAGTACAGCTAGAACTGTTAGGACTAATAGTTAAGAATGTTCAAGAAATGAAATAATTGAAGAGGTCCAATTATACTAATATCTATCTGTATTAAAAGCCCTTTCCCAATGTAAGTTTTCATTAACGATTTGTGTCAATGTACAAACATTACGTTTTGTAATAAAAAAAATTATCCAAGCAACCTGGTGTATCTTTAACAAAATGAAGCATGCAGCATATATAAAAATGATTAGCACCGAAGAGTACGAATTTTCAAAAAAAGAGTCTTTTCTAAATAAAAATTTTCAATAGCGATTTACGTAGTGTCTTTAACAAAATGAAGTATGCAGTATTTGTTTTATAGCGCGCTATATGTGTATTTATCTTTCTACGTAATTACGGTCGTTTTTTTTGAAAACGTAAGAAACAATGTAAGTTATAAGCATGCAACTTGATGAGTTTGTTTGAATCAAGCCTTTTAAAAAATCTGCAGCGGTGTAGCGCCATTCGTGATGGATTATGCGTGCGCGATAAACTTAATGATCCGATTTTGAAAATTGGCAAAACTTTATGCGGGAAAAACCTTTTCTATTTTTAAGAAAGCTTTCATTCTTACTCGTATATAAAAGAATTACATTACGAAATGTACGCTGTGTACTTTTATGTGTCTGGTACACAGAGAAAACAAATTCTCGTAGGCCAACTGCCAATGCTGAGAGATAACTTTTTTTACAGTTTGTCAGCATGCAAGCCATACTAGAAAAAATTTCCTATAATTTATCAGTGTATCAAGAGATGTCTTTATTAGCAGGCACGTTTTGCGTATATGTTTCCAAAAAAAACAGATTAGAGACATTGAAAATAAGAATATCAAAATTAGCATGTGTTTTTGAAAATTCTTGAAAATGTTATGTTTCGAATTTCGTTTTATGCAGTAATATTCAAAATGTGTCAAGTCGATCTGAAACAAAACACAATCATGCAATTAAAAATACATTGTAAACTAATATGAAATATCAATTCACATTAATTGCTGTTGCATTAATTAGTAATGCCGTCATTGTAATTACCAATGTTTTCGAGCCATATTTTTTAGTGTTACGCAATACCAAAATGAAAGAATGAACTAAATTTACCAGCATAATATTGTGAACCGGTTGGGTAACCTTTTGGGGTCAACATTTGGCGGCAAGGTTCTGAATAGCCATATAATTTATTTATTACCATGTATGGATGGCGTATTTCCGCCTATTGGAAAAGCATTTTCGAACACGCAAGCTTTTAAGAACGTCCGATAATCTATCTTTCATCTACCGACCAAAGCCTAGAAGTGAAAAGATAATGTCGGGAAGCCCTCAGAGACTATTATGCGGTAAATTACTCGGTTAATATGAAGATTTTTGTGTTAATAATGTGAATTAAGGGTTTTTTTATCAAACTTTATAAAATAATGGTTGCCAAAAAAAGAGTGCACTTCGAATTAATATAGCGCGGTTATAAAAATCCACGCAAACGTCGTATTATTATATTCATATTTAAAAGCTTGATAAACTGAGTTTGAAGTAAGTACAAAATTATGATTAACGTCCCAAAAAATTATAGAATTTTATAATCTTCAATTTTTTTTGATAACAAGATCATGGGAATACGAAAATATATAACAATATTTAAATCATTACAGTTACAAATAAAAAAACGTTACTTTTAAAATACCATAAGCCCAATAATGATTGGAAAAAGTTTAATAAAAGACAATATTTAAATATAGAAAATCGCTTTAACTTCTTAACATTATTGTGAAAAAGTGTTCCCTGAGTACAAGTGAATAAAAGTGAAAAGTTAATACGACATTTGATTCGATTTGCGAATTTATTGAAAAAGAGTAAAATATTTGTCACTAACTTTTTTTGTAACACAGTTTTCAGAGTAGAAAAAGAAAAAACGTTAGTGAAACATTTACGATTTTATGTCAAATGCTAGAACTTTTGAAAGTTATAAAAGAGATGTACGCCAACATATAATTTGCTTTTATAAACCTACAATAAATATGTTACATTATATATTATTTATCAATATAAAAAACAATCAATCGCTGAATGGTATTGACAGTTGACAGTACGTAAATAGACTATATTTAGATATTGGTTTAAAAAAACCTAATACATTATTTATTGTTTTACCAAGTTTGTTACCAACGTGGATCATATGGCCTCGTAATGGAGATATCTTAAAAGAAGTTTTCTATGAGTACTGCTTGTTACTCAGTTGTTCAACCTCTCTTTTTTCGAGGAGAGTAAGGATAGGGTAAGACAGAATTAGTGTTTAGCTAATCGCTCTCGCTACGCCCCGTTTTTGAGGATCAGATGGGTGGGATGGAGTTTTGGAAATCGCAAACATTCATGACTACTAAAAGAAATGAATATATCGATTGGAAGATAAATTTATGACACTGTCCGAACCGGGACTTGAACCCGAGACATCTGTAACCGTAACCAACGACGCTACCAACTGCGCCACGGAGCCGACGATACATTATATACGAATGTGTATATTTTTTCAACATAAGTGGACACCTTACCAAATAACTTTTCATTGCACAATTTCATTCTATTGAATTCCTTTGTACAGACAAAAATTAAGACTGAGCTGTTATTCACTGAATTATAATTTTTTTTTTAATTACAGAAGATGTATAAACAAATTATTATCGATTTCCCAATTAATCAGGCACCATTTTTACAATTTTTTATCAAATTCAATAAGCGACATCACTATAACAAATTCTAAAATATTAATTTAAAGAAACATTTGGAAACACAGCTAGTCGGCAATGCGTCAGGTAACTTAAGGTAAATTTCAATAGTTGTAAGTCTTTCGAGGTCGATTCAAGGAGAAAAGACATCACAAACGTCCATGCCGTAGATCAATCTGAAATTCAAATTGAGAAAAAAGAAAATTTGATATTGATCCCCTGTCTGAACGTCAATCGGGGACCTTCTGATTGCTAAGCCAATGCCTTACCGCTTGGCTACGGCAGTCAACTTTAGTGTAATACATAACTGAAGTGTAAGGTGATATAGTTAGAATAATATTAAAAATGATTAGTAATTGTTACATCCTATTGTTTGCGCATCTTATACTCGTTTTAATTATCCTCATTTTTTCAGTGTTTTATTATCTCGAAAATGCATGAAGGTATTTTATTTTTAACGAGTTTTTAATATGCCGAAATATTGGTTATTTGTTATTTTTTCACATGTGTAAAGAGTGTACACGCCGCTTAATTATTAGTCACCTATATATTGAACGGCAGTTTAGCTCTTATGCGTAAAAATCATATGAAACAAATTCTCTTTGCTAAACAAATGCGACATAATAAAATAATCAATAAAATTTTGCCAAAAACAATATCTAGTAATGTCAAACGAAAAAGAAATTCCATTGCTCTGTTATGTTTAGTGGAATTTGTGAAAACAAAACGATATTTTACAAAAAGTAAAAAACGATCGACCAAATAAAGCGTTTTGTGAAAACTGTAAGATGAATAGCGAATGGCAAATAGCTGGCGTATATATCTCTATTGGCTGGCTTCCAAAAAGGTCACACCCAATGTAAGAAAAGCCAGCCTAGCTATTGCTTTATGAAGCCCAGTATACAATACTTTTCCTCTTTTATTATATATAACGTAACTTGTTTTCGTAATTAGCTACAGATATTTTACACAAAGGTTAGTTATTCGACTCTGTAAGAATTATAAAAAATATAATTATGCAATGTTGAAGATATCATTTTTCAAATTTGAATTATTTAGATTTTGTGCACTTCCATGTATTTTGTGACTAACGACCCGGGTTTCGCTTTTCCGCATCTTCAGGCATTCAGCATGTCAGTTCGAGTCCATTCGTGTGCTCGAATGCCTGAAGATGCCGAAAGGCGAAACCCGGGTCACTAGTGACAAAATACATGGAAGTGTACAAAATCTCAATAATTCAAATTTGTTATTGAAATTCCATCAAGCACCCTCAGTCGATGTCTTTAATTATATCCTTTTTCTTTAGCCTGATTTGGTGTGAATACGAGAGATCTTTTGGGTATGGGCGCATACCATCAAGTATGCTTTGCGTTTATGCATGATACCAACATTCTATTTAACTGATGAGTCGGCGTCCGTGGCGCAGGTGGTAGCGTCGCTGGCTACGGTTACGGATGTCTCGGGTTCAATTCCCGGTGCGGACGGTTTTCATAGATTGATTTTTCAATCGATTTATGGATTTCTGTTTGTAGTCTGAGTCCTCCCTCCCACCCATCCCATCCTCACGGGGCGTAGCGAGAGCGATTGAGTTTACTTTTATGCTAACTTTGTAACAAAGTGATTTTTTTCTTAAAAAAGGTGTTGGAAATCACTTCTTGACAGGCTTTTTACTAAAGAAAATTATATACTAGTATCATGCAAATAAAATTTAAAGCAGCTTTTCCAATACGTCCTTTTCATATGGCAAATCTTCAAAAGAATTAAATATAGATTGAAATTACCTAAACGCAAACATTCGTCTAATTTATTTTGAAACATTAGAAATACCATGAAAAGAATGCTGTCTTTAACTCGATACTTGATAAAAAACAACCCCGACATAAATGATATTCCTTATAGCTTTTGACATTGATGTAAAACGATAGCATCATAACATTTGTTGAATCTTCGTGTATGGTTAAACATCACATGAACTAACAGTTTCATGAACTCACAATGCAGAAACAATATAAGCTAGACTCTTTTAAATAGTTACTCGTTTGGTTAGCGTCAAAATAACAAAATAAACTAAGAATTTCTGTTCCAAAATCCATTCGCTAGCCAATGTAAGCTGGATCGAAGTATATACTGCTTTCCTTGTGTCTAATCAATACGAAATTTTACATGTGAATATGACACTCTCATTATCCGTGCGGTGTTACTAAGCAGGTATTTGGAAGCCATAAAACGTCCCCGCAATTATGTCGAAGACACGCATGTGACTTATACTAGACATGATTAATTTGGTGTTTAATATCGGTTGCAAGCAAAAATCTGTCGTGAAACTTTAAGTATGAGTTCCGTGATGAATTATTTGGAAACGAACGATGTGTCCAATGGCTTTGTTCTTATGATGGTGAAGAATTTCTCGTGAACGGATAAAACCATACAGGAAAAAAGCGGACAGAAAAAAACCGGACAGGGTAAAAAGTGGACGTGGAAAAAACGTTACACAGAGTAGAAAAATAAGTATTCACATTTAAAATTCTTCTAATTGTTCCATGAGTTTTTCAGCTTGATAAAATGTTAAATTCATATTTTTAATTTTTAATAACGTCAAATAATATTTTTCAGAAACTCAGAACGTCCGCCGACGAAAGATTCGTTTGTTGCGTTCAATCTTTGTTTGAAAGTGTTGAGTTGTGGATAAATTGTATTGAGACATTTATATAGCTTATTATACGTACCCGGTAAGACATGTGTCATGAAGTGGTAGGATAAGAAAGAGATATTATTGATATTAACAATTCATAATTTGGAATAAGCGAAGTAGCAAAGGGTCAGAAGACTAAAATAATACCCAGGGTAGTTAGCCAGGGGCGATTATAACTTACCACGATTAAGTGGCGTTCGTAAAAAAAAGGCGCCTTACCGCGTACTAATAATAACAGCTTTTTTCTGTCCGCTTTTTTCCTTTGAGGTTTTTTCCTATACGGTTTTTCCCTAGAACCGAATTTCTTCAATTTATTGATTTCCCGATCTGTCTGGAAGCTTCCAAATTTGTGCAGTATTTGTATTCAGTCTGAACCAAGTCCAGAGTAAAATTGCGTGAATCAAATATGTAACCCAAGCAGCGCATTATTTTCTATGTTAATATTGAAACAGTTGCGATAGAAAAAAAAATGTAGGATTGTTTTAAAAAGAAGCGGAGTGTAATAGTTTATTTAAATAATATAAATATTTTTCTTTATCTAACTAGCAACTCAAATAAATAAATAAATGAAACCATTATAATATGAGATTATCACAAACAGTCCAACGTTAATTTTCAATTTGGCATAACTGGAGATTTTACGTGTTTGTTTCAGGTATATGTTCTATGACATTCATAATCAAATTAAAACTTTCTGAAAAATTTTATTGCTTTTTTGTTTACGAATACATTGTTTGCTACATAATTATCTTACAAGTTATCAATTAGTGTAGATATCGCTATGCGTTATTTATAAACAATGTAATGCAGAAACCGCTTTGGATGAAATAAGAAAAAAGTTGAATTTTAAAGATTATCCGATTAAACATCGATACACACTTTATTATTTGCACTATATCGCAGAAAGAAATGTATTAATCTGTCTGTCTGTTCGTCACAAAAACTTTTCCAAACTTTGAACATTCACCGTTCAACATTCAACTAATAAAATTATTTTAAATTGATGTACTATGTTTTGTGGGTGTTACATGAGGTACGGTTTACGGTGATATTTTCAACTTTCAACATTAGCTTGCATCAAAATAATGCCGACGCCTAAATATCCCAGATCAAACAGAATCTTATGTTGAGCTTGGCTATAATATCAATATTCATTCTTTTGACATCAGTTGACGGCAAAATTCGGCTTTGGTGTGATGTGTTTAAATTTAAAAATAAGGTGCATACACAAAATTATAAACCAGCCAAAGAACTTTAATAATTAATTTCACAATCCTTTGTTTACAGAATAATAGTCAAAACATACTTATGTAGGGATAATTAAGTTCATTTCCTATAAAAAAAAACATTTCTTGTATCTGAAACAACAATTTTAATTAGATTTTTTAATCTTAAATGTAAATCATGTTTTAATTCGACCTCGTTAATTTTAAATAAAAGAAGGCAGGCTTACCTTAATCAGAAAATACTTGATACGAATGATAAGCGCAAACCTAGAGAGAGAAGAAATTTCCCCGAGTGACGTCACGCGGATCCTTTTTAAAAATTAATGGCCGACGAGAAGAGCCCCAGCACAATATAGTGGTTTCCGTATCCTTGTAATTCAGTTTCGCCACGGCTTACACGAGCGCCATTAAAAAGATTTCCCTCGTTCTTTTTTAACCCATTTCCCGTAAATGATGAAATAATATATTGTAATATATTATATTCTTTTGTAAAATGAAAATGCTTCTCTAGTTTTATATTCAAACCAGACTGCTGAGAAAAATGAAAAAGGTAAAAACAATTCATATTTTATTAAAAATATGCAATATTTTTGACATAATTTTCTATGCCATATAATTACGATAAATATTTTGGAGACGGTAAGCAACGACATTTTTGTTGATTTACTGTTGTTTTCAAAACATTTAACGAAAATATTTTTATAATTATGTTTATCTATATTTATATAAATTAATGTCTGTTTGTTTTTTTGTCCTCTATGCGTTCCTTTACTATTCATCCGATTTCGATGAAACTTTGGAGAGTTGTTGTAGGCACACCCGGGACACCGCATGCCGGGTACTTGCTAGTATACTACAAAAGTACCAGTATATAGTTTTAAAATCAGTTTTCAGCTATAAGATCTAGGAAAAGAATAAGAAATTCATGATACAATTTTAATGATATTAAGTAATTTAACACATCGACTGAGAGTGTTCGATGGAATTTCAATATTAAATTTGAATTATTGAGATTTTGTACAATTCCATGTATTTTTTCACTAACGGCCCGGGTTTCGCCTTTTGGCATCTTCAGGCATTCGAGCGCACGATAATTCAAATTTGATATTAAGTAAACTTAAATGTTTATACTTTCTGTATACTTTTTGTGTCAAAATAAATAAATTGATGGAGCGTGGGTAATTAATGTAACTGTTTTATGTATTTTTTTCACATTTTTATGTATTTAATGTTAGTTAGTATGCAAGGTTTTTACTTTGATTATATTACACTTAATTAAATTCGTTCAACCTTGTTCGCTCCCAATAACGTAATCTTTTCTATGACAAAAACGGTTCTATTGTGTCCGTACTGGTATTCTGATCCGTTGGCACCGCAACCGAATAAGACGACGTCGACTATTTGGCTACTTGACCCGGATTATAATGTAAGATTACATAACATGGCCGTCGTGATATTTCTCTGCAGATTCACGATTCTAACTATTATGTTTTGAAATTCAGTGATCAAATGAGCAGCAAATGATATATTTGTATAGTCCTGAATGGGTAAATAAATGCCAAAAGCGATTCACCGGCTTAAATAAGAACTTTTATCCCGTTGGAAGAAACCTTTTAATTTAAATTGGCAGAGGTGAGTGAGAAGCATTCAGTTGGTGCGCGGCAGGCGGAAAATGAAGAGTGAAAGACGAAAGCTGCTTCAGGTGAGATAATCTCGTTTAGCAGGGGCGGGGGTAGGATGTGATGGGAACTGGGACGCCTCGTTGCCTGTGCACAACGAAATCCGTAATTCAATTGGGCCCCTGTCGAGGGGATTGACTGAAATATTGCAAGGGGCGTCTAGTGACGAGCTGCGAGAGAGGGAGGGACTGTGTTTTGCAATGATTTTTATACCCGTAAATAAGCGAGATAATTTAATTTATGTTCATATTCTTACCTTAAATAAGAATTGTATATATCACTGATTGAATCTGCATTTTCCTGTGATACCGACTGTTGTACTCGCCACAATCAGCGACGGATTCGAACCACAGTAAACGGAAAAGTGTATAAACAGTAACTCTCAAATAATAGCCAAGGGTGACTCAGAAGCAATTATACAAGCAAGATTTATTCACACAACTTATGAGGACGCAAAGCTATCAAAAACATCCTTCACCTTAACTTAAAATGAGATTTTCTATTAAATTATTAAGTTGATAAGATTCATTACATAGCGAATGCATATAAAAGGAAAACAAATTGTTCAATAAGGTTATTACTTATTGGAAGCCGAGATATGTAATCTCACAAACCCGGTTCAATTTGACTTTTGCAAATTTAAGCGGCCATTTTGAAATGTTGGGGATTGCCAAATCATCAGAGAAGCTCCAAAACAATGTGTAGTGGTATGACATAGGTGAAAACAGCACTACAGAGGTTGAGAATCTGGAATGAAATGTTTGGACAAAATCTTGTTTTAATATAACGTCGATATTTAATTTTGACTTGTTTCGATTAGTTTCCATAGTATGGAAACTATAATCAATATTTTACAACCTATCGCGATGAGCAGCAACAAAATAGTTGTTGACGTCTCTGAAATCAGTTATTCAAAATCAACGAGAAGCTATTCATATTTGTTCACTGTTCGCAAAGGAAAAATAAGAATACCATAGAGAACAAATATCAATACGTTTATTATAATGTTTTACGAAGTTGTGATACTGTATTGGAAAATACTTGAGAGTAGTTGACAAACACGCAACGGAATGGAGACTAAGCTCGCAAAATAACTTAACGGCGTGGAAAAGATTTGTAAACAGGATGTCAGTTATCCTGCGAGAGCCGTATATGTGAGGTGAACCGACGTCGTAAAGTTTGGCAGACCGCGCCAGCTCACTAAAGCAACTTTACTGCGGAGGAGCCCCGCTTCAACGAGGTGAGTAGCTTTTATCATCGCGGGCGCGAATTATTATTCGTTTCCGCGCATTTACGTTTTAACTGCTGTACTTTTTCTCCCTCGCCTCCTGTTGACCGTGGCAAGGACGTCACTGGGGAAAAGGAGACATTGGCCACTTTCGCCACAGTATTTTAGACCATAAAATATTGAATAAACATATTGTTTACTAAAAATTACGTACTTCCCAACTTGTTTTAAATATTTCTTAATAAAATATTGATATTTAAGTCCATACGTATTTTCCTTAACGAACCATGTTTCACCTTCCATAATCTGCAACCGTTAATGTACACATTGAAACTCCAACTAAAAGTAAAGAAACGGGCTTCATTGTTTCTTTAAACCAGCGGTTGCCAACCTTTCAGACCTCACGGACCACTTAACTCATATCTTTTATTATGAAATGATAACTTTTAAGTCGTTAACTGTCAATTCTTGGTGGAAAGACATTATATTTTAAAAAATAAAACACAATTCATTTGTACTACATTCACATATTTATAATGATCAGGACCGGTTTCGCTCATCACGAGCATTATCAACTGATCAGTTGTGTTGTGTTTTGTTTTTTAAAATATGAAATGATAGCTCGATTTTTTCGACATAACTCGGATAACTGGCTCAGTGGCTTTACTGAAACAACTCCGCGGATCACCGGTTGGCGACCGCTGGTTTAAGCGGCATTATACCAAGGATTCATGCAATTGTAAAATATTTAACAATGTGAAGTACTAAAATTTTACAGAAGATTGAAAAAAACCATTAAAAAAATGAAAAAGAAAATTTCATAAAAAAGGAGCTTATGTTAACACTTTTAACGTTTTAAATTATAGCATTAGCTGCATATCGCTCGACAAACAGCAATTTGTGGGTTACGACAAATTGTTTTTTGTCGAAATATATATTATTGAAAACAAACCCACGAGTTCGTATAGTATAGAAAACGATATTTACAGTTATATATTCCATTGTTACCGAAAAAATGAGAAAATATTCGGAATAGCTGACAAATATAAACCACAGGATAAGGTTCAGTTTAATTATTCAATACGAAATATTTTTCTTGCATTTGGCCCAGTGACGTGCCGCGCCCTGCCGAGTTTCCCCAAGTAAATTCTTAACGCCAAGCGCATCCGGCGGCAGTGCACCGTTATTAATGAAACTCTTTATAAGTGCAATAACCGACCGCACACGACTGCGCTATAAATTATCTGCACCGAGAACTTAAGAACGCACGGAGAAGTCAGCTCTATTCCATATATCTCTCATAAAATTCCAAAAATTTTCACCTTACATTCAGGTTTACGACTTAATATTTTTTATTTCTGTTCATGTAACTTTTTTTATTGTTTTCACAGTGCAAAGTCTCCATTTCTATCTCATAACAAATTTAATTTTAGTTTGGAAAATATTTCTTAGCTTTAATTTGGTGATAAAGGATTTGGGTTTCGACATTTTTTTTTCGATATCAACTTGATGGATTAAGTTTTAAGGCACGTTATCGTCATAGTACCTTGAGTCTCTTTCATCTCTAATGTTATTCTTTTTTGTATTCCACTTTCATCGTTTCCGATAGAAGGGTGTGATCGCTGCAGAGGTAAGTTTTAGACATACTTTCAATGCAGTGTGATAAAGTGGAACACTGCGTTGCAAATATTGGACTTCACCATCCGTATTACTCAACTCTCTTTAAAAGTAATATATCATCATATTTTTTTTAACATATCCACTCCCAATATGGACTTCTAATAGAGGTATCTCAACAGAAGTTTTTCTAACGGAACTGCTTGATACTCAGTTGCTTAACCTTTCTTTTTCAAAGAGAGCAGTGATAAAAGGATAGGGCTCATACACGACAAGTGATTAGCTAATCGCACTCGCTACCCCCCGTTTTTAGAATTCGAAGGGTGGGAGAGAATTCTAGACATCACAAACATCCATGCCTCCCAATCCATAAATCAATTGAAAAATCAATTTATGAAATTGTCCGTACCAGGATTTGAAACCGAGACATCCGTGCCAACGACAATGACTGCTGCACAACAGACCTGACACGTTATAATATGAATGTAAAATAATTTTGCTCGATGTCTTGAATGATGTGATGAACACAAAATGTTGAACTGAAGTGATGCGAATGTGTTTATGATTATATTTTTTTATACTTTACTATTCGTTTCCTTAGGTTAAAACACATAGTTTTAGTTTGAATTATTGAGATTTTGTACACTCCCATGTATTTTGTCACTAACGACCCGGGTTTCGCCTTTCGGTATCTTCAGGCATTCGAGCACACGAATGGACTCGAACTGACTTCGTGTGCTCGAATGCCTGAAGATGTCGAAATCTGGGTCGTTAATGACAAAATACATGTAAGTGTACAAAATCTCAATAATTAAAATTTGATATTGAAATTCCATCAAGCACCCTCAGTCGATGTCTTAAATTACATAGTTTAGGTTTGTATCTTTTATACTGAGAGAAATAAAATCTCATTAGATAAGGTTTAAGACACTTTCGTGCGTACAACGATTCATATCCACCCACTGGAACAATATCCCTTTACCCCATTTGCTATGAACGTTGAGGCTCAGTAAAATATTCACAATAAGTAATCTAATCTTAGAAAAATCAATGATATCGCTTCAGGTGTTGAAATATTCCATGTGTACTTGAGTGATTTTCAATTAATACGGTGTTCTTATTATTTGTAAACATAGAATATTTCTCTAAGCTCGATAAAATCAAAGAAGTTCGACGCTTCAAAATGACCAAAATATGGGGAAACTAAAAAAAAAAAATAATTTGCTGTTTTTTTACTATACATAAAAAAGTTCATAAATACGCTCTCAATAAGAAAGATATTTCTTTAATGATAGTAATATGTACAATTTCTTTACAAAAAATATGATTACTCAGGGCGATGCTGCAAAATTACCGTAATTCCACAATTTTCAAGCCATAACGGCGTAATGGACCACACGGTTTTGAATGACTAACGCGTCTTTCATATTGTCAGCAGTAAATTGGCTTACATTATTTTTTGTTATTTACATAAGCATTTCACTTCCGTAAGACTTACCTTTAATGCTGTTTTGGTAATTTAATAAAATACACCACTACAAGCTTTGTTTTTTGGCTGAGCTTGGTGAGCAGTGTGAAATAATAATGGCTGAAAGAAATATGCTAAATATAACTTAAAGAAGTAATGGATATTTTAATAGTGTTATTGTTATTGTACACAGAAAATCAGGTATGTTTTTAAAATTAAAGAAGATTCACTCTTGTGATAGCACCCTTACACGACATAATGAATCAATATTTTCGATGGATTTGGCGCTAACTTTTGGAGATTTATTTTTAATAAAAAAAATGATAACTTATTGACCCTACTGTTGTATTACTAAATGTGACATGTGATTAGCAATATTATTTAATTCTAAGCTAAACAATGATTCTAATTCTATCTCGTTTGTGTCGTATCCCTTCCCCAGATCCATTAAAAGGAGATAATCTTAACCCACCCTTCATTTTTATGTTGGGAATTAAAATCATTGTTTACCTTAGAAATAAATAACTTTCGATACAGTTACTCTGACGATGTTTCTTAAAAAAGCGTACTCGTGTCACATTTAGTAACACAGCCAGTGGAATAACTAAGTTATTAATTTTAATCTTTTACATTCGTATTGAACCGATCTGTATTAGCGGATACGTATTGAATTGTTATTGCTGTCATGTCATTGAAATGTCTCACACTTTGTCGTGAGCTGTCATGTCACACAGAAATTAAATTGAAAAACATATCAGACTTAATTACTGATTTATACATCCGAATAACTATATTTGAACTTTAATGGACAGCGTTTGGACAACCCAGTTTTGATATTACTTCATTATTTTTAAATCAATCTAACTGTAATACTTTCCATAGATTCCTCGGTAACTTTCCGAAAAATCATTTTTCGATGTATAATTAGTATTGATAACTTTATTATTTCAATTGCTTATTAGCCAGTGGAATAACAAATTTTTCAATCTAAATTTTATTATAATGTGAGAATGCCCGGTCGAAAGGTGGCGAATGATTGGTTACCGGCGTCCAGTGTCAATTGGAAGGTCTCAATGCAATCGCCACTTCGGTCGGGTTAATCTCTTTTTATTTAAGATTCAGTGGTTTAATACAAAATAATTATTAAATTACAACATACATTAAGACTACTATAAAATTTACTTAACACATGAAAATACATTTAAGTTTTATTACAATTGACAAAACAAATGATTTTAAGCTTAACAGTAATTACAATTCAAAGAAAATAAAACGAATTTAATACAACGAGCAAAGTGTCTCCGCGGCTGACGCCATTGTCGTCGACCGCCGGTTTCTCGTGACAGATTCTCTCTTTTGTCGATGGCTTATGACCGTTGCTAGCCAGAGGGTAATTAGCAAGCGAATAGCCACCGCTTTCTCATTTCGGCTTATCGGCGACTCAGGTAATCGACGTCCGAGAATCCATTGCATTATTAATAAATTATCCCTTTTGCATGAAAATGGTAAGACTCTGATTAAAACGCTTCGAAATGATTTAATAATAAAAATAAATAACAACAAAAAAGTTGTCCCATCGCATCTCTTAGGCAATTGGATTATTAAGTTTCCCTTAAAATTATATTGTATATTTTCTAATTGTATATTTACGTATCAAAGCAGCAACGTAAGTATAACTTTTTCTGTGTAGAAAGTTTGGCAAATAAATAGGATGGGTGGGTGATGCCAAGGTACCCTACGTGATAAGGAAGATGTATCTTATACATATGCGGGAAACCGTAAGCACTACAGCAAAAGAAAAAGAAGAAAAAGCATCGTTAACGCGCCAAATCCAGTGAAGTCCAAAATTCACTTAAATAGCAATATAAATCAATGAGATGTATCGACAGAAAAACAAAATGTATTACCTATCCCACGATCAAAGATAAAATTTAATTGACACCATTGAAGTTATTGTTAAATTATTATTTTCAACCGTTGACACTTTGAAAAAAATAATCAATGCGCTATTTATCAATACCATAAAAAATTTTAATGTATATACGATATATTGAGATAAATTAGAGGTCAGAACCGTTACGAGTAATAGTTTTCCACCCGTAATAATAAAAAAGATAGCATATTTTATTGGAGAGGAAAGCCAACCATTTTGAATTATCTTGTTATCAGTTAATCTGTGTAAGTGCTGAAATATGAAGGAGATTTCCTAACCTACAATAATAAATTATGAAATTGTTTATAAATAATTACATACTTATTTCTCATATTATATCATATACATTACAAAAAAGTGTTTGGTTGCTTTTCTATTGTGACCATGTATAATATAATAAAATATATAAATTGAGAAGGAATTCTACCTAAGAAGTTCTAACAAAATCTACTATTAAAACTTATTTTTGATAGAATTTCCAAAAATAAACATTGGATAGTAATTATTACATTATATTGAGTGAATCGTGTCTTTTCAAGATACAAAAAATGAACTTTAAGATGTTATAAAAATTATAATTAATAAAATACAGTCGTTGTCGTCCACTAACTGAGAAACTTTTTTGTACGGAGTAAAATCAAAAATTGAGTAGGTAAGGATCACTCATTGCTACCCAATAAACATCCCAACGTCAATGAATGGTTAAGTGAGACAAGGTTAAAAATATCGCACGACTGTTTGAAAATCTTACATATACCTATACATTTTTCCAATATTATTTTATTATTTTCTAAAAGTTTTTTCGTAATTCAAAGTTTTTAAACCATTGAAGATAACGATGAAGTATAATGATCAGGTAGTCGAAAAACTTTTCATTGATGCTTTGTTGCAAAAAAATAAGTGCCGTCACTGTCCCATCCAGTGAAGGAGAGCTAGTAGAGATGCAGGGCGAAGTTCATTTAATTGAGCACTTTTGCGGGAATGTTCGCGATAACGTACCACTACGACGTCTCTCAACTTTCAGCGTAGAAGTGTAGCACCGCATTGGTGACACCTATTCAGCGTCTTAGAAACAAGTCCACAGGGAAACTTCGCATCGCATAATATCGCGAATAATCTATATCTACAATGCAAGCAAATATTTACAATGTATTTAATGAAAATTCCAAACAGTTTAGCCTTAAGATAATATTTTGAATTCTTAAATGAATATAAGGAATATGGTTTTATCATTCTAAATAAAACGTGTCTAATAAATGACGCCATCTACACTAGCAAATTTTCCTTTGTCGATAAAATAGACAGTGATATTATCTATAGTTCAATTTATGTTACTCACTTTCCGAAGAGATATTAATCAGATATTACGATAATCGGGGACAAGTTTATAATCCTGAAATTCTCATGAATATTAATTTACATGCTCCCAATTGTTATTTATGTGGCCGAAACCATATCCAGACAATTTTTATTCTTAAAACTTGTTCTTCGCGTCGGTCATTCGAGTCACCAGTTGCAAGAGCCGTTCGGATTATCAATGAACTGCCTAGAGAGTGGGATATTTTCAGCACTAAACTCTGGATATTGTTCACCAAATATTTGTTCCTTATAAATTAATAATGTCTTGTTTTTTTGTATTTAATAATTTAAAAAAAATGTTTTTATTTTCATTATTGTTTTTATTAGTATTATTGTTTTCAATCATTATTATAATTGTTACCGTTGTTATGTTTGTGTAATGCATGGCGCATTGGCGTCAGCTGTAATTCCATGCATTTCAATATTTTAAATTTACAGTAAATAAATAAATAATCATACAGTTTTCTCGTAGGCATTCGTTAAAATGTATCTGAATTATTTGGTAATAAAATTAGGTTTTTAAATTGTAGTTTTGTTGAAAAATTAACTTTAATTCGGTATTATAAATCAAACAACAAATATTGTTTTGAAAAGAATGTAACTTGTTTATCTTATAAATATTTATAAAGCTGACATTAGGTAAGACGCCATTAATCGATCGCTTGTATTATTATTTTATACATAAATAAAATTAGTAAATAAATCCAGTATCCATACATGTTGTTTTATATGGAAATATTTCAAAAAATATACATCAGTATTTCGTATTTGAACGGGATATATGTGCCGATGAGGGTAGTAACAGAGATGAAAGGTAGATGAGACCGGAAAGCAATTTACTGCCAGCTGAGAGACACAATTTCCGGTCACGAGCCTTTCCGGAAAAGGGGTAGGAGGTTTCGCCGTGGATGTGATTGCCTGCCGACCGCCGTTGAAGCCATCGCAATCGTAAATGAGTGAGAATTGCCTTCCGAATTACTTATCATGGCTAACAACATGCCCTAGAGTATGTGTGGATATATTCATTACCTTTGAAATTTTGGCGTAACAAATACTATTAATGCTACCAGGATTGGTTTGAACTAAGTCCATCTTCTTGAAAAATGAATTCGGGTACTTCGAACATATCATATTAAAATTTATAGAAAAAAATCCTGTGAATGCTATTGATTACAACCTCTCCCTCTCCCCATCTTATCTGTATCCTCTCCGATATTGAGAAATTCAATTAATAAAAATTGAAGAAGTTGAGAGGTTTTTCTTTATTAACCTAAAACCCATTTTTTACTAATTTCAAAATATTTAATTATGGAATTGTTACGGAAAACTGTGTTTTATTTTTATAAATATGACTCTTTTGGTATTCCCATTACGTTCTAGAAGCAAATGGATATGTTTAAAAATTATACAGTAGACAAAAAAGAATTCATAGTTATAAGTAATCGTCGTTAATAAGCGTTCAGTTGTTGTTTTGTCCAAAAATAATTTATCTTATATTGAAGCTCGGCAAGCAACTTTACTGTTGTTGCGCCTGCATTTTCAAATAAACAAATTTACTTAAATCTATAGAAATCTACAGTAAAAAAAGTACGGCGAATCTTATTAAATTGTAAATATGTGAATATCAGCATTTTCTTTAATAGAGCCAACAGAACTACATCAATTTTTTCAACTTTATAAATTCATATAAAAAGCTTCTTGAAATATCTTTTAAAGAAAGACGATAAAGTTTGAAAGGAAAACGATCGGGAGATGAAAAAAAGGGGAAAGAAATGTAATGATATTTTGAGAGGAGTGTCAACATTGATGGGTTGAGAAGTCAAAGAGCTGTCAAGTGTCGACTGTCGAGAAAACTTCCTATTAGAATATTCATTCTCGGTTAACCCTACATCAGTAGTTGACAACTTTTCTTGCTTTCTCCATTAAAATAAAATTTAATAATATAGATTTACTTCGAAAAATCAGCAAATTGTATAATTAAAATTTGCTTTTTTTCAACGTATTTATAAAATAACAAACGTTATCATTCGCGAAAAGACATTTTTTTAGTTTTAAATTAAAAAAAAAACATAGCTCACTCAGTCTTAAACTCATCGCTTACTAAAGACTGATTTGATTGTACGATGTCTTTAAATTGGTATCTGAACATAATAATGTGATATTAAAGAAGATAGGTAGACGATAATTATCTCGTAATAGGTTTTAACATGAAAACATGGTAATATTTATTTACGATATATTCCGTATTGAAGAAAGAATCCTCTGCTTTTGGCAAGACCAATTTTCACCTTGAGATGCTAAGAAGAGCATATGATGAAGTTCAATATCATGATAATGCAGCATTACTATGTCACACAAACCTTTAAAATAAAGCGATGTAAATGTAAAATAAATATATTTTATGAAAAGTGTGTTCATTATGAAACAATTATGTTTTAAATCACGACAATATATTTTTCTTTAAACGTCATATATTTTGGGAAGTGGGAATTAACAATTTTCAGTATTTAATTGCAGAGAATAGAATGTATAGACTCCGAAACGCTTTAGAGAATAATGAAATTTAATAAAAATCTTACACTGATTAAATATCTGTGATATGATATGTTGAAAACATGCCACGTTACATATTATCAGAGATTTATAAACAAAAATCATGCACATACATGACGCAGTGCCCTTGCCTATCTCTTACTTATCGTATCCAGGTGTCGCTATTAATAGAGCCAAATTTATCTTTTATATTATTTTTGTCTCTAGTAAATTTCTCATTGTAAAATGTTTGTTACTCCTTCTTTTCGTATATATAATATTATTGCCCCGAACATTATGGGAAGACCGGATATTGAAATATCTCTCATGGGCCCGAGGATTTTTTTTGAAGAAAATATTTTCTTCTACTTTCGATCAATCTTGAAGCTGTTCAATCATAGTTGAATGTGCCAATAGTACTGGAGCCCAAAGAAATATTGCACACTCAAAGTTTGTCCTGTACGAGAAACGATCTTTGAAAATAAGTAAATATGTTTTCTTGAATATGACTTATGGTTGAAAACTATTTTTCATTTGGTATACTTTATAGATAATATGGTTCGATTTCTTCTGTCAACTTTTACAAGATAACATAGATACAATCATATATCCTTTTGCTTTCATGTATTGTAAAAAATATCCCAAATAATAGCATGTTTCGTTAAGAATGATGAATATATAAAAGGCTTGTTATGTAATACAGCTTAACCTTTAACTCATAAAAAAAAAAAATTAATATTAGCACGTTAATTTTGTATTGAAATCAGAAAATATATCGATAAAAAAGAATATTCTGAATAATCTATTTGCTATATCTATCCTTCACTGCATTAAAGTTTTAAAATCAACGCAACTGTAAATTTTTAAAATTAGAATTTTTGAGATTTTGTACACTTCTATGTATTTCGTCACCCGGGTTTCGCCTTTCGGCATATTCAGGCATTCGAGCTCACGAATGAACTCGAACTAAATGCAACTGTCAATATTTGATGAAGACTTTGCTACGTGTTTTCCAAATGTATTAAAAAATACTATAAATATTTATGTTTTAGTTCAATTTATTTTGTATTGGAATATAACAATAAAGCGAAACCTAATTCGCTTTCATTCCTCAAAAGGCTTTTAATTGATTCCTAAATCAGTGGTTAAAACATTGGAAAGCAAATTGGGAATCTTCCAATCCAGATAATCTCACCCCCACAAAATCTCATCCCCTATATATTATATGTTACATGGATTTCGTTTGCGAACTCGGTTTGATTCGAAATCAGTAAATCTCAAAGTAAGGTGACCTGATTAATGCGTCGTTTTCAATTGGCCGGGTTGATTTGTCAAGGTTTTTCATATTTATCATTAGTGGCATATTATTGAAGTCATTTTACCGCTTGGTACCGCTTGTGTTTCTATTTCACGATTTCGTTGGAATGTTGCTGAAGATTCGTTAATGTCATTTGAGGTATTTTGTGAATTTAATGTAAAATACATTTTTTTACAGATGATATGATGCCTTCTACATTCAACAATGCGATATTGCAATGGATTAAGAATTTTTGAAATTTCGTAACTTTATTCCAATCTTTTTAAAAATATATAGACATATTGACAAACAATATTCTGAAATTCTGATATCTGTAAGATTGTCAATATTTAAAAGAGTCTGTATGCATTTTCCCCGAAAATATGAATAATTTTTTTTCGCAAGGTTATGTTTTTAAGATTTTCGTTTATTTTGAAGTAATCATTGTCAGGCATAATATATAAATCCAACCAAAAGAAAGTTTTTTTAAATATAGTAAGCCTATATCAAAATATCTAGATATACAATAATAAAATATTCTCTATTGAAATATACATTGATTAAAGCCAATTTAACGTTTATTTTGCCAGAACTATGGCAATTCTTTTATTGCTTTAATGAAGTTTACAAAAAAATCAAATAAATATTTTTTATCAGTACTTTACGTTCGTTCATGCATAATGAATAACTTAACCTATACATTGCATATCTAACCGTGGAGATTTCACTTCTCGATTGCCCAAACAATACAAAAGCACACTTCACTTTCACGCAATAAACTTTGAAAGCTCTTCTAAAAGGTGTCGGGGTGGAAAACCCACAACCCTACCAACCTACCAGCAAACCCGAGAACCCCCCAGCCCCCCAGCGAGCAAAGGTGCTCGTCTGATTTCCCGGTGGTGCTCTATATTAATTTTATTCGCCGGCCGAAAGAGACAACCTATCTTATTATTCTTTCTTGTCTATTATTTTCTGTGAAAACCTATTTGAGTATTCTTTGAAAGGTTTGTATACAATATTTCACGTCCTGGAGGCTATATAATGTTTTTATTTCGGAAACTGAAATGAACAATCTGAATTTAAAAATGGCTACTATTCCAAAATGTAGCAGTAAAAATACAACATTTTTTGTAAACCATACTTTTTATAGTTGGAGCATAGTTTTTACAATTCAATTATGATAATATTTCCGTTTTTTTCTTTTTTTCACAATTCGAAAATATGATTACAGCAAAACATCGATAATACGGACATTCGATTTAAGGGACAAGGTCTCTTTGCTCAAGTATGAAAACCAATCTTGTAAGCTCACCCATTCATCTGTCCTCATATTTTTAAATGATACAATATGTTACATCTAATTATGGAAACTTTGTTGGATTTGTATTTAAATGAATTTTGGCGATATTTTCTCAAAAATAACAACATAAAACCTACTGTATTAATTACTTTCGGTTTCAATGGTCAACCCGTTGCTCACGTTCATCCGTTCTATGAAGGTTTTACTGTACAGACATCGTAATATTATGCAAATTCACACCATGTAATGATACTTATTACATATAGGTAAAAAGTTTAACCGATAAGTATTTAAGATTATGTAAATATTTTTGATGGATTCTGTGGTAATTTTGTTGAATTTCATTTAGCCCATGGAAGTGTCTTAATTTTTCAAAATTATGTACAAATATAAAGACTCGATTTACTGAAAATAAATAAACATTTTTAATTTCGCTACTCACTATTTTTTACGTATATTAATAATTTATGAAAATCGCGCTTATATTTCCTCTATCATAATTTACATCCGCTTAAAATAAATAGTAGATCAGAAATGTATTATTAAGACCGTAGAGTTGATTGCGATTTTAACTATGTACCTATTATTATGGCATAGTAAATTTCAATACAGAAAATTATCGGAATATACTGTCTTAATTTAAAACATAAATTCTACCGTCATTATCCGAAATAGCCTACTTAATCAAAAAATTAGATCTGCTTAAGGCTAGCAAAAATTTATTAGCAGCAATAACTCTTTCCTTATTGCCCGCTTTTACAATTTGAATTATCAAGCGTTCAGTAATTTATCATTTGGATTATTTTATCTGTGTCTCTTGTAATAACGAATGTATTGTACTTTTAGTTAGTCCGAAACACATTTTTACATACATCACTTTTTAGGTTAATAATATGACTCCCCTATCGCAAGAGCTTTAAGACTTCTCAATTCTCTCTTGATTTGCATACTTATTATATATCTTTGTTGGATCATATAATTTCGGTTCCAATTTTATTGTTTATTATACCTTCGCTCTAATTAATATTAAAGTACATACTTTGTTTTTTTCGTTTTTGTATTTTTAATGTTTTAAATAGACCTTCAAAAGTGTAGCGATAATTGCGTAGCACTTCGCTTTTCAAAACACGTATCTATGTGTGAGAAAAAACTAGAAAAGAAATTTGCTGGATGAAGCTTTAAATAAAGTAAAAAAATATCAAAATGTAGTGTAACTGCAATTTAAAATATTTTTATTTTTCCTTATATATTTCAAATAACTCATTTTTTCCTAAATAATACATTTGATTGCATTTTCATACAAAAAGTTCGGGTTGATCTATTACTTTTTAGACATGTAAAATTCAATGAAATTAATGAAAGTATAAAAAAAAAGAATTCATTTGAAGTACTGATCAATAATATTCACATGAAGAAGATATGAATTTGGAAAAATATTCACATAAATGTTAATAAAAACCGAGATGAAATATTTTTGTGTACTTTCCACTGCAAAAATATATCTTAAAACAAATATAGTCGCAATTTTACAATCTTGCTTTTGGTATCTATAAAAAAATCCAAATTTCATAAGTAAATAATCAAATTTTCAAAATAAATTTCTAGAAAGCACGCGAGTTTTTGCTTTCCTTCTGATTTAAATAAAAAATGTATAAAAAACATGAAAAACTAGAATATACACTTTTTTGTACATATTAGTAAGTAAAAATCCAATATTTTTCATTTACAGCTGACAAAGAATTCATTTGACGTGAAAACAATCCCCCATAATGAATATTCATTGAAATGTTTGCCAGTGACGTTCGCATATTTTACTCAATTAAAAAATATAGGATGTTTGCAAATTTTAAAGAGTGAAAATGTATTTAGTATTATACCAATTAAGTTTACTTGATATCATTGTTTGGGGGACTTGCGTTAAAGGTTTTGTGGATTTCTACTGGATACTCGACTTCTTTGTTCGAAGCCAAATATTAACTGCCCGATACGACCCGCTATCGGATCACGGGACATCATCTCGAACAGTTTTTTTTATATTTGTATGCTAATAACAATCAAACTCGGAACCATTACATATGTAACTGGACTGGATATCACTGTCAGAAGAGTGGGTGACGATTCATATAAAAATGTAACGAGAGCATCATTTGTATTACCTGTAGTGGTATTTTAGTTCCACTTCCTGTTAAGATATTAAATGTGACAGCTGTTATGTCGTCATAACAACTCAAGCTATGTTGAAGTCGCTTAGCAACCATAATAGAATTTCATGTTAAAATAATAATTTTTGTTTGCGTAAATGCATACATTTTTAATTTTAAAACGGCCAAAAATTAACACATAAAACATCAAGAAACATGAGTGACGATACATATAATATATGAGGCGCTGAGTCTCTAAGCACAGTTATGGTCAGTATGATAGTTTTAAGTATAATTTAAGTTATTTTGTGAAAACCGTCTAAAAATTGTGAATTTCGAACAGGGGACGAAATAGGAAGAAATTTTAGACCTGCAATTGGAAAAATTGATAGATCTATTAATAGAGCACAAATTTACATTAAAAACCCATTTTGTGAAAAATCGCCAGGCGTGTGTTTAGCGACTCGTATATATAAATGTATTTTAAAAAATAAAACACAATTCATTTGTACTACTTCCACATATTTATAATGATCAGGACCGGTTTCGCTCATCACGAGCATTATCAACTGATGATCGAAATGAGCGAAACCGGTCCTGATCATTATAAATATGTTGAAGTAGTGCAAATGAATTGTGTTTTATTTTTTAAAATATAATGTCTTTCCACCAAGAATTGACAGTTAACACCTTAAAAGTGATATAAATATATACCGCGGAATACCGCTTACGATTTTAATGTATTAAATTAATGATAAAAAATATCTTTAAAGCTGCTTGAAATAATTGTTTTATGAGATTGTAAATACATTTATTTATTACCCGTCGATATCCTGATTAAAACGTTATTATATTATAATAGCTTTTATTAAAATGATGTTGAATATCATACATTATAAGTATTGATTATATACCATCAAATGTAAGAAAAATAATAAATATTGAGGAATATATGCATATGAATTAGCTTATGAGATTCACATTTCGTCGTGGTTCTGGAAGAAAACACTTAATCGAAAAAAATGCATATTGCGTTAGTTATACCAAATGTTCCTTACATGTTAAAAATGTTCCTTACATCGAACTCCGTATGGAAGACCACACTTTTATAAATTATACTTTTATTTAAAAACAGTTTCGCACAAACAAATCAATAAATGAAAAAGTATAGCATTTAAAATATTTGAAAAACTTTAAAATATAATTACTCAAAACTACTATTTTTCAGTTAGGGTCTTCTTCCAGAACAAAAACGATTTAATAATTCATTTTTTATATTATCTGTTCGCTTTAATGTGTTCTTAAAGAAACTTTCGATATCAATGAATTGTTTTTTTAACAGTATGGGGAAGTTATATTCGTACTGCAAAATATTTGTTTATTTCGAGAAAAATGAAATATTATGTTGTTTATAAAATGTATATTTACGCAACGATTCTGCGGAAAAAACCGTCGCATAAAAGCTGGACTTTATGTATTATAATAATTCTGTCTAGTTTCTTATTTTTACAGTCATTATTACACAACACATTTTATTATATTCCTTATATTATTTGTGTCATACATTTCGACCCTAGTAATCCGTCGTGTGGCAACACCACTGTCATAGCAAGCGCCGTGTCAGTAGGGTCATGCGATCGCCCCCAGCGGAACATGTTTTTCGTTTCACTTTTATATTTTTTATGTTGGCACCTCTGTATGTCATTGTGACGTCGAAAATAGACAGGGGTACGAACTAAATAAGCAGGCGAAGAAAATTTCCCATTCTTTATGGAAAATCGGCACAATGCGAACATTTATAAAATAAAAATTTAAAATACTTTAGTATTAAATATTTAAGGAATCTAGAATGTTGTGAAACGGTAAATTGATTTTTCATTTAACAAGTATGTCTAAATACACATTTCAGTAGTTTTCAATCAATAATGGATGAGTCCACAATAGTCAAAAATATGTGCATTAAATAATGGTATTTCGCTAAAAACATTTAAGGTATTTATGGGACGTGTGATTGTAAACTACTGTTTTGTCAAAAAAACCCAAAAAAATGGTTTTCCTCAGCAAATGATAATGTATCTCTAGATAGATCAGTGGATCCCAAAGGTGTCTCTAAGCCCCCAGCGATCCTTGTGACCGCTGAGGGGGTCTGTGGCAAATTAAAAATAAATTAGGAGTGCGAGGACAACGTCGAGGGGTTCGCGAAATGTTTAGTATAAAAACATTTTGTTACACATTTTCATTACTATGAAAGTAGCAATAAATAAATTGATAGCGATTTTTTGGGTGTTAGACTCTTTTGCAAGCAGATCCACAAAATCAGATTAATCCATACTAATACAGGAACATTATCCAGACATGAGGAACGGAAACCAATGTTTGAACAAGGATACCTACTACAAATTCTGGATACAAAAACGATAACAATTTTATACCCTCCATTATGGGTCACTGTACAGAGGCTGCTCATTGCTTTCCCGTCTTCCTGTTTAGTAGAACGTGGATTTAGTGCAGTTATGTACCTCATCGTATATTAAATATCTTTTTTTATTTATATTTTAATTATACATCACTATTTACCGTCCAAGACATCGAAATTAAATTTATAATTTTTCTACTATGCAGTTATGTAAACTTCTCTTTTTACTTAGGAGTTCATGTTTAGGTTTTTGTTTTCGTCCATGGGCATAATAAGTTTGGGAACCACTGTTCTAGATGGTTAAAAGAACCGTTTGTTTGTTACAGTTGTTTTATTCTTTTTGAACTTATTTTTCATCTTTTAATTAATTGTAGTTGAAATAAGAAATTAGTCTGAAACTAACCGTCGTACATCAATTTTGATTATTGAAAAAACAAATGTGTAGATTAAGCTTGTTTATTTACCAATTCGTTGAAATTTTTTGCTTAAAATTGGAGAACAAAATCGGTCTTGATAATATTTAAAAAAAAATGAGAATAAGTCAAAACACGAAATGTCTTTCAAATGAAATCATATATACACTCACCAACCGTACAAAATAAAGACAATAAAATTTATAAAAAAGTATGTTGATAAAATACTAAATTAAACGCTTTTTAATATTATTTATTATTTGACTTTTATGGTTACACACAATGGCGGCAGTTAATGACAGTCTGCCATAGACGATATTATCGTTGGTATAATAAAAAAACGAATATAACATATATTTATCGTATCGGAATGATGGAAAACCATTAGTAAACTTTTATCGAATGTGGAATTCTATGCGGAGCCTAATATGGAACGTTTGTACGCTGATCAATCAACAATTTGTAGAATATGCTCGATAAAATGAAAGGTATACGAACTAATAAAAGAAACGGAATATTATTACGTAAAATATTTCTGTTTTTATCAATAGCTTCATTGTTTACTTACAATAATATTTTGTACTTTAATATTAGGCATTTTAATTCTGTTGGTAAAACAATTATATTACAACGTTTTATATATTATCAAAATAAAAACTGTAAGCAATGAAATTAATATAAAAATACTTCTCAGATGATAGATAATGCTCGTGATGCGCAAAACTGATCCTTATCATTTAAAAAATGTGGAAGTAGTACAAAATAAATAGTGATTTATTTTTAAAATATACTGCCTTTCCACCAAGAATTGACAATGAACACATCAAAAGAGCGCGTTCGTTTCATAGAATACGGCTTATGGATAGTACTCTGACATCTATCAGTACGTTAGAATCTGGCTAGTTGGAAGAAGGGACAAGCAGTGTTGAGGTCTTCCCAAGACATTATATGATTGAATGTTAGACGCTTTATGCGTTTAATAATTTCCAAATTTCTCATAAAGTCAAACCAAATTACCTTTACTATCTGACGCCAAGAATCTGTTTTCGGAGGTCAGTATAAAGTATGTCTGAGTCTAGTCAGGTACAATGATTCGCTGTCATAACGCAGAATTAAAGCGTCGAAGTAATGAAATCACATTTGTCTGTCCTAGACAAACTAACGTCAAATTAACTAAACTAAAGACACAATACTGTACCCTGAATAAACGGGTGGAGTAATTAATAAATAGTCAAAACATGTGTAACAAACCAACAATATAATTAAATTACTAATACAGTAAGACTAAGGTTGGATAAAACAACACGGTGAACTAAAATAATATCAGCTAACCTCATTTTCTTAGTGTGTAACGTGTAACACTGGCAAAACGTCTTTTTCACGTAAGACTGTCGTAAAATGTGTGACGCACGATACAAACACTACCTGCAATGAAAAGGTTAAAACAATTACCTTAACCCCCACATCGCAAATTGATTGAGTAATTAATTCACAACGGGATTAAGGCAAACAATGCTCCACGCTATGGCAACATTTTGTAGGCATTTCGGTTAAGCCGTGAAAACAATGGAAGTCCTGGAAATGTGATAGAGGCCTGTTAATTTTGATTAAGTACGATTAACGAAAAAAACTGTTGTTCATTTTTTTTTCATTTCTAATTGAAATCTATAATAGTACAAATTTATTTGCATAGTAGGTGACTTCTTCTAGTAGTTTCATTACAGTAATTGTAAGAATCCGAGGAAGACTTCAGCGATATGAAAAATTAGCAATCAACATTCAAAACGGATATCTATTGATGTAAAATCTAACCCTCATAGAGAGCGCCTGGTCAGATAGTTCGATCCGTCAAATTAAATTATAAACTATTTCATTTGAATCACATCCGTTAAAATTTTAATTATCATTTAATCCTTTCGGCTTTCCCCATTCAGACAGGATTTAACGCTATATTTCTCCAAAAATTCTAGGACCGTAAACAAAATCGTGATCTTACTTTACAGCATTTAACAGTATAATACGTTTGTTGATATTCCAATCTATCCATACATTAAAATCAATAAAAATGTGAGGATCATTTCGCTCATCACGAGCATTATTAACTGATTATCATCAGTCATGATTATTATAAAAATGTGGAAGTAGTAAAAAACAAATTTTTTGATTATTTTTAAAATGTAATAGATGCTTATATTACGGAGATTTTTTGTATCCATATAATTGTATATGAGGTACTGAGTGCTTATAAAGAGAGTGGAATTAAAAAGAATTAAAGAACTTTACTTTGAATTTATTATGTGACTTTTATTAAATTGTCTGATCCTAATTTACATACATATAGAAAACATACTTTCAAAAAGTTTGTTTGCATTAATGAAGTACGCGATCTTCTTTAAAAGAGGATACTTATTTTTTATTCTTCAAGTAGAAGCTTTATTTGCAAAATAGTAAATACGGTCGTAAATTTAAATGAGGTTAGAAGTCAATTTGATTTTAGGTCAACATGATACAAGTATGGAAATATAAAAGTAGAGAAAATGCCGTGGACCTACATTTTCTTAGCGTAATAGTTATTCAGTATATATTTCGAAAAGGTCGAAAATAACACTAGCCTTGCCAAATCTATTGGAAGTAGGCCATTTTGAAAAGCGGAAAATCGATGCGTTATGGATTGAAAGATTAGCAGGTACCAGATTTCCAAAATTACACTGAGAAAATTACTATTTATTCAATTTGAAATTCATAAAACTCAACGCAAAACAATGCTACGAAGATCATAATATAATTTAAAGCTGATTGTAGTCATTTAATTTAATTTTTTGATCATTCTAATTTACTGCTACAGCTTATTACAATAAAATTCAGATAGAAATTCCGAAAAAATCGTGCTTTTGCATTCCATATGGCAAAAACACCATTTTTCCCTTCCATTCACAATATTAACTTTTAAGCACAATAATTCTGCCAATGAATTGATTCATGAATTACTAGGTCTGTATAATTTCGATTAGGCTATGTAAAAATTTGGTTTAAAATAAATAAGCCAGTACAGAATATTCCCTTTACTGGTTCAAAATATTAAACATAAGTTACTGGTAGTTGTGAAACTGGCCTTGGATCAGAGCCTGCATCCGCATAATAAGTGGAAGAAGGGGATTAAGACTCAGTAGTTGTTTTAAGCTCAGCTCCTTAGGTCACAAGAATAATTGACGAAAACTACTTTATAGCATAGCAATAATAATTAATGACAACATTTTTCAGCATTTCTTGGATCCACTAGAATCAATGATTGAATTATAGAGGATAAGTTGGATGATCTATATAAACAAATTGACAGGTGGACTAAAATTTCCTTTTCGTTGTTACGTTGAATTATTACTTCAAATAAAAGTCACGGTTTCCGGTCGAATAACAAAGAATCTTTTCAATTGAAATTCACACAATAAACGGAGCTAAAATGAAAATCCCAAAAGGATTAGAAAAAAAAACAATTTAGCATTTAAATAAAATGTTTCAAAGCTTAGTGGATGTCCGATACGAACGCCAAATACACATTCATTTGCGTTCATTTACGAAATAATGTAAAAGGCTTCAATTGTAAATAAATACCGACTACGTTCAACCTTTTTTATGTATGTTAGACATGCGATTAGACCTATTTTATTGAATCGAAAGCTCCACACATAACCGAAGCTTTCAATAGATTTCATTAATGGCAGTCTAGTATCTTTGTTAAATGAAATACCGATGATTTAATGATATCAATAGTTCTAAGCTCTAGTTTTCATCGGAATACAAATATATAAATATTCAGCCATACGCCAAATAAATATTTGTGTTCATTTATTTTAATGAGTTTGAGGTAACTTTAAAAATACCGAGAGAATTGAGCTTGGTCAATCAATTATTTCCTATCGTTAGTAGTATATTAAGTAAATCAAGTTATTACATTTTCACCTCATGAGAAAAATTGTCTATGATGTTTTTTTGTCGTATGAATTCCATATACATGAATCTACGCAAATCATCCTGGATTCACATTACTGTGTGTATAATATCCTCTGAAATCATTATAAGTGTATTGGAAACGGAAGATAATTACAATAAAAAAGATTTAATTATAAATGAACATTATGAACAAACGATTCTCTTTTTAAATTTATTCGACATTGCTATTTTTTTATAATTAAAATATGAAAAATTCCACATTAAGTTAAAGCAATACTCACACAAAACAATCATTGCAGGTAGGTAATGCTAAATGTTATACATTAGATTATATACTAAGCATACTAATAACTTAAAGAAAAAATCTTACCTTTGTATCCAAGTGATCCGCTGAGAATTCCAATTGCACTTAAAGATACTATTTGTCTTACGTGGCCTGTTTCATCTATATTCGTTAGTAATTATTACAATATTAATTGTACACAATATTTTCTGTAAACATATTTGTCAATCAACAATAAAGATAATTAAATTGAAATATAAATTGAATTACGCTTCAAATAACTTATATACCGTCTCCACCTTAACAATATTACCTATTTATATATATGTCGGGTCGTGGTGCAGTAGTTTCATAAATTGAATTTTCAATCGATTTATTGATTTCTGTTCGTAGTCATAAATGTTTATAAAACTCCCTCCCACTCATCCGATCCTAAAAAACGGAGCGTAGCAAGAGCGATTAGCTAACCACTAATCCTGCCCTAGCCCTATTCTTCTACCTCTACTCTCTTCGAAAAAAGAGAGGTTGAGCAACTGAGTAACAAGCAGTTCTCGTAGAAAGCTTCTTTTGACATACCTCCATTAGTAGACCATATGCTTCACGTTGGGAGCGGATGTGGTAAAAATGTATATAAATAAAGCTTTTTATTGGGCTATATAAATTTTTTTAAATCGTGTGCAACATCACAGTAAAACAATTGATGTACTTTTTATTTGTACATTGTTTGAAGTTTTGGGTGAAAAGATTTAAGTCTTGTGAATAATATTTAAAAGATATATTTTAAAATGAAAAGAACCACCATGCCTTATTTATTCATCATTTTAGTTTTCATTTACGTTATACGGTTTTTTTACGTTTGCTGTAAATAATTGATTAAAATTTACTATATTTATGCTCTTGATAAACTGGATATCTAGCCAAGCTAAGAAAAAGGTTGAATGATTATGTTTTTGATGGACTCCAAGAAGAAGCACCGTGAAGACCACAATGCAGAAAATAGTAAATAGGAAAAGCAGTTGGTTCAAAGTGTGTAGGCTCAACTCTTCATCGATATCTAGCAAGATGATTTTTTCTCTTACGGAGAAAATATATTTTATTTATTAGATTAGAAAAAGTATACGCTCAAATTGAAATACATTATGACAGTAAATTTTTTCAGTATTCGAAAGTACAATCACTTATTTTTTAATCAACAAAAATATACAGTAAAGAGCCCCACATATCGATGGCCCAGTTCCATAGGACGATAAGTCAACAATTTTATGCTCTTCTACATTTCCACAAAAGTACAGTTTGTAAAATGTACAGGTTTTCTCTCAAAAGGCAGATATTTGCATATGGATATCTGCAAAATTAAATAATTTCTCAGTTTCATACACATACATATCGAAATATCGTATTGTGGAAATATACTTTTGTGAATCATGGCGTTCCATAAAGAAACAACCTTTAATCCTAAAACTATAAACTATTGACCGCCTAGTTGAATAAAAAATTAATACAAATAATAAGCCATCACTTTTTACGAGGCAGTTTAGATGAGTCAAAACTTTGATCGGCCTTATCTCAAAACTATTAATTTCTAGTTGGATCACTATAGGCCATCGAAATATGATAAATATCATATACGAGTATAGTTAATTCTCCTGAGACGTGAATCACAAAGCATCAAATATAATAGAGTGAACCCATCAATAATTTCCGTAAATTTGTATGTCATAAATGCTTTATGATTTTTGTTATTTTTTCTTTGGCGACCTAATTTTCTGTTCGTATGAAAGCTTTTAAGGTATTAAAAAAAGTCGCCTGGGATGAAGGTTTTTATTTCTTAGAAAGCTTTCGCTTTATTTTTATTGGTACATTCATTAAGATTTTATCAGTCATACAGTACAAGAATTTAATCTTTATGAGAGCAAGAATATTAGGGAAACTCCGCAAAGTTGAGTTACGACTCTGTTTTTACGATAAATTGTAATTTATTCAGATTGTTTTTTCATGACTTATAATATATAATTGAACTTAATATATTAAAAATAAGCCTCAACTGGATATTTTGAAAATAGTTATTTATAAATCGCATTAAATTGAATTGAATTTTTGTTAGTAAGTAAGAACATGCTTATCAGGTCAAGTTCAGCTAAATAGTGAACTGGCAATATCATTCTAATATTTGAATTATATATTCTCTTATTTTTCAATAGTAATTAATAGCTTGGAAAATAAAAAACAGCAATTTATGATAATTTCAGCTTAAAAATAAAAAAATAGTATGTACCATAATATTTATGTTTAAATAAAATTGATTATTGATTTCACAAATATGTCTTTTTATATTCAATACTTATTGTTTTTTAACGAAATATAAAAATCAGAATTACGTGTGTTCATAATCACATTTTTTCGATCTTGTTTATCTATATAAAAGAAAGTAAACTGTATCAAGATTCATATTTTTTTAAGGAATTAACTTTTTTTATATAAATGGCGTCAGTTTATATTTCTTTTTTTTTGCAATAAATACCTTGATAGTAGATTAATTAAATATACGAAAAAGATTAACCGGAGGCGTTCACGTAAGCACTTTCAATCTATCCGAAGTTTTATATATTTACATTGACGTGCCATTTAGTGAATTAATACGACAGCACGAAACGTAATTTCCTTTTAATAAAAACGACCATTCGTTACATTAACGACCCACAAAACCGAATCGGGAATGAAAGACTAATCGATATTTACCCGCTTTCAATTAGGCTTACACGCTCAATACCGGCTCAATATATGTACTCATAATTTCTTAATAATTGTCTTCGCATAGATACAGCTTTCTTTCTAGTTATACTAGTACACCAAATCGAGAAGAGATGGCATTTCTCTTCTATTTTTAAATTTGATTTTAAGCGATAAAATTTTGTTTTGTTTCAAAAACGAAAAATGAATATTATCAGTTAGTATATGAAAATTGTGTTCCAAAATCACAGTCGAAGAAAGACCTGCATTTTTAATAACCGTTACAATTGTTCAACTCTTCTAAAATGGACAGGATATTATTTTAAACTAAGCAAACGGATGAACCACCATGAGCTTCATTATTTTAGAATACTTGCCGACCAATAGTAAAAAGCTTAGGTGAGTGCCATCAACATATTTCATAATTTTTCTGGGACGATTATATTGCATTTTAAGAAGAGAAAAATATTTAAATATTTTTATTATTATTTTATTAAATACTGTCATACAAAAGTACAACATCAATTCAGTGTAGATGTATGTCCATCGAGCTGAAAACACTTGTAAATTTAAAATATAGGCTGATTAGACAATTTCTTTGGTATTAATAATAAGCTGGCGAAAATAGTTTCAAACCTTTATTAAACATTATTTTGCATAGCACATAAAAGTTACTCGTTTAAAAGGCAATAGTTCTATAAGACAACGTGTACAACAAAGCATTTGAATATAAATCATAAGTTTTATAATATATTTAATCTGTTACAGAGAATGATACTATTTATAACAATATATTAGATTATGTGCATTTCGATAAAGATATACTAACTGATATTCTATTGTATAATAGTAGAATAATATTGAATATTGTTTTCAATAGCGAGTTAAATAAGTAATATTTCGTAGGTTGAATTGAAATTTACGTGTTTCATTTTTATTAAGTAAAAAAAGTATTTAGTTTCAAACGAATTATAAAATATACTTTATAGCTATTTCTGTAAAATGCTGTATTTGTAACCTTATTATAATTTATTATTAAGTCAAATAGAATTACTCGCTTTTTCCTCTTAAGTTAATTAATTTAATAATGATGTAATATTGTCATTAATGGAAGCTGTCTTTTTCGCGTATCAATTATTCATTAATTGTTATTAAAATAAACCAAATATTAACATAATAAAGTATGATATAATTTAATTATATAAAATCTTTATGTAATAAATGGCGTTGCTAATAATTTATAAGATGAGTTTAATGTTCGTACAAAGTAAATTTACATATTGAGAACAACAAAATCTACTATTGCAACACGATATATTACATTTATGTGAAGAACGTATAAAGCCATGGAATATGATAATATAACTAGTTTATGGTTGTGATAATAATATGCGTAAAGCACAAAGACTTTCTTTATTAAATAACATTACTCGTAGCAAAATATAAAGGAGATAACTTTGCCCTTGAAAGTTCTCTTTTTACTGTGGAAAAAAGTAATAAAATCTGACATTTGATGACATACATTTTACCCAAATTAACCTCTCCCCGCTTCCTTAAATATATATATTTCACAGGTCGTGGGGGCTTATCTGAAATTACGTAATAGTATAATGGATAAATGTGTCAAATATTTGCTGTTGATCTAAGCTGGAAAACGTATGCGTTTACAGAATTACGTAAAAAAATCGAATCTTACAAGCAACCCTTACAGGTTTTATATATCCGATACGACAGGCTGCTAGCTACGTTCACACGTCACGTATATGTATATACAAAGTTAGTAAAACCACATTAATGTCACGGGTACACTTCGAAGTATAATAAAACCACAATGTCTGACACTTCTAAAAAGAACGAATCTGTAAAATTCGGAGCGATCCGTAAGTAGAATGTAAAATGTCCCTCTCGAACTTTGCTTCACAAATGAGGGTTAATATCTGATGGCATCCAGCGGCGCAGGCGCATCAGCCAAGACGGTCGCCATTTTGGGAAATGTTTTTCCACTCGGCCGATGTGTTGCGCAGTGGCGCTAGCTGTCGACGGATAGTCCTGTAGGGGAACCCACAGAAGGAAGCTGCCCTGCACCAAATATTTGTCACTTCTGAATGTAAAACTTTAAACTTTTATTTAAACATTTAAAAATTGTATCAAGGATTGAAAACTAAAAAGGCATAATGAACATTTGGCGATTTTGCAGTAGTGTATCACAACAATATTGGTTTTTTTTACACTTTTTATTTACTAGACAATTTGTATTATTTACTACGCTTTTCATTTTTTTCTAGTGTATTTTAGTTTGTTTTATGCTGAAAAACACTTCCATCATCGAAAAATATAAATATGTAACAATTAAATAACCAATAATTTATATAGAAATTGATCCAAAACCATGTGCTGTGATTTTATTTATGTTCTTTATATGTTTTTTCATAATAATTTTTAAATCACACTGGAATTTCACAAGGTAGACATAATGCAACATCACATATTATGACGTTTTCTTAGGTCCAATACCGGGCTGAAATGAAAAAAACGATGTAAAAAAATCGGTTCTTTTTCTTGGATCGTGCTGTTTCGAATCTGTGCAAAGAAAGAATTTGATGTATTATTTATATTATGAACTTTGGGTACATTATATTGAGGCTATACACACGTAGCTTTTAATTTTGCAAAGTGAAAAAACGGTCCAAAATAACAGCAAACTAAAACATGTAGATTTTCATATTTAAATATTTACGTGTCTTTAAACTGTAAAATAAAATGTATTGTCATCATATCGCATACAGATCTATATATAATAAGACTGTGTTTTGATCAATTGGTGTAACCCTAAAAAAAAAGAAAATGAACTCATGATTGGATCTCATTTTAAAGACAAAAAAGCCAATCTCGGCAAAATTATATAAATTAGAAAAATAAATTGACCAATTTTTGCAAGAGAAACACAATTTAACATTGATTTTAGGTTTAAAAATTCTGACCGGGCCATTTGATGTAAGTCACTTTCATATTGACACTACCTACGTATAATCCCGTATCTGCAAGCATGAGAATTTACAGGAGTACATTTCAAACGCACGCAACTTACTATATAATGTTTTCGATAAAAGCAGTTTTTACTCTCTTCTAAGCAATTTCAATTGGCTCAAACACCGTCGATATGAATAAACATAATTTATGTTTTTTCAACGAGTTGTAATGCTCCTTTCTGCGGTGACCTCTTCCCCGAAAAACCTAATCGAATTCGTAATACACACGCAGAATTTTAAATTTAATACGAAAACTTGCGTAAAGGAAGAAGATATTGAGAAAATAAAGAGACTGCAATTATTTTTCATGTCGTCTTCTAATGCGAAGCGTGTTTCTGTGTAATTGTTTTGTTACGTTTTAATATCGGATAAATCTCATGTTATTTGATAAGCCCCGAGACGGGCTGAATTGTGTTTACCCGCTTCGATGACGCTTAAGTGTTTGAACTGTCTCAATAACTCTCATGATAGAAGACTTGGCAAATATTATAGAACAACTCTGAATTTAATTTTGCGAGAAATCAATTTCATAGTATGTAACTGAATACTATGGTATTATATAACTAATTAAAATAATTAATTTCCACCACGATAATATAAACTTATAATATTTAGTTATAAAAGTCTAGAGATTCTCAAATTTCTTTCATGTACTTATTTATGATTTTTTTTCAGTAAAATTAATGTGTTCAATTTAAAATATGTATTCTATTTTTTCATTCCAAAATACGGTAGCTAATTTTTAAATAAAGTTACGTCAGTCGTCTAGCTGAAAGTATTAACAAATTCCTTCGTACTTTCATCCTACTTGGTTACCCGTTTGAAGGTATTGGACAATTGAATATAAATATTAATTGGTTGATTCTTCAATCAATATATGAGAGTATGAAAATTATATATATACTAAAATAATAATTTAATGGTACATCACTGATATACATATAATATTTTCTTAGGGATGATTTACCTACGTCTTTTACGATTATGTCTTTTCCCACTTCTGTCAAATTCCAGATAGAGACAGTATAAATACACATTCAAATACCGTTCCATTGTTTCACAATTTTCTACTGCGTCGGATTACCCCAACGGTATATATTCATTAACTAAAATTATGGTATGCTTAGGGGCTTTTTTTAGCCCTGAACCATTCTTCAAACGCAAGTATTATGATATATGGTGAAATACTGAAAGCCACCGAGTTGGGTGAACACAAAAAATTACTTCTAAAATAGCCGCAAAAAATAAACAATCATTATTGTTCTTGAAGTCTGGAGAAATTTCGATGTGATCTTTCGTCGATTAAAATAACGAAAAATTATTACGAATAGTTGCCCAAATATGCGAATTTCAAATAGGTAAAAAATGACCAAATATATTCGGTTATTGAATATTCGAATATTCAACTTAGAATCCCTACTCTACTCTACACCCAGCCTCTATCTGATCCTGAAAACTGGCTTTAAATAAAAAACTGTAAGCCTCTTTTTATACCCTCTCCAAAGAGAAAATTTGAGAAACTGAATTTAATATTAAAATAAATATTAAATAAAATCTGTTCATACACTCCGTAATATGCTCCAAATTGTGAGTGAACATGTTATAAAAAAAAACAAAAATTATAAATAATAAACAATGATAAACATAAAGACGTAGATTTAAGGAGTTTCTTTATATTAAATTCATAATTGTATTTCGAATTCTTAGAGTGTTTTGCCTGTGATGTCTAAGTACGTCGCAGGTCAAGAGTAGAATCTTGAGCAATCACATAGAGAGCTTTTGAGAAGACATCTTTTCAACAGAGGCAGAAAGAGTTAATTTAAGCGTGCTTGAATTGTTTAATAGAGCGTATTTGTGGAATCTCCAACGAATGATACGTATATAAAATATATTAATCTTTTTCTCTGATATAATTTTCATGAAATAAATATAATATAATATTAATCTTCAAACAGAAAAACACTCTGTTATACCATATATTAATATGTGTAAGTAAACGGGAATGAATATCGTTAATATGTTAAAATATCGTAATAAAACAACAAAAAAATCCATGTCCGCTCCCAACGTGGATTATATAGTGTTCTAATGGAGGTATCTCAACAGAATTTTACTATGAGAACTGTTTGTTACTCACTTGTTCAACCTCTCTTCATCGAAGAGAGCAGGCATAGAAGGATAGTTGTAGGACAGGACTAGTGGTTAGCTAATCGCTCTTGCTACGCTCCGTGAGGATCAGATGGGTGGGCGAGGAGGGAGTATTAGACAACACAAACACTCAGACTACGAACAGAAATCAATAAATCGATTTAAATATCTATTTATGAAAACTTTCCGCACCGGAAATTGAACCCGAGACATCCAGCCCGAGACATCCCACGACGCTAACAACTGCGCCAAGGACGCCGACATTTTTTATAAATATTTTGTTGGGATGGTTTATTAATTATTCTAACATCAATGAATGTGTGTGTCTTTCCAGCCAATTAATGCTCGATAAAAGATAAATTTTGTTATAAATAGGTAATAGCTCCAGTCCTTAGGTGATATTTTTGATTAAAAGATTTCAGCTATATATACTGTTTAGAAGAGATATACAATATTACGTCGTCTCCACGTATTCAAATATCACAATATTTATTTAAAATTAAATTATTCGTGGTATTAATTGTGTTTTTGGAAAAGGAGTTTACGTGGTGTTATTAATTAATCATTAAAATGAATGCATTGAAATTATATGAATTATGCAAAATTAACTAAGTATAGTTCTGATGATGGCGTTAAGCCAAAATAGCTATCAACTAACTGATAAAATTTTGTAGAACTGAATACTTTGATACTTTATCCTATTATAATAGAACTTTACCTAGTAAATGTCAATTCAATCAATATATTCTTTTGATTATATAAAACTATTACTAATTATTAAAAGCAAAAATGTGTATTATAATTTCATATGACTTAATTAATTCAATTGAGTCACTTATTCCCAGCTGTAATCCCATAAAAAAACTGTATTATCTCCTAATAATATACATTAAAATTTTTATTTAAATTTGAATTCTGCGAAACCACGTAACATGAATTATTGTTGATTTACTACAGTGCGATTTTTAACATAAAACATTTCAAAGCAATTAATCGTTTAGTAAATTTATTCGGTACCGTTAGCAGTACAGCACGGTCAATCACGAAGAAATTAAATATATTTTATTTGCACGGTCAGAAAAATATGACATTTTGTTTTAATTATAAAAAAAAAACTGAAAATCTCAAATAAGCAATAAACTATAAATAGTCTGTAAACAAAAGAATAAAACACTTTTATGATTTTTTACACACATAGAACGGTCCCCAGTTGCCATTTAAATATGTTTATTATTCGAAAATATATTTGGGTAATAGTTACATACGAATATTATCGCTTAATGGCTTTCCGTGTCGACATGACATTTGGTTATAAAAACGGCAGAAAAAACCAATTTAGATATTATATCACAGATTTTTCCAGGGCATAATGGTCGGTTTCGATAGTTTAAGGAACATTTGATGTAAATTATTAAATTTCATGCCAGTTTTTAAATAAAAATACAGGTAAACATAGTTAGAGTTCTATGATGTCTAATAGTTATAAAAAATAAAACATTTATCCATACTATTATATTTAGACAAAACATTATTTTAATCGAAGACAAAATATAATTACAGTTTTATTTTTATAATTATGAAATTAAAATATTAATTACCTATCGATAATTATTGCACTACATGAGTGGTATTTTAATTTAAAAATAGAATACAATTTATTTTGTACTACTTTCACATTTTTACAATAATCAGGGCCGGTTTCGCTCATCATGAGCATTTTCATCTCGTAATGAAAGAAACCGATCCTGATCATAATAAAAATGTCGAATTAGCACAAAACAAATTGTGTTTTATTTTTCAAAATATAATGACTTTTCATCAAGAATTGACAGTTCCACTTTAAAAGCGAGTGGAATCTGTGGTATAAACAATTTTCAATTTATAATAAAAAATATTTACGAATAACAAACCACAAAATCGGTATATTATGAGAGACTGTGAGGCGTATTATAGGTGTATTAAAGAAGTAACTACAATAACTAGTTCTAATTTTTGACATCGAAAATAAATGATAAAGTTACATTTAAAGTTTCAATAAAAACTCAATTTTTATGGCATTGATTTTCGATTTTAATAAATTCGTTTAAGAATATATTTTATATAAACTATTCTGTGGTATTTTTTGAACGAGTAAAATATCTCTAATATTCCAAAATAATGCGTGAATGGAGGGTTTGTCTTGTGAATTTGCTTCAAATATTGTCAGTTTAGTTTCCGCTGTATAAGTAAGTACCGGTTGCATTTCTTAACATACTTTTTTTAATATGCATGCTACATTACTATTGCTATATTTTTTAAGTAATTAAGATATCAATTGAGGGTGCTTTATGGAATGTCAATATAAAATTTGAATTGTTCAAATTTTGTTCATTTTCGAAATATCTCGTTTGAAATATTTATAGAGCTTTAAAACCCTAACGTATACGATTAAGCTTTGATTTTTCTATCGATTTGCGCATTTGAGTAGAGATGTATGAATTGCGTGTGGTTTCTCCATTTCTGCATCAAATAATGCAAATAGATAAGCCAACTGCTAGTTCTTTTCTTGACTCATACCTCTTTCCTTCCCGTCTCTGTAGAGAAAGGTTGAGAGATTGAGAGATTGATTGACAATAATGTTGAGATACTCCAATCGGAGTTCATATACCCCAAATTGGCAGTGGGGATGCTTCAAAATATAGTGAACTGTATCAACTCAATATAAAATATAATTTAGGCAAACATCTATTACGTTAACCATAAATCAACCATTTAAAAGGCTAATAACATCATCTCGCATGCGCTGATGCCCTATCTGCATCACAAGCCTTGTAATGGCTCCATATAATTTTAGATACTTTATAACGACCACGTCATATGTTCACCCCTATTACAGTGGTTAGAAAACCGCGGCCTGCGGTCAGTATACGGTTACGCAGTGCATCATCTGTTGTGTGAATATAATGGTGAACGTTATGTGACTTTATTGAGAAAGAATTGCGCAATGCTTAAAAATTGAATACAGTATTTTTAAATGAAAAAAATAATAATGACTTGCTGATCATTATGGTTTAACGGCAACAGTTTTTTAATCCGTTCTGTGATATCAAGTACAATTTTTCAGTAAGAAATTTAATAAATAAGTATTTTTTCTATACTTTTTTTCCAACTATTTGGATATCGAATAGCTTTTGAAGTATGGAAATAATATTAAAAATTAGATTTCAATAAATAATATCATAACATTATATATACTAAAATAAAATTTTAATAGAACATTAAGATTTTGCTTTATTATAATTTGCTCATTTATCCAAATTTTCTATCACTGATTTACACAAAATATTTTCTTAATGATGAGATACTAAATTTTTTCCCACTTCAGTCAAATCCCAGATAGAGAATATAAATACGCATTCTATAGATGCACCAATTTAACTTGGCCGCTAGTGAGGGTACCACCGTCACGTTAGGAATGTTGTCATACTCAACCAGAACTGAAATTGCAATAAATTCCAAAACTGGTATTTTAACGACGGTTATTAAAAGTAGAATGGATATTTATTTTGCATAAAATGGCAATTGGAGAAATTTATTCTAGATTGACAATTCTAGTTTCAAATTTGGCGGCGGTCAAGTAATTAATGTTGGTAACACTATAACACCGTTTGCATTGTATTACAATTACAATTTAACATTTTCAGCTGCGTCAGATAACTCCAACGGCATTTCTTCAATTACTAAAATTACGGCATGCTCAAGTGGTTTTGTAGCCCCGAGTTATTCGTCAAACTCATGCAGTATGTTTTATGATAACATACTGAAAGCACCCGAGTTGGATGAAGACAAAAAGAACAATACAAATGTTATTCATTATTGTTCTTGAAATCTGGAGAAATTGTTATGTGATCTTTCGACAATTTTATAAAATATTTCATTAAAGATTATTAAGACTAGTATTCGAATAGTTTCCCAAATATTCGAATATCGAATAGTTAAATAAGTGCCGAATTTATTCGGAAATTGACTATTCGAGCTGGAATTCTTACTTATTACGCGAAACTTTATCATTCCTGGCTATGATTTTACGATACGTTACATTGAGTACTTCGTCATGAACGGTGCGTAATCGAGGAAACACTATACCAGCTTTATTAGAGACCATTAAACCTTTCAAACGCTGGAAATATTATATATAGAGCGGAAAATTCACTGTAACACTTTCATGAAAGCGTTTTTTTCTATCTACAACAACAGACATTTATTTCCATATAATGGATACATTTAAAAGTATTTATTTCTGTTCAAAAGATAAGATAATATATGTTTGATTGATTTGACATTTACATGCCAGAACTATTCAAATAGGGTCGACATCACACTACCGTAAACTATGCTTAAACATAGTTTTATTCAAGACATCGACTGAGGGTGCTTGATGGAACTTTAATATTAAATTTGGATTATTGAGATTTTGTACACTTCCATGTATTTTGTCACTAACGACCCGGGTTTCGCCTTTCGGCATCTTCAGGCATTCGAGCACACGAATGGACTCGAACTGAGAGACAGTAAACAGTGTCTAACGCTTATATAGAAGATACAAATGCGACAAATATCATTTACGAGGCAATACATTATACGTCTGAGAGCCACACCGATACCTGAGTTAAAATTTCGGAAATCGCCCTAATCCTTATTTTGTAAACACCATATTAACAGAGTGGCGAATTGCCGCTTTTCAACTTCTTTTAGAAATACCAGTGATTTTACAATTATAATAGTATTGTGGGTTTTGACGGGATGTAATTCGACGAATGGGTAAATATATACAATCATTCCACATTTAGTGACATCTGTTAGGTGTTTCAACGTATCGGATATAATAGCGGAGAATTAGGAAGGTTCAGCTGCTCATTCAAGATTGGTAAGGAGTATAACTGGCCTCTATTAATTTCTAAAATTTCCTGATAAAATAATTTATGATCGCCCATGTTTTTATGCAACAGTTTAACCCCATCATCCGCATTAAACGTATGGTTCTCCATTAGCAAGTGATTTGCGAATGTTAAAGTTTCTTTTTTTAATCTAAAGGCAGCTAAATGTTCTGATACCCTTATATCTAATGTACGTGTGGTTTTACCCACATAGAAATGTTGGCAATCATTGCATTGTAATTTATAAATACCACATTTGTTCTTAAAGTTTACTCTATCTTTATTGTTAATAAGTAATTTGCCTAGAGAGTTTTTGCAATAGAACGCCGGTCTAACACTATCAGCGAGTTGTTTTTTAATTTTAAAGCTTGTGCAACCTAAATAACTAATTCTATGCCAGATTCTAGGGCGGTCTATGTCTTTAGACAAGTTCCCGAAATATAGCTTCTGCTAATTAGCAGAAAAGCCCAGTTAAATTCCTTGCCAATCTTTAATGAGCAGCTGAACCTTCCTAATTCTCCGCTATTATATCCGATACGTTGAAACACCTAACAGATGTCACTAAATGTGGAATGATTGTATATATTTACCCATTCGTCGAATTACATCGCGTCAAAACCCACAATACTACTATAATTGTAAAATCACTGGTATTTCTAAAAGAAGTTGAAAAGCGGCAATCGCCTTCGGCAACGCCTTCGGCAACGCCACTCTGTTAATATGGTGTTTACAAAATAAGGATTAGGGCGATTTCCGAAATTTTAACTCAGGTATCGGTGTGGCTCTCAGACGTATAATGTATTGCCTCGTAAATGATATTTGTCGCATTTGTATCTTCTATATAAGCGTTAGACACTGTTTACTGTCTCTCAGTTCGAGTCCATTCGTGTGCTCGAATGCCTGAAGATGCCGAAAGGCGAAACCCGGGTCGTTAGTGACAAAATACATGGAAGTGTACAAAATCTCAATAATCCAAATTTAATAGTTTTATTCACTTATTTATACTAACTTAGCAGATATTTTGTATATATAAAATACATTATTATCTTACTTAGTCTGATGTCATTAGTGTTGAGTTTATTTAGAAGAAGCTCCTTTTATTGCATCTCATTTTTATAATTTAAACAGATATTTTTTTAGAATTAACTTAAAAATACTAAATACATTATTTTCTTTGTTTTTCCAACAACCAAAGTTATCACATCGAATAGATTATATTATATATTTAAATCAAAGGATTCATTAAATTAAATCGTTTTCAGCCGTAGTGCAGTGTTCAACGTCGTTGGCCAGTTTCATAAATTGACTTTTCAGACGATTTATGGGTTTCTTTTCCAAGACATGAATGTTTGTGATGTTCAAACTTTTCTCCCATTCATCTGATACCAAAAACGAGACACAGCAAGAGCAATAAGCTAACCATTACACATGCTCTATCCCTAATGACTTTTGGTTGAGCAACTTCTGTTGAGATACCTTTATTAGAAAGCCATATGGTCCACATTGGGAGCAGACATGGCCTAAAAACTATCTTTTTTTATCTACATGGTGCTAAGGTATCAATCAACTTTATTTTATAATTCTTATGGAACTAATAAATTTGCCTTTTTCAGCAATGCTTAAAGATATTTTTATACCGAATTTATTTACATGGTGATCGACAAGAAAATATTTTAACAACATATTAGTTTACTGCTGTACAGTGAAAGCTCGCTTCGAAATTCAATGATACACATTTACCAGATTTATTAGTTAAAAAATACTCCCATTAATAAAATATCAATTAAAATGAAAATGTTTGACATTATGTGTAAAAAAACATAAAATATATGTGATTAAAATGTTGGGTCGCACAGTAATAACCTACAGTTATACCACTCGCATTACTGCTCATGTTAATATTATATGGCTAACAATTAAGTGCATTTTTGTTTAGATCACATTCACTTTCATAAAAACAGTTTTCACTTATAACAAATACGTTCCAAAAAAATTATATTGTCTTTGCTTCACACATTAGAATACATTATTATACAAACCAAACCAGACCAACGCTAACATAACCTACTACAACTTAACTCACTCTGTTGAACGAATCCGTGACAAAGTGGAAACTATTAAAATCAAATTTTGAGTGTACTGAGTTAATACTATCTAATCCAAAGTGCAAACTATCGAAATAGAAGTTAAAGTGTACCAAGTGAATACTACCTAACACAAAGTGTAATTATTGTAATTATATTATATTAAATAAAATAAAATTAATAAAGAATAAATACTATATGAATTATTTTTCATTTTATTTCAGTTTGATGTATAATACATATCAACTGTGGAAAGGAAAAGGGACGTTACCCACACAAAAAAATATTGTGTATAACCCAAACAAAGCGTGTATTAAATTGTATACATTGTGATTATCGAAAAAAAATGTTTTGAAAAGACGGAGAGATAAGTTCTTTAGCCTTTCTAAAGTCCATATAAATTTATATATAAATATAGTGTATTAGCACGTTTTGTGTGAGTCATTTTTCCTTTCCACAGTCGATATGTATAACTATAAAATAATATTTTAGCGAGAAAATCTGAAACTTGACATCCGACATTATCTGAAAATGAGCAGCTACGCCGTAGCACTTATCGTAGATAGCCGGAATAATCTCGATGATATTTTAAAACCTTCATCACATTTTCTGTTTTTTCTCATATCTATTTTGTTTTTAATCAATAATTTGAGCACCACATCATATAACCAGCTCTATAAATAAAAAATCTAAAAAATGTTTAAATTTAATTTCAATTTCCAACAAGAGTCCGTATTTTTCTCTGCTTCCATGACGACTTTTAAAATTTTAAAATTAAAATTAAAATTAAAACCTTTAAAATCTTTATTATTGATTCGTTTTTTGCCAGTCCTCGTAAAATGTTAATTTTTACAGAACAGTGTCATCCTTTCCTAATTGAACATATTTACAAAAAACAATTTTTGACTGAGAGTATTAATTGTAAATTTTAAAATAGAAACGCATGAAAAAAGAAGAAATGGTTAGCAACTTTCTTTTTTTTTAATCCATGTCCGCTCCCAATGTGGAGCATATGGTCTCCTAAAGGAGGTATCTTAACAGAATTTTTCTACGAGAACTGCTTGTTACTCAGTTGCTCAACCTCTCTTTTTTTTAAAGAGAGTATGGATACAAGGATAGGGCTAGGACAGGACTAGTGGTTAGCTAAACGCTCTCGCTACGCTACGCCCCATGAGGATGGGAGGGGTGGGAGGGAGGACTCAGACTACGAACAGAAATCCATAAATCGATTGTAGGATCAATCTATGAAAACCATCCGCACCGGGAATTGAACCCGAGATATCCGTAACCGTAGCCAGCGACGCTACCAACTGCGCCACGGACGCCGATAAAATTATTAGCAACTACTTTTTATAAATAAAGCAGATTTTTCTGCCTTCAAGCAATGTAAAACATTTGGTCTCCACGCAATATTTGCTCCACTTTGCGTAGTTCATATTGTAATAAAAATCGCTTTAAAATATCGTTCAGAAATTATTGATGAGGAAATAAGCATGTATTAGATAGATAGTTGAGAACATGACATTAGGAAGAGAATGGAGGCGCATTACAGGCGGGAAAAACTACGCAAGGGACCTCAAAGGGCCCCCCTTGTAATATGGATGTAACATTTGCATAAGCCCCTTGGGTCCGGGTAAAGGGATGGTAGCTGTGTAGCTCTCTGTGCGATAGAATAGCAAAGAGAATATTTTTTACCTAAATTAATGAAGATAATTATACATTTTGTGGTATACATTTGTGATAAACTGTTTTATTATTAATTGTATCGCATACATACTACAACTTTTATATACATTGTACACAATATGAAAATATTTTGAAACGTTCTGTTTTATTCGATATATAATTAAATTTACAATAAAAATTAACAACAGTTTGTCTGTGGTTTGGCAGAAACGATCTCAATAGATGCGTACACTTAAAATAATTGTGTGAATAAACCATGAACGGTTCAGTCCATTGTGTAATGGGTTCAGTATGCGAATCCGTTTTTAATGAACTTTAATATGCAAACCATTTTAACATTTTATTAAGTTCACAATAATTATTTCTATAAATCTAATAAACTATTGTGGATTTTTTTAAAATGTCATTTGAATCATGCTTTTTCGCAATTACGAGTATATTTTATGAACTCCTGATGGAACAAACATCTTACAATACAGAATCTATTTTATGAGAATTTGTTTTTATTCAAGGCCCATGTGATTCGTTTAAGAGAGTTGACAAAATTGCCTTATTAACTAATTTTCTGCTATGGTCGTTGATTGAGAGATTGAAAATGTTAAATACATAAATATGTGTGTTTTTTATGTTTTGATTTAACCTGAAGCTTCCAGCTTACTTCAATTTTACTTCAAATACGTGCACAGTTTGGAGCGATATATCATTGTTGTGAACAAAATTTACTTTCCGTAAATTATTAATTGACCATTATTGTTCTTCATAGAAATAGAACTTCAATTAAAAGCACGTCATTAAAATATCTTTTGTTCAAAATATAAAAAGAACGAGTCTCGTCATTTTGAAGGCAGCATTCCTCTCCGGCGCTTGGTGAAGCCGCTTCGCAGAGCAATGGAATTTGTGCACTCGCCAGCTTCCACGTTTTAATATGATCCCACTTTTCCTAATAAAAGATGGCGCGGCGGAGTACCTACCTAATGTCTTGTCCCAATTCAAGTGCAACGACCCTCAAATTTCGGGTCACCTCATCTTGTTTTTCAACCCTTAAACAAGTGTTATGTGGTTTATTTACACGATATAAAGTTGCCATAACTCCATTCTTAATATTACCGGTGAACCAGTTTGCAGCGTAATCTGCTGATTCATTAAAACAAGTGGTGTTTACCCATATGAAATCAAAAAAATGATTTGCTTTCTAACATTATAGAAGGTAGTGAAAAAATTACAGTATGAAAAAAATGCTTAGAATAACCAAATCTACAAGTTCTACAATGTAACAAGTGGTGATCTATGGTTATTTTATAATGACTGGTAATTATTTCTTAAGTTCCAAACTGTAAAATCTAAGAAAATCTTCTGAAAACCTCTGAAAACCCATGAAAGCTCATATTATTAATATGAGAAAGAAAAATAATATGTTTATGATATTAAAAATATTAAGATATTTTTTAGATAATCCTAGTATCATTATGTGAATTAGAAGATTAAGCCTGCTCAAAATTTTGTTTCGTAATTATCTAAGAACTAATTCAAAAGCTCGCACGAATTCAACAGCTCGCTGGCGTGTTGCTTCGTAGATTACGAGAAGGCCTTTGTCCGCACTGGCCTTCCCTACGGGACATATTAAAACTGTACGGAATCTCAACCAAGATTATCGCCATCATCAAATGCATGCACGAGGGCAGTGAATACTGTGTTGGAATCGTCAACGTAACGACATAATGGTTTGGGGTCTCAACCGAGGTCAGACAGGGCTGTGTTCTGGCTCCGTTCGTCTTCATAATAATCTTCGACTTCATCCTGAGGAGGTCAATTCCACCCGACCGAGGTGTGGCCGTTGCCCCCAATCTGAGGCTATGTGACCTCGAGTATGCTGACGACGCTGTCATATTTGACAAATCTGTCGAGAGTATTCAGGAAACAATGGACAGGCTGCAGAGCAACTCGTATCGCATTGGCCTCAAAGTCAATGCGAATAAAACCAATGTGCTCTGCAACAGTTTCTGTCCAGACCCAGACTACCCTCTGACAAGCGTGGGGCAAGATATCAAGAGAGTCGATGGCTTCAGGTACTTGGGGGTACACATCACGGGAGATGGCAATTCGCGCAAAGAGCTCGCAATCCGATTAGGGATAGCTGGAGCAAACTTTAACTCAATCCGGAAAGTCTGGAACTCACGGCTGTACTCGGTCAGAACCAAGTGCCACTTATTCAACGCATGCATTCTGATGGTGTTGCTGTACGGTTGCGAGTCATGGCACCTCACCAAGTCACAGGGTAACCGTATACTGTGCTTTGAAAACAGATGTTTTCGGCGAATACTAGGGGTACGGTGGTTTGATTTTGTCAGGAACTCGGAGGTAAGAGAGCGGATGGACCAGCCTCTTATTACGTCCAAAATAAAAAAGCGACGATGGACCTGGCTTAGACACGTGCTGCAGATCTGAACCCTGCCTGTCTGTTCTACAAACCAGATGGATTCCGTCGTAATGGTAAGCCGCTGATTACCAACCATAGGATGTATTCGGCGGAGCTACGGGACGCTGAAATGACCTGGGAGGAAGCGAGGAGACTGGCGGGGGACAGAGAAGCTTGGAGGAAACGTGTGATGGCCATATTCTCCGAATAGGGAGCGGATATGGTTTAAAAAATGCTTTTTGAGTTGTTACTCTTGAAATTAACAACTATCCTTTGCGAGATTGCGAGTGAACTGAAGCTTAGTTGTAGCTTTATGCTCATATTTGATTATTAATGCAGTAAACTATATGAGGTTTTAATCAATGAGCCATACTTCATTCAACCAAAACTACTCCATCTTAATACGAATAAAGCCAAGCAAAATTATGTACTGTTCAATTACTCACTCCAGATTATTCGTGCTATTTAAGGTTTAGGTGGCTAAATGTGAATCTTGGAATGTCAACGACAAAAATTAGCCCCGCAAAGCTATTTCATTCATAATTGATAATATTATATTATGTATATTTTAACAAAATATTCGATTGGACTGATAATTGATATCAAGTAAGCATACTTCTTAGCGATGAAAATAGTTAAAACGATACAATTTCGATTTTTATTGTATTAAACATGAAATTATAAATGATATACTATTGTTTTAAAGTAATTTCATTGAGAAAACCCCATGATCTTGGCGTTTTATGATTTGTGAAGATTGGGCTTTAACAACAATAATATTTAACTCAAAAGTTGTGCTACTAAAGGAAGATAGATGAAATATTGTGAAGTTTCTCGATAAATGGAGTATCACATCACCTGCGGATATAAGAAGTCACAATTGTTGGCATCTGTGGTCTAGTGGTAAGAGCTTTGCCCTAGCGATCAGGTGGGTCCTGGTTCAAATCCCAGCAATCTTGGACACGAGGGATTAAAAATTCTCATCGAATTTATCTCGTATGATTTTCAAATCTTCAAAATATTTGGCGCATTGGCTGTCAGCTGTAATGCCAGGTATTTTTTAAATAAAATGTTAATAATCAATAACACTGATAACGAAACTGATTCAAACACGTTCTCAAATTTCTGATAACAATTACAACCGATGTTTCTTCTTCTTTTAACTCGTGAGATTATGATAGTTTAAATAATCATTCATAGGTGTACTAGATGTAACAGAAGGAATACTAGCGAAATCATCCTGAGGTAAAAGTGGATGACAGATGATCCTACAGGATCTACGAAGTGGTTCTCCATGATTAATTATTTATCTTTGCATTGTCTTGGTGCCGTCTTCTATTGGAGAATGACGGTCAAATCGCAATTCTTTTCTATGTCTTGAGCCAGTCGTATTAAGTTTCTACAATGTATTTGTCCAATCATCGTGTTGACGTCTGCGCGTTTTTTGCCTTTAATGATCAATATAAGATTTCTTACTTAATTGAATAGTATAAAAACTTCGTGATTAATGACATGTTTTTATAAAGTAGAATTTGTTATATTTTAATTAGCATCACATTAAAATTGAAGCAATCGAAAAACAGCATTTAATCGCTTTACAAATATATCATATCGACGGTTGTTTGGCCAATTGATGTAACCTTCAAAATGTTCAGGATAGAGTGAAAACTGTCTTTATAAAAATCATTATATTATGAGTTATGTTATGAATCTTTGAAATGCAATCCTGTAAATTCTCATGTTTGCAGATAAGGGATTATACGTAATGAGTGTCAATATAATAGCGACATACATCAAGTGGCTGGGTCAGAATTTTTAATCCTAAAACCAATGTAAAATGATATTTCCTTTCCAAAAAGTGGTAAATTTATCAATTGACTAAAATGCCGTCGATGTAATATCTTGCCGGCTTCTGTGGTATCGTCGTTAAGAGTTTTTCAAATAAACATTTGAAACCTAAGGCATGGTGGTTTTGCCTTGAAATTGATCTTCAGTAACTTTTTAAAAAAATCGTTAAGTTTACCTCACGTGATATAAAATATCTGATGGCTTGAACATTATTAGCTGTACTTACATTTTGTTTAAATAATCTATAATCACAATACGTCTATGTAGCATAAACATCTTTGGCAATAAGCAGCTTTGCACGGTATACCTCTCTCGTTTGTAATTGTACGGTTAAAATCCAAACAGGATAATCAGGGACAAAATTAAGTTGTTGTCGAGTCGCAGAATTTCGATACTCGCTTAGGGAGGTCCTCGTCTTACAGTTTCGCCTTTATGGAGTGCTGAATTGGGTTCAACTGATATAATAACAATAACAAAAGCGTGTAAACGTAGCAACGTTTGCTACTAAAGCATAATGGCTCTACTTACAAGTTTACTATGTGTAAATATTGCTAGGTCTACACGATAGCGACTTGTAGCCCTATGAGTGATAATATAATAATAGAGATTACATAATTTGTGACGCCCATAAGTACGTTTTAGTTATCGCCCTGCATCACTCATCTACGTCACGCAACTACATTCTTGGGTTTCAGATTCAACAGCTAATTTTATTATCTCACATACCATTTACACATTTCAACACAAATGAACTTTTTTTGAATGGGGGATTCATTTCTGATAAAATAAAATCGTATGTAAAAATATTCAGCAAATATAGGAAGAATACTTTCAATTTCTAAAACTGATTCGATTTGAGAATTATTGACTTTAAACTTTATCGATGTTTCAAAATTTTCCATCAGGATTCAAACTGCAACCTGGCAGCGCCCTGTTATGTCAGCGGTCTTGAAGAGACGTTGGAACTGGCTGTATTACATGCTACTGACACCTCCGGAAAGCTTCAACTCTGCTTGTGTCTTCTTTCGACCGGTGAGATTCCGTCGTTCTGGACGACCGTCGAGTACTACTCATAGAATTTTATTGGCATAACTGAAGGATTCTGGCATGTCATAGCAGAAATCAAAGCGGTTGGCGGTTGACAGGGAAGCTTGGAGGCCTCACATGGTGGTAATATGCTCCACACAGGGAGCGAATATAGTCCTAGAAAAAGACCCGGTAGTAGACGATAAAAGTAGAACAAGGGTTTTAAGAGACTTATGCACCCGGCTACAGATCTGAAAACATTTTATTTGTATATTATGACACACCATGGGTTTTGTTAAGTATAAGTGTCATTAGTGTCCTGAACTGAAATCGGCCAGCGGCTACAGCAATATTTCGCAGAATAGGCTCTTTCTTGTTGCCAGGCGTTCAAATAGCCCCCGGTGAAGTCCGCTGGACGAGTCCATTTTTACGGAAAAGGGTAGCTCCAACTTTGCAGGAAGTTTTTTTTTATTTTTTGTGAACAGTCGATTACAATCTGCCGAGCGGGACGAGCTGCGCTCTCGTGGCGGAGGTGACGTGACGATGTGAAGTGTTTGTTTTGTTTTTTTTTTGATTTGCATTAGATTTAATTTAAATTCGTTGTGTCATTTGTATTATAACTTAAAGTAAATTCAGTTGCTAAGTAAATGTAAATGTAGAATAAATTTTATGTGTTAAGATTTATATATTTGTGTAATGTTAAACCACTGCATCTTGAATGGAAAATAAATAAGTTTTGAACCGGATCTGAAATGGTGTTTGTCTGAGATCAGCCCTTCCAGGACTCCGGATAACCAGCCGCTCGCCTCTCTTCGATCCGGGGTCTTCTCAATTACTAAATTGAATGAAGAATCTAAACAATAATTAGTCAAAGATACAACTAAGGTAAATGTGCCAGTAGTTGACCTTTTTCAATAAAAGTGCCCAAAATAAGAAACGTATATTCGGTATTGCTCTAAATTTTAGAGTTCATACAAGTGAAACCATCTTTCGTCGGATTGAGGAACTAACACATCACATATATGTCATTGGGGTGTCATAGCGGCCAATTGGAAACAACACCTTTTGCATTAAATATTTTATTTTGAATTTCTTAAGAGGATTATTAGAGATATCAGTGAATACAAGTATATGCTACTTGATTCAACCAAGAGTGGTCTTACAGGAAGCTCTGATGAAAGGTTGTCCTGAAACTATCTGATTAGGCATGGTCAACTACTGAAACAAAAGTGGTCAGCTACTGGAACTTTTAATTTTTTAGATGGTCAACTACTGACACAAAAACATGGTTGTTAAAAATTGAACACAATGTTTTTGTAACAAACCCTTTTTGTAATTTTTATCTTATCATATTTATTAAGAAATTTGATCCATTATGAATACACTTGCTTTGTCATCATTAGGTCTAATGCTAAACGTTAATCGTTATTTTTGTTGAATTTTTCTCTTAAACGGTCAACCACACTAGTACGTTTACCTTATGTTATAAGTAAATATGCGAACAATTGAAAAAGAAAGCAAACAATCACTTTTATAATATGTTGAATATGTCTCAAAAAAACTGATATCGTGAATTTTTTATGTCGTTAAACGTTATGTCCCCAAATTATTTGGCATTTCAAATCTTGTTTAGAGGAAAAGAATAATATAGGCTCAGCATATTGAGGTAACATGCTTCGTTAATGGCAAGACGTTGCCCTTGCACCATTGTAAGGTGCCGACCCTGTTTTTTAATATATTTTTATGGGAAATCAACAGCACAAGTTATCGATCATGGGCGCGAATATAGCCGAGTGATCATAACGGCATTTTTCGTGACGGAGGTTTAAGTGTGTTTATTTTTAATTTTCTTTTTCATGCTACGAACACTGTATAATCTTCTTACAATGTTTTTCGTCTTTACATTTTATTTTTTCCGAGCGTATTCGAACGCCCAATTTTATCGTAATAATCAATAAGGGAGAAATTTGTTAATGTTTGCAGAGTGAAAATTAAAAACAAACAGCCAAATAGCAAAACGTTTTGTCTAGCACGTTTTTGATTATTAAAAAAACAAGATGTCTACAAATCTGGTGAATATTAAAAAATCGACATAAAACTAACAACTTTTTATTTAATCGACAGAAGAATGTTTTCATCAATTAAGTTGTTTTATGTCATTCATATTATATCAGAGTTTTATTTCCCTAATTAAATGTCAGTTTTATTCATTCATTATAATATTGCTCAATATACCTTTTTGCAGCAATGCCTTTGTGGTCATGGTCTGGTCATCCATGTGGTCGGCTATGTTTCAAATACGGTGAACAAAAATATTGTTTTGGCCATAATGGAAACAAAAGAACGATCTGTGTCAACTCCTTATTGTATTTGATAGAATTTCAAGTAACAATAGTTTGGAATAATTACTCAACTATCTTATGCTTGAAGTATCTCGATTTGTTGGAAGAATGACATTTGTTATGTCACTGTCCCCAAGAGTATTCATTGTAAGGAGAAAATTTCTAACTTATTAAACGTTTAACATTATTATCAATTGAGTAGCTGAGTCGCTAAACACGCTCTTGGCGGTTTATCAATGAAATAAATTTTGTAATATACGTATGTGCTCTATCGATAGATCTATCAATTTTTCCAGTTGTAATTCTAAAATTTATTCCTATTTCGTCGTTTGTTCGAAATTAAAAAAATTTCCAAGCTTAAAAATATCGAATTTGAATTTTTGAGATTTTGTACACTTCCATGTATTTTGTCACTAACGACCCGGGTTTCGCCTTTCGGCATCTTCAGGCATTCGAGCGCACGAATGAACTCGAATTGACAGACAAGTTTAACAGTGTTTAACGTTTATATAGAAGATACAAATACGACAAATATTATTTACGAGATAAAATATTATAGGTCTAGGATCCACACTGATACTTGAGTTAAAATTTCGAGAATCGCCTTAATCCTTATTGTGAAAACTAACGCATTAACAGAGTGGCGAATTGCCGCTTTCCAACTAATATTAGAATTACCAATGATTTTACAATTATAATCGCATTGTGGGTTTCGACGGGATGCAATTCGATGAACGGATATACAATCATTCCATATTTAGTGACTTCTGTTAGGTGACCACGAGATGAATTTATTAATATGGGAATATCAATATATATATATTTTTTTTAAACGAAATCATTCACGTATAGGATGCAACAACGGGCAGTTTGGAAGATTCAGCTGTTCGTTCAGAATTGGCAAGGAATTCACTCAGTCGATGTCTTAGATTAAAAATATCGTTTTTTTACCAAACCTCGATCTTCGTTTTACACGTTAGTGTCAAAGAATATATTACTTTGTATTATACACCGGAAGACACAAAATAGCTTAAATTGTACTCAAAACTATCATACTGGCCATAACATCGTGATTTACTCAAAACTCTAAAAACCTTCGGTAGCGTTTTAGTGACTTAATTGATGGACTATATATTATTTTGGCGTATTTTTGGGATATTTATAATCGGCGTTCGTGGCGCAGTTGGTAGTGTCGTGGGCTGCGGCTACCGGGTTCAATTCCCGGTGCGGACAGTTTTTATAAATTGATATAATCGATTTATGGATTTCTATTCGTAGTCTGAGTGTTTGTGTTGTCTAAAACTCCCTCCTCACCACCCACCCATCCCACCTTCACGGGGCGTAGCGAGAGCGATTAGCTAATCACTAGTCCTATCCTTCTATCCCTATTCTCTTCGATAAAGAGAGATTGAGCAACTGAGTAACAAACAGTTCTCATACAAAAAATCTGTTCAGATACCTTCATTAGGAGACCATATGCTCCACATTGGGAGCGGAAGTGGAAAAAAAAATATTGTGTGGGCGTTACAAAAGTCAACTGTGTTATTTTCAGCTATCAGCATTAGCTTGCACCAAAATTATACCATAATAACGCTGACGTCTAAATGTTAATGCTCTCTATATCAGAGTATATTTATAAAAAATACAAATAATTTTTGAGAAAATTATTATGCTGAAAGATATTTTTCAAAGATTGAAAATATTTGTGATAATACAAAAAGTAGTATTTTTAATTTATACGAGTGACTTGTAATGTTTGGAATAAGTGACTGTAACTCGTTAAAAAGTTTGAATATTTAAATGTGGGCAGTTACATCTCTAAATCTAGAAATGAATAAACACATCAAAATGCAAATGGAGTCATAACCGCGTCAAACAACAGCTCAGTGTTGACGTGGCGTAAAAAATGACACCCTCCCCTTCAATAAATTCACCTGAAAATGGCGCTTAAGTGTGAAAAACGACTTACGTCTCTCTTATTTTACACATAAAGTGTTGGATAATTTGTCTCAATAGAACAATAAACCAGCCCTCGGGTAAAATCAAAACCGCCCTTGGCCTACGAACCAGTGGCGGGCGTCTGGCAGAACAAATGGGCCATGACCGACGGTTATTCCTAAAATAATTCTTTGAGTTGCATTGAAAACCTCGTATTATTTTGTTATGGTTCGATGATGACAATTATTACATTATGCTCAGTTTATTTTAACCTTCTACCTTGGACTCGGTATTCAATTAATTATAATTATAAAAATAAAACTAATTGCACAGACAGTTTTGCTTATCGCTAGTAAAATTATGTATGAACAACGAAAAGAATAAGTGCATGATTGTGAAAAGAATTTACAAATTGTTATTACAATGAAATTTATTTGTTTCATTAATTATTCAGTTGAAAATGCTGGCTATGAGTGAAACTGATCCACATCATTTGATAAAACTGTTTAATTAATTGAAAAATCTATTTTATTATCATATATATAATAACTCAGACAGCATAGAAGCAGTATTATAATATGTTTGGTAGAATTTTATTTTATTACGTAAAAAATGATCTCGCCTCTTGATATGGATTTTCAACGAGAACTGGTGGCAAACCAGCCACTCGATCTCCCTTTACAGAGAGGAATTGTGGGGTTTGCAAACTATTACTCGTTAGCGATCGACCACTCAACTTCCCGTTTTCACGATTAGATAGATTCGCTGAAAGAAATGACCGCGTCACATACATTAATTGAAAGAGCAATATATGTATTTGAATCTTTAAACGCGCAACGAAAGCCATAGATCAGTAGCAATTGGTTAACGGACCGGTCTTGACATACGTATATATCTTTTCTCGCAGATGAGAAATCTTTAGCCTATCTGAAAAGAAATTGTGTGACTGACTTAAATTCTTTAATAGCTCTTATTAAAAATTTGTTTATATGCTCATTTTCTAGCCCATATGGTCCACATTGGGTTTATACATGGTTTAAATGTTTATTAAACTGTTGCATATATCAGTCGGTAAAATATTTACAAAGTATGTGGATAGCATAATAGCAAAACCGACATATTGAAACTTGCATAATACTAGAGGCAAATAAATTTCAGTAAACATTAAATGCACGCAACTGAACACTTTGGTTGGAGGTGCCAGTAGCGACACCTTAGGTCATTAATATGACAGTTAATTAATTGTGAGAGGAAGTTCCTCTCGAGAGAGGTATAATACCTCTTCTCATTTTGCCCCACTAAATCATACCTGAGCGTGGCCTGACAAAATGGGCCATATCGGAATTGTTTCAAGCACTTTCTCAACAAACTTTGTAACGGGCCAAGTGCGTCTATTAGAATAAACTTTCAAAGCGTTGTTGAATCAATAGAATAATATGAATTATTAGACGTATGATTCTCTTTGAAAATAAAGCACTCGAGTCTGTTTGACCTTGAATCAGACCGATGGAGAATATCACAGTCAACTTTAAAGTAAACTATGTTATATATTATATTACTGACTTAAAGCGGAAAGCTGCTTAATCGCAAAAAGTAGGGTGCTTGTTCCTAAAGTCGGTCGTCGCCAGTAGTCGGTCTTTTGAGCTTAAAACTTAAATAATAGTCGATATATTTAAAAAAAACAGATTTTTTTAATTAGCGTTGGTAGTCTTGCCACTTACCTATGTATATCTGCACTATACTGACCTATACGATGCAATACGAGATTTAAAAAAGCACATTTTTACTTCGCAAGTTTCGACAAATTTATGTTGTATGGGAATCGCTAGCAAAATATACTTTATATTGTCATGCTTTACATCATTCTGTTTTTTTATTGTTCTGTCTACTACCAGTAGATTATTTCGCGATATTCATGAAGTTTCATAGTGATGGCCGAACACTGGGAAACGAAAGCCAACCATTGGGACAATTGGCAATTTTTTCGTAAACTTCTATTATTTTATGCTTGGTACAATATTAACTATCTTATTTTAAGTTGGTTACATTGCTTAATCCCTGTTTAATAGAATAACAGCGAAAAAAAATATGTATAAATAATCCATAACTAAAAATCCCTTTTGAAAGTACACCTGTCGCTTAACTGGCTGAGCACTGGTGAAACGACCCTAAATATAGTATTACAGTAGTTAAAAATATATTTGCCTCTATTAACTTGTTAGAGTGGGGCTAATTGAGACACTTCCAATTGTTCAATAATTTGCAGTTTACGCTGTATTAGTTTACGTTGTATCTACTCCTATTGCAACCTCTCAACAGAAGAATTCTAGTTTTACGTAAACTGTTTGTTATTCAGTCGCTCCATCTCTCCTTTAAAAGGGTGTTAGGATAGAAGGATGAGGCTATAAAAAAACTAGTCTTTGATGATCTCTCTGTACGTCCCGTTTTTGGATCGAATTAAGACAACACAGACAGCCTGCGGTTGAAAAATCAATTTATTAAACTGTCTAGGCAATTACAACCATGCATGTATGTTCAGAGTCCGTGGTGCAGTGGTCAACGTTGTTGGCTACGGTTACGGATGTCTCGGGCTCAAGTCCCGGTACGGACAGTTTTATAGATTGATTTATGGATGTTGTAAAGTCCAAAATCCCCGCCCACCCATTCGATCCTAAAAATGTGGCGTAGCGAGAAAGATTAGCTAAACACTGGTCCTGTCATAGCTCTATCTTTATATCCCTACTCTTTTCGAAAAATGAATGGTTGAGCAACTGAGTAAAGCAGTCCTCGTTGAAAAACTTCTGTTGAGACACCTCCATTAGGAAGCCATATTGTTTATACGGGAAGCGGACATGGTAAAAAAATATTCGTAACAGCGATGAGAAATATCTCTTAGCGATCAATTATTGAGCGCGCTTAAGGTTTTTGTGTTACGATATGTACAAAGTTATCTCAAGAAGTTAGACATATGGTATGCCATTTTTTTTTATACGATGAAAGTCTTGTGTTGATTCAAAGGACGCAGATGATCTGTACACTAATTTTGACCCTACGCTACTTATTTAATTTATTTCGTTATAAAGTTTTTCCCGCAGTTTTAAGTGGGTATCTACAAAAGAGATCTACAGTCCGACAGATTTAACTATTTATCAATTTGGGCCTCACACGAATACCTTTATTTATTATGATAGCGAAAAACCATGTTTTTCATGTAAATTACATTAGACGGAGTAAAAAATATTTTATTTTAGGCCTCAAACAAAAACTACAAGGAACCGTTCGCATTTAATTTTGCACCGATAGATTTGAGGGATCTAAACTATTGTAATGATAAGAAACAAATATTTACGAAGATTGTAAATAATGTGACGTAATAAAACCGAAAAATAAAAAACTATTTTTTACTTAGTGTATAATAATTTAGTGATGTGTGACAAAAAATGTGTAACGTCATTTATAAACGACCTCTAAGAGATAACAGCGTTTTTATTTTAAACAATAAAAAAACAGTTTTTTTCGTTTTTACGTCAAGCCTCTATGCATTCTTTCCATCTCAGTTAGATAATGCCCAAGGTTCTACTATAATATAAAATGGGAATTCTTACATGCACCTTGTTGAATGAACATGATCTGTTCTGCTGTCTTCTTATCCTTCATATATTAATGAATTGGTCATCTTTTGTTCTCATCTGTAACATACATACATGATATTATTGACGAATCATATGCTAAATTGAAGTAACATTAAATGCACATACAACATTAAAAAAAAGTTGTTTTTGTGTGAGATAATTATTAACCTTGATATCAGTTTTCCGAATTGACGGACTGGTTTCAGCGGTTAGGCTATACCGCGGCATTTCAAAAAGTTGGACGCGTCCGAGGCAGAAAAGCCTCCCTCCGGAATGTTTCAACAGCCCTCAGCCCCTCTCTCCCCAATCCCCGAAAGGTAATCTTGTTAGAAAGTAACAACAAACTTCGTGGAGGTGAGCACAGGAGGAGACCGGCGTAAAGTGACGAAAGATGGCGAAAACTGACGGAAAGTCACGAAGTGTGACGATGGATCTACATCTGAGATGAATATTTTATCTCCTTTTTTCAGAGTCTTCTCTAGACGGTGTACGTCTACAAATGTCATAATATATTTATTATTCATACTCTCTACTCATAAAACTATTACATTAATAATTAATACACAAGGTTTTACCATTTTACGTATAAATGATATCATTTAATGTAAATTCGTATTCGTGGTTCTTTTATCTTTAAAAATTGTCGTTTATATTTGATTTGCATTTTTAAGCCATGTTTTACTACTGATGATAAAAATATGTAAATCTGTTGAAAATATTTTTATTAAATATGATAGTGTACTATCGAGGGGGTTTGATTCCATTCCTGTACGACCGAGTACTGCTTAAGTTATTTCAACTTCCTTTTGGTGATATTCAGGTATGGTGCTCAACTTTGTATTGTTTGTTTTGTGGAACAACTTACAATTTATTACGGACTACGTCACGTACCTTTTAAAAATGTTTAACTTTTATGAACTTGATTACTACACCAACATAACCGCTCTTGTCTTACATTGGTTACCACTGTTTCCGGTACATGTTGTTTGGTTTATTTCTCTCTCTTCATAATAATGTGTCTATCCCTGTACTATTCAAAGCATTCTATTGATTTATACTTGTATCTAGGGCTTCCAAACCGGTTTAAACCGAAACCGGTTAACCGGTTTATTGGCTGTTTTGAAAAAAACCGAAAACCGGTTTATTTTCCTCGGTTAACCAGGGTTTCTAGAAATTTCTCTTTCCATATTAAATATAATAGGGTTTAATACGTCTATTCATATGTAGAGTTATCAGTTATTTAAAAATATAAATATTGTTCAATTATCTAGTTCCTGCAATATAAATGAGGTAAAATTATGAACAACAATCATTTTTTAAATCGATTTGACGTTACATACAAATTAATATCCAAAATTTGAAAGGATTCTCATATTATATTTTCGATGAGAATAAAACTAGTGTTACACAATAGCTCTTATTGAACTTACGACACATCTACGTTTATTATTTATTTTTCAGATGCAAATAAAATTTGGAAAACCCCTTGTAGGTACTATTATAAAAAATATATATATATTTATAATCAATTTTTTTTTTTTCTAATTTTTCACGATTACTTCTGATTTTTATTAGAAAGATCTGATTACTACCTAAGCTTGGTATTGTAAAAAAATATTTATAACGAGGAATATAATATTGCTTATCTTATCTTATATTTCGCATTTTTTTTTACCATGTCCGCTTCCCAGTGTGGAGCATATGGCCTTATAATGGAGTATCTCAACAGAAGTTTTATACGAAAACTGCTTGTTACTCAGTTGTTCAACCTCTCTTTTCGAAGATAGTAAGGATAGTAAGATAGGGCTAGGACAGGAGTAGCGCTCTCAGTACGCCACTTTTTTAGGATCGTACTGGTGAGAGAGAATTTTAGACACTACATACACCCATTCCTTCGAAAAGAAATTGATTTATGGTACTCTCTGCTCAGGGGCTTAATCCCGAGACATCCGTAACCGTAGCCAACGACGTTACAAACTGCGCCACAGACGTCGACACCCATTACATCAACTTAAATATTTTTAGAAGGATTTTTCGTTGTTAGATGTTTTTTAATGTTGAGTCAACATCTAACATAACTGCTACCCAATAAAAAAATCGAGAAAGTTGTGTAAAAAAAAGGTATAGTGATTTCTAAGCCAAACGGGATAGTGTGTTTTATTATCTATTGTGAAAATAAAAAGTTTAAATAATCAAACACATATCCATAAAGTCAACGGAAACACAAAAATTCAATTGTAAAGCATGTTTGTTGGTATTTCCGACAATAAGTGTCATAAATCATAAAACGTTTGTCATAAATCGTTTTCTTAGTAACCTTTACTTTAGACTTAATCTCTTGTAGTGCAAAAGGAACAATAATAATAATGTCTCACAAATATTCGTATTTTAATGAAACACGAGATGCAAAGTGCATTAGAGTTTTTAAACAATAAAGAAAAAATGGTTTAAAATTGCGAAATAATGTTCTTGGAATATACAATCATAGTACCTATGATAAATATGATAATATACACATTAATAATTATTATGGTATCTGTTTAAATACTTATTTTTGGTTCTATATAATACACACACTACAATTATTGCGCCAAAGCTATATGCATACAGTAACAATTATATATAAATAAAACCATAATGTGGAGCATATGGACTCTTAATGGAGTTTATCGCAACATAAATTGTTTCTATGAAAATTCTTTATTATACAGTTGCTCAGCCTCTCTTTTTCGAAAAGAGCAGGAATACAAGGATAGGGCAGGACTAGTGGTTAGCTAATCGCTCCCGTTACATCTCCTTTTAAGAATTGGATATGCGGGAGGGAGTTTTAGACATATGAGGCAACTGTATTTTCGAATAGAAATCTATCAATAGATTTAAAAATCATTTTATGACCTCAACCGAAGCCAACGACGTTGACCACTCAATTCATATAAAATAATATAGGTATTTATACATTCAGTAAAAAAAAGTTTTGAATGAAAGTGACATTAATGATTTGATGTAAAGGCAAAATTTAAATTTTATGTCAGTTATTATTTGAGAGTAAATTAGTTTATTTTGTTTTTGTAATAATATACTCTAAGTTACATAATAATGAAATAAAAATAATTTAAATTATAAATTATCAAGATTACTAATTAATAAAATAATAGTATTTACTACATTGAAAACGTAACACATTATTTAATATTCATTAATATTTAAGTATATAAAATTTTAGCATATTTTTATTTTTCTTTAAAATACAATACATACAAAATATGTATTCTTTTTACTCCGTGCGCAATTATCATGAATGCATTTGTCTTTTCTGCATTTGCATTGTGTGTATATGTTTCATCAATGCGTTAACATAATAATTGAATTATTACCAACTGTATTTTGCGTCTGATTAAATATTTTGTTATGGTGCGTTGTATTTTGTATTTGTGTTGGTGTATATTTAATTCACTTGTATAATAATAATACAGGGGCTCCCAGCCTTTAAGTACATTATTATATCAATTATCAAAATATATTAAATATACTAAAAATTATTATATCATTCTCAAAGTCAGTATGATCTTTGGCATTGCATTTCATTGGCCAGTGCTTCATAATAAGGAGAGCTTGATGATATTCCTGTCAGTAAACAATCATAAAGATGCATCCAGTGTTTAGCAGAGCAGCCAGACAACATAAACATTTCGACTTATGCAGACAAATTCGAATAACATTTTTATCAAATGAGTATTTTATAAAGTTGAGAAAATGAAATTGAAGTAATAAATAATCTGTCACGGTAATTCTACACCGATTTCTATAGAATTGCCGCGATAAATTTGTGAGCGCCGAGCGCACACAAATCGGTGAGCGGGCGCCATGTCCGCCGGCACGGGCTTGAGAATCTCTGGTATAATACATACCTATTAGTTCATATTAGTAAATTTTATGAAGAAACATACCTTGTTTTTCAATCGTTACACTATTACATCATGGTACCAAAACTGGTTTTTGGAAAATAGTTAAAACGTATATTTCGGTTTAAACCGGTTAACCGGTTTTTTCGTCAGAAAAAAACCGAAAACCGGTTAGTCTTTTTGGGCGGTTAATTGGAAGCCCTACTTGTATCTGTCTTCTAACTAAATATTTTCTTCTTCAGCCGATATGCGTAAGTCCAATATGCATGAGAGAGCCTATACCTAGTTCTGTTAATACGTCTTGCTGGAGCACATTGTAGGCCATACGTATTTTTGTTTTAAATTATTGTTTTCAGGATTCCACTTCATCACAAAATTATCCTGTTATAAGATCTTTAAAATGAAGAATAATGGTCAATCAATATAGGCAATTTTTAATAAAAATGTATTGCTATTTACAAAGCGCTTTATCTTCCACGGGGTGTGAAAATTGTGAAAATTGTGAAATTCTCATTTCCCGCGAGGCTGACAAAATGGCCGGGACGTCCCTGCTTACAATGCAAGAACATGTCTGGCTTTTTTGCGTTACAATTCGTCTCCCCTTATTCGCCAAGAAAGCGTTTTAACTTGCCCCCGGAACTGCCTCTAGCCCCACCCTCCCCCCGGCCAATGAAACCACCTGTAATTACTTGAAGGACGCCGATAAACCTTTTTTTAATGTTTTTTACGCACACATATATAGGTACTTCCATACCGCTCAATGTACAATATGTTCGGAAACCATTTGCCTCATTTTTTTAACCATAGAGAATGAGTAATATATGATTTCACCTTTTTTAAATGACGGAGATGTTATCATCCAAAATGTATGAAAAGCTACTAGTGTCAGGTAATGAGTATTACTAACTGATCTGTAAATTGTTTAAATTCAAAACTAATAACAATATTCCATAAAACATTTTTCGCAATAACCTATATATTTATTTTAACCACACACATATTTATCTGTCTCTACGTTTGTAACGGACATCACAAAACAGCTTGCCAACGATTTACTATGTTCAGACAGAGAGGACTGTGAGTTTTGAGCGAATGTTGACAGGTGGCTCTGCAATCTGGTGTATAATAATACTTATAACGGATCACAGCATTTCTTGGAGACACGGACATGGTCATGACTCATGACCTTGTTTCTTTTTTTATGTCAATGTTAGATGCTAACTCGTAGTTTATATTTAATTTTATTATATGTTATCTTTTCATTTTTAATCATTTTTCTTTTGATTTATTTTTTGTTGAAGAAGTGGTATGTTATTTGCAAACTGATATATGAAAATAAGGTGCTTTGGTGTCAGTGATATTAAATACTTTCGATAATTAGATTATTTTATTTTTCTTTTAAAATTTGAATTACTTATATTTTTTTTATGTTGTATATTATGTTTCATTCACAAGAAAATATCCACTCTATACTTATTATAAATGTTCGGCATACCAGTCTCCTCGCGTTAAAATTTAATAGAAATTCTAAATACTAAGCTATAGAGTTTTCATGAATGCATATAATTTATATTTAATTAAAAAAAAAACTATTGATAATATGGTTTGCATTATGAAAATAATACCGGAAACCAATTTATGATATTTATTATTTAATCAATATAAATTACAACACGAACATTTTTTATATATCATGAGCACCAATACAAGTTATTTAATAAAATATATATTCCAAAAAATATGTTAGCAAGTTTATAGTAAACTAAGAAATAAACTGAAAATTAAAATTCATTTTAAAAGAATCGTAAAATACCTGTTGGATTCAACCAATCGGCTGGAAGTGACTAAAATGAAACTCCGAACAGACTCTACACTCGTATTATAAGTTCGCATTATAACGAGGAAAAAAATATTAATAGAGTTTTCTTAATTCTACTTGCCTTTGTTTTCGTGCTGTATTGTTTTATCAATAATGTTTCTTTTTGACAGCAATACCACCGCGACAGTTGACTCACGACATTTATATTTAATGGTTTTGCTCTCACTGCTGTGAAAGATAATAGAATAGATAAGATTGTTTTCTTCACCAGGATGATTTCTTATGTATCTCCTTTTATGACTTCGAAAATAAAATCGCCGCTTGCATAAAACATACCATAATGTCATTCAAAATCATTTTAATGAGAAAAAGATAATATTTATCCCAAGTAACTGTTTTTTTTTTTTTTTTTTTTTTCCATGTCCGCTCCCAATGTGGAGCATATGGTCTCCTAATGGAGGTATCTTGACAGATTTATTTCTACGAGAACTGCTTGTCACTCAGTTGCTCAACCTCTCTTTTCTTTTTCGAAGAGAGTAGGGATAGAAGGATAGGGCTATGATAGGACTAGTGGTTAGCTAATCGCTCTCGTTACGCCCCGTGAGGATGGGATTGGTGGGAGGGAGGACTCAGACTACGAACAGAAATCCATAAATCGATTGAAAGATCAATCTATGAAAACCGTCCGCACCGGGAATTGAACCCGAGACATCCGTAACCGTAGCCAGCGACGAAACCAACTGCGCCACGGACGCCGACTGTTTTTTACCATAACTAAATTTTGTATTGGTCGATCGATGCGTATGGCAATATTTATTAACTTAAATAGATATTTCCAATATTTTGAAAGTTAATGGTGTTACAAATGTTTAACAAAGTTTTATTAAAACGAAGGACAAATGCGTTCTGCAGTAAATATCGATGAGCTTATTTGGTGATGAAAGATCAGTACTTTTACCATAAAAGAACCGATTACAATTCAGTCTATCTGATTTTACAAAGAAAGTGATTTTGTAGTAATAATATATACTATAAGAAGAGAGTCTTAGCCAATAGCTTTACGCCTTGTTTTAAGGGCATCATAAATCGATTGCAAATCAGTGTATGCAAATATCGATTCGAAAATAATACATAACCTTGATAGCGAAACCGAATATGAATGAAATCATTTTTTTATAGTTGAATATTAATTTTCAAAAAAGACTTAAGAAGAGCTGTCAATCTATAGTAATAATGTAGAATGTACAGTTATATAGCGGATTTGGTCATGATTTGTTAAAATTCTACGTGTGGAGTGTGTAACACAAAATAATCTCTAAATTACTTGTAATTATCTAACGTCTTTTTAATTTAGCTGACCAAGAATTGAATGTAAATAAATATGTTAAATTATAATTGAAATTACATCGCGTGATTGTCACAATTGCGGATAATAAAATAGGTAACGTTTACAAAATATTCTTTTGATGTAACATGTCCGTTATTTCGATCAATGCGCTGCGCCTTTCTTCGAATGCCTCGTATCTCCTTATCATATCTGTCGAAACATCCGCGCTTTCATACGGGCGAGATCGTATCAGCGATGGCTTTGAAAAAAGTGGCCGAAAAACCTTGAGAAATTCTCCTCCGTGTAGAACAAGAAAGTTTAGTCACTGCTGACAGCGTACTGTAGTCAGTGTAGCCAGTATTGATTTTTAGTTTCCCTCAAGACGTACCGGCCCCTCTCACCCCCTCGACTCGCGCCTTATGAAAGTTCCCTCTGTTGGTGTGAGGGGAAAATTTTCTTTCGAACTGAAAAAAACAGATGGTGCTGTGTCGTGTGGATGCTTTTATTTGAAATTAGTTGCCCAGCACACGGACCTACTATTATGTTTGTTTAAAAAATAAACATACATACTGAATATTATAAAGTGCGTGCAATGTTATAAGATCCACAAATATACACCAGATTCTTATTTTTATGAGTTATTTTAACAGATTACATTTAACTGTGTACAAAGTGCAATTTTATCCAAATCGAATGCAAAAAAACCGACTCTTATACAAATGAATAGTTTTTTTTATTTCGAATACTGGGAATTATCTGCTTAAAAACAATAATAAAGTTTAAAATTTTTATATATTGGCAGTAAATCATAGTTTGTTTCGTTGCTCAGAATAATTGGTTTGGTACAATCGGTGCTTTTCCTTTTATTGATCACAGTATAGTAGTTAACGTACTTGAATATTATCCTCGTGTATAATAAACCAATAATAGGATAAAATAACAAAGTATTTAGTTCTACAGAATTTTATTGGGTAGTTGATAGCTATTTCGGCTTGACGCCATCGTCAGAACTAGAATAGTTCTAACTATAAAGAGATAGTTCTGACGATGGCGTCAAGCCGAAATAGCTATCAACTACCCAATAAAATTCTGTAGAACTAAATACTTTGTTATTTTATTCTATTACAATCAAGTTCTACCAAGTAAATGCCAATTCAATCAATATAATAAACCAGTTTATTTGTATGCCAATTTCACTCTCTATTAGTAGTCTGCATGGGTTCGAGCTTGGCCCGGTCCAGGCCGGGCTCAGGCGGGTAAAGACAATTCAGATTTGGGATCGGGCCGGACCCGGGTAAGGAATCCAAATTTAAAAAAATATTTCGTACCATGTTCGGGTCATGAGTCAGCCATAAGACAATAGTATTCGTAACTTAAATAATTTATTCACATGTGCTATTAATATCATTGGAAGTATAAAAAAAGTATTTGTCAATTATTAAAAATATTTAAAAAAATCGCGCTTTTTTCGGGCTGAGAAAAATAAATCTGGGCTTCGGGTCTTGTTCGGGTAACAAGTGTAATATTGAGACTCGTGCTCGGGCCGGGCCGGGCCTGAAGATGACGGGCTCGGACCGGGTAATTTTATGAAATTTCGGCCCGTGCAGACCTCTATTCTCTATACAAAACATATGGATATCTTAAGAAATATTTCAACAGGGGGTATATAGAGAGAACGATTTGTAAGCCAGTTATTCAATCTAACCATGGGATTGGGAGAGTAATAGTTGATGGCTTGTCGTTTTTTCTTTATACTACTGTATATTGTACATCTAAAAAATAATCGTGCCTCCGTACTACTATAATTGAACATTATTGTCCGGTACAACTGATCAAGATGAAATCCTACTCTATTTTTTCATACTTCAGTTTTATGTCGAGGGGAAATACATTATTTTACTTGTTAATGCACTATGAAAGGCGGCTACATACATATGACGGGAGGTGGAGGGTTAACTAAGCTGACAAAGGTATATTGCTCTTTGTTTTTGTTGTTTTTTTTTAAGTAGAAAGTGTTCTTCTCAATGTCAAAAGGAATTACGTACGCTTAAGTCAATATAAGTCAAATTCATACAATTAAAATATATCATTTGAATACATTATATGTACTAAAACTATGTTGTTTTTTAACTTCTTTTATTTCCAATACCGTTTAATTGTATTAGTAAGAATCTCATAATTATGAGCGCACTATACTGGATAGCAATACTGTTTTTGACATAACTTCGATAAGGAAAGCAAACGCTATGGGATGGTATCATTTTGTTGGTACAAAGCAAAGCTTGTGTACAACTTGCCGATCATATGGGTAACTCTCTACTATACTTTCTCTATCAATATAAAAATTAAATTATCGTAATCACTATTTTAAATACAATTTGATTATGTTTTTTTTAATGCAACTGTATAAATATGTATTCCAACTTAACCTAACCTAACTGATACTAACATATTTTTCACTTATAAGGTGTTAACTGTTAATTCTTGATGGAAAGACATTATATTTAAAGAAATAAAACTCAATTCATTTGCAATACTTACTTCCACATGTTCATAATGATCATTATAAACATGTGGAAGTTGTACAAATAAATTGTGTTTTATTTTTTAAATTATAACATATTTTTCTTTATATTTATAATTCGACGGTGTTTTGACCAATTGGTTTAACCCTCAAAATTGAAACTGTTCAGGAGAGAGTAAAAGCTGTTTTTATCGAAAACATTATATGGTGAGTTGCGTTATGAATCTTTGAAATGCACCCTGTAAAATCTCATGTTTGCAGATACGGGATTATAAGTAGGGAGTGTTGATATAATAGTGGCTTATATCAAGTAGCCGGGTCAGAATTTTTAAACCTAAAACCAATGTAAAATGATGTTTCATTTCCAAAAAGTGGTCAATTTATTTTTCTAATTTACATCATTTGGCCGAGACCTGCTCTGTTGTCTTTGAAATAAGATATAATCATTAACTCATTTTCGTATTTATTGAGGGCTACATCAATTGGCCAAAACACTGTCGATATGGTACCTGTTTTGTATGACATGAATCATTGTCAACTTTTCGATAGATAACGCAAAAATATGTCCAAAATTTAGGAAAAGTTTTTTCTGTGTGTTGAAATCATACTCTGATGTTTTTTAATGCTATTCTTTAATAAATTAGCAATGGATTCCTTAAACTTGTACTATAAAATATTTAATCAATTTTAATATAATGTAAACATGGCTCTTAGATTGGTCTTTATAAATTTATTGTTACACTGAGTGTGGTCATATTGCATGTGAGTGGATCGGTAACAGGACTAAACAGAACATGACGAAACAGAACGGGAAAAAACAGAACAATTCGAAGATAATATTTTTGTCGTATCTATTATTTATTGAACATATATGATTATAGAAATGAGTGACTTCTCATCAAGCTTATCTCGTATGATTGTCCGATTTTCAAAATTTTTGGCAAATCAGATATTTTTTTCCAAACAAATTTAAAAATATTTAAAAAAAAAAGTGTCTTGTATTATATGAAATAAACAGTATTGTCATTTGCAAATATTTGTGTTTAATATCTACAATAAACATGTTCTTATTGCACATTAGAGTTTATTACACTTTTTTTAATTTTTATAAATTACTAAACATTATATAAATTAATAAATGTATTATTTATTTCTTATATGTTCAATAAATAATAGATACAACAAAAATATTATTTTTAAATTGTTCTGTTTTTTCCTGTTCTGTTTAGTCATGGAACCGAGTGGATCACATACAATTGGATATTCAAATGAATAGCATTTACCAAAAAAACATGTACCTATAGAAACATGTTATGCTATTATCAATATTATATACTGACGGATAGACAGGGAGATAAATCAAGACATATATATATATATATATATATATATTATATGTTATAATAATATACAATGCCAGCAAGAATAATTCACAATCCGACATATAATTCAAAATAGTAATATCATTTCATAAGATATTACATGATTTTATTTTATTCCATGAAATATATATTGAGCTTCCCTGAAGAAGGCAACGGCTCTATTATAAAGCAATAGTCTGGGCCGTATGTGGCCAGTTTGGCTAAAACCGAAAACATTTGTTGTCGGGACTGCCCTCCATGTTTTTCGACTTGCGTAGGCATCTTTTGGCGTAACTGAAAATCAATCAGCGTCAAACTGTCAGTCGGGACCTTAACTAAAGCCTCGCTGCCATTTTTCCGCGGCGTGTGTGGGATGTTCTTCGTGTGCTTATGTTTCCCATGTTCTATTTCCATTCTCTAGCTATTTTTTTTACGTTTGGGAACTGCGGCGCAAAAAAGTGCCAAGTCACATTTCTTAGTAATTTTTCAAACGATATAAAAGAGGCGCGAATAAACAAAATATTCATGATAATCAGTAGTTCTCAACCTATCAGCATTTTGTTTTTATAATGAGGTAATACAGGGATTTTTCACGCGTTTTTTTTTCAAATTTTTGTACATTTTAACTAGGTTTATTAAGGAATTGTTTTATGAATTTAAAATTGTAAAACATGTCTTATGATTTAAAGTACGTTGTATTTGCTTAAGTTTCACAATGACACTATGCAAATGTTACAAGGTGTACTGTAACACAAATACGTGTGATATTAATTCAATTGCAAAAAAATAGTACATGTTTTTTATGACAAAGTTTTGAAGATTTCGCCTCCCGAGACGAATTTGAATCCTAATTATGTTATTACAAGCAGTAAATTTGCAATAAAACTATTGGTAAAAACACGAATCAAATTACAATGACGTTGTCTTATTACCTTTATACCACTACGCCACATTTCAGATTCGGTAGGTAACCTTTGGACTTCGATAAAAATGAATATATTGGTTTAAAAAATCAATTTCGGTAAATATCCATTTGAGGTTCATGGAACGATAGTGATACAAAAGCCTCAGATCACGGGGTTCCAAACGTTTTGGTTCTAAGCTATATTTAATAATGGCGTTTCTTTTTTACTCTATCGTTAGATATTCATAGTTGAATAATTGTCAACAAATCAACTTTAAATTGGTTAAAACTTTGTTCAATTAAAAAATGCGATAGAAACCATGAGTAATTTCTTTTCTTTATTGTTTGATATAGTACTAAACTAAGTTATTTAACAAAAATCTCCGCTTAAGGACGCCACCGGAGCCTAATCAGCTATAAACAGGATATGGTTAGTAGAACAGTATTATAAAGAATATTTTAATCAATTGAGAAGTTTCCAAAATTCCAGCATACTAGATTTTACCTGTAGCGCGATTTTTTGTAAAAAAACATTTAAGTATCAATTTTCTCAATAAATGTCATTGTCAGAGAAATTCATACAGTCAGCTTAACATTTAAGCCAAACACATGCCATTTACAAGATTCTGCTAGTTTCATGAGGTCGATTCTTCGATTTGATTGTTGAAAATGCAATCTCGTGGCGATTTGTAGTATATATTCAAATAAATATTTATAGAACACTAAATTAATGTAAGCACACTAACATTTAGATATTGAGTTATTTATATTATATAATTTAAGACATCAACTGAGCGTCAATTCGAGTCCATTCGTGCGCTCGAATGCCTGAAGATGCCAAAAGGCGAAACCCAGGTCGTTAGTGACAAAATGCATGGAAGTGTACAAAATCTCAATAATTCAAATTTATTTACATTAATAGGGATACATGGAAACGTAAAACTTTAGCATTTTTTCATAAAACATTTGGCAGCCGTATCAATTTTTTGCGCACAAATGGACTCGAACTTTGATATTGAACTTCCATCAAGCACCCTCAGTCGATGTCTTAAATTATATCTTAAATAATATTTATGTATTTAGCTACTGACGTGCCGAGCAGCTATAGGAAAATAATTGTTGCGAAACTGTATTGAGATAAATTAAAAATATTTATTACATTTTTGTTGTAGTGTAGTAATGGTAGAATGGTCGGCAACGTTTTGAGAGACTGGGTAAAAAATTTCAATTTCATTTGATTAGTGGGTAAAAGTTTTAAATATTTTTTTACTATTTAAAGTATATATATATATTACATGTAGGTGTGTGTAAATAAAAAATTATTTTATAAAAACATATAAACATACAAAACGTAATATTTTAAAATATAATAATTTTATTAGTGGCTTCCTTGGTTTTGAATGTTTTTTGAACGCTTTTCAATATTTGACATATTTATGTAGTTGACTTAAGTCGAACACAAGAATCAAGATTTTCTGGTATTAGTCTATTTCGCAAAGTATTCTGGACACATTTCATTTGAGAAAATGTTTGAGGTAATAGAGAAAATACAATTTTTTTAAGCATGAAATTTTTTGTGGTATTGACGCCCAGCATGATGAAATTGGATTCATCTGATCGTGTTCCGTGTTTTCAAGATGCTAGTGAGGATCTTTAAATTTATTCATCCCTAGAACTGAATTGAAATCCAAAGTATTCTTATTCCAGATTATTTATTCCAAGATATTCAAAATATTTAAGCTCAAGCTCATTTAAACTCATCTTATTCGGTTTTATAATGCAGCTAAACATTGAACCATACGTCATTAAATCTTCAAATCGTCAGACGTTCAGTAAATTACTTAAAATTAATAATTGATATAAAAAAATTATTAGTCATTCATTTTAACATTTTTTAATTACTGGTATTTTCAATAAATAAACAATTTTATAAAAAAATATTGTCACATTTTCAAAATTCAATGTAATTCAATTACCCACTACAACATTTGTGGGTAGTAGTTTGCCAACCACTGGTCTAATCAATATTTCGTCACATTTAGTAACACACGTTGCAAACTAGAGAAACAGTCTTTAATAATATTAATTTCCGAAATTAATGATGCACAAGTAAATATATATTATTATGTAAGGAGAGAATTGTTGATATAAATATGACATATTTTATTTTTTCTTTCGTGTGAAATAATCAATTCAAAACTCATAATTATTGTTGCTTCCAATCCTACAAAATATGATCATAAAATAAAAAAACGTGCAAGCGAAATTTTCGTACGTACCATGTTGCCAAACCAGCTCTGATGCAAACTGTATTTTCACTATTTAAATCATAAAAAACTTTGGTGATATGATAGTAATTGTGTGATCCGTTGGTGAAACAGTAATTTTTATATTTGTTATATTATTGGTTTAACGAAAATCGTTATGTGAAATATCAGTGATAAGTCTGCCAATGACCCAGAGAGGACGTTTTACTTTTACGTTGTATGGATTGTTTAATGGTAAGACAGTTTCAATTTTGCTGCATTATGTAAACAAAATGTTTTTCATCTTGAGGACAGAATATCACTCAAGAAGCTCTTTGTTATTATAATATTAATATTATATTTCATAGAAACCAGATGTATTATATACCGATTTGTAAAATTTTAAATATCTACAAAACCTGTTGATTGAACTGAGAGAAATTGGTAGAACCCGATTATAATAGGATAAAATATCAAAGTATTCAGTTCCACTAGTAGATCCTATTAAAAAATGATGTTTTAGCATTGTTCACTCTTCAAAGATATCTTGTTCATTTTTACATTAGCAAGCTGGGTTTCCATCCAACCGTAGAAGTTTCACCGTAAACTTTTTTTAATCTTTACTTTTATTTCTACAAAAAATGTATTTGTCGTGCCTTTAGCAGAGGTCAATAATGCTTTTGCTTTCATCCATACCCTTGAGGTTGTGAATGTTAACAAGTGTAATGATTTATTTTCTGTAAGCATGTTGGAAGATTCTATTGTTTTAAAAATGATATTATTAAGAATGACAACTATCAATAATTATTTCTTGTAAATTTTCGAATAATTCTGTTTTTCTATTCACGGGTTAGCCAAAGGAAATATTACCAATTCCCAACACTATAACTTGAGAACCATGCATGACGTCATGACAGGTTTTTGTAGAAAAAAAATACACATTTCTTCCTTTCTACAATGACATATTAAATTAAACTTATCCTCGATTTTTAAGCCCTCAAGAGCATGCACTAAAATTAAAGTTTTGTTAAAGATATGAAGACTGTCATTGTCAGTATAATACAATAATACTATAATTTTCTTCATATAAAATAGCATCTTAAAAAATCCAAATTTTCATTTCATTCAACAAATTTATCAGTTTCTGTGTTTAAAGATCTATGCCTGCCACAGGTGGGCTGCAACACATCAAAAAAAATGGTTAATTATTTCCTGTATGAGATAGCTCATTGCTGGTCCTTGGTATAAAATTTGTGACCATTCCAATTAAGGCATTGACTGCGGGCCACGCGCATACGCATCGTATTAACGTACAAAATAATCCCATCAGCAGCCGCCGTGTTAATAATCAAATAATAGAAATGCAGTTTTTGCCCACTCTTGCTTGATCTATGGTGCTTTTTCTTGTGTGTTAATGTTAATAATTTGACTCATCATTTAGAGTAATATATAATATCAAATATTTCTGTTGATTAACTGAACTTTGCTGAATTTTGCTATGATATAAAAAACCTTTTCATATGTATTGGCATTTACTTGGTGGAACTCCATTATAATAGGATAAAACAACAAACTAGTAAGTTCTAAAACATTTTATTATGTAGTTGATAGCTATTTCGGCTTGACGCCATCGTCAGGTTAGTTCTGAAATGTTATTTTATCCTATCAGTTTTTATATGTACTTTCCTAAGATATCACATTTGAAAATTGAAAAGAGGGCTTTGAATATATGACTATTTAATAATAAAATTTCAGCCTAAAATGTTTACATAAAAATTTGAAACACAGAAACTAAATAACAAATTAATAAACGATCAGATGTATATCGATAATGGCTTGACGCATCTTGCCATGTGTTCGTTTATATCTTGCATAAACAACTTAGTGTCTCTCGAAAATTCGATAAAACATTACCAAGTGAGTTGCTGTCAATTTTGTGAAAAATCCTGCATATTAAAGTGTTGTAAAACGTCAATTTGATTTGATTATTAATTCCACGATTTCTATAAAAAATATCATTCATTTCATGAAGTAGAAACTTGATACATTGTATCATGGTGGATTAACCTCATCAAGGTTGTGATTATAGAAATTTTTATTATGTTTATGTTACATTGCATGCCGAAAATTATCTGGTATGGTTGGTATGATTAAACTCAGAAAATAAGTCAACAGATTAATACATGTTCAGTGTGTCAGGGATTAAAAAAATAAAACAAGGTCATTTATAATCAAGTTTTCATTTATGTTTTGACTAAATATATTATAAAAATCAATGTCATCAATATAAATACACAGTTATAACTCCATCTTTATCTCAGACGAGATAACTTCTTCTCGAATATCTTAACAAAACACTAAAAATTAAATAATATTAAAATATCTGTTAATAAAGTTATTACATACATTATAAGCATAATCGCGTCACACTCAATTACTCATTAGTTCCATTTATATAACAACTTTCATTAAATTCAACAATATAGCCCCATTATTCAATAACTTAATTTAATAATAACCATTTTCAATCTTCACAAAGAAAAACATGGCCTTTTTTAAAAATTATAAACCAATAAATACAATAAAAATAAAATCAAAAGGAATAAAAATTACAAAAGAAATTGATTTATAATTAGGACTTGGTTCTGGCAAAACAGAAATCTGAAGTACAAGTGAAGTAAATCAATTACATCATCAATATAATAATTGTCGAGCAAGAAATACACACGAATCTGGTTAAAAGATTGATACTATTTAAAAAAATCTCTTAATTTCACTTCAATTGCATTTCTGTACGTTTTTGAAAATTTTAATTTCAATGAATTAGCTTATTATTACATATTTGTAATATGTTTCTTTGTATATTTTTTTTCAATAATATCGTGCATCACTGCCATCTATGGACCAAGACAAGAGCTGAAAAATAAATGTAACATTGGCAGAGAGAATTAATTTATGAATTGTAAAAACAGCTTAAGCTTCAAAAATATTCTGAAGAAACCACATATGGATGGTCTAACGTTGACACCAGACTTTGTTTCTTACCGCGGCTCGTCTCGTTACAACAAATAAACCAGGGAAAACGATAAAAAGAAAATCAATCATCTTGGCTTAGAAGGGATTGAAAAATAAGAGAAGAGTGAAAAAATTCGCTTATATTTCCTTAGTATAAAGTTACATATAAATATATCAGAAGATGACAATATGAGTTGTCAATATTAGACCATCGATATTTTTATAATGGAAATTATATCAAATATCAGTATAAATATATAAAAAGAATAAAATAGGCAAGAAATTTTTACGACTTCAGGAATACTAAATTCAGATAGTAATCAAAGCAGCCGTGACAAGTAAAAAGATAGCTGACAGCAAAACATATTAAAACTAATGAACACATGAACTGTTATTTCAATATAAGTTTATTTGTTTGATTTGTGGTGATGGTAAACCTTAGCGATCTGTTTTATACAGAATATGCCTTTCGCAATTAATATCTTTTTACTTAAAACGGCAGAATAGTAAATAATATTAACTATCTGAATAATCAAAAACTAACTGACCTAATTCAAATTCCGTTAATAAAATTTACATTCCAGAAAATAATTAAATCTCTTCTAAAGGAAGATTTAACACAATAATGATATTATCTAGATTGATAGAGGGATTTCGTACATTTTAAAGCACAGTAGAAGTATTATAGTTTTATCAGCTGAACACATTTTTATAATATCTTTTTAGTTACAGATTATTAATGTGTAAAGATTATAATGATTAGAGCACAAAGATATCATAAAATACTTTTTACAAAATGAATCAGCTTCTTAACAGCAGAGTAGATATTGTTAACAATAAATAAATATAGTTTTTTTGTGTACGAGTATGCCATACTCACTCTTTGACTTATGGCGATCTATTTACATCTTCCTAATCCATCGATATGAAGTGACAGGTAATTTTAAAATTCACATATTTGCTGCAGTGATTGGAAAAAATTACAACTGTTTTTGTCATTGAATTTAAAACAGTGAATATCTACATTTGTAACCGCAATATTTCAAAAAAATTGACACCCATCAATATAAATACAAGTCATCATAATTATATGTCCGATGATATACCTTGCCTTTCACTCATTATCTACAGGGTTATTAAAGTTAAATTAAGTGATGTGGGTTAAGCATATTTACATTCTTTTATGCCTGCGAGAATCTCAAAAGCACCCACTCAAGACTTATTTTGGTTTGATCTCTTTACTCTAATAAACAAAACATCAATCATATCAAATTAAACTTCATAACTGCGAATAATATTTCACTGGTTAAAAGATAATTTCCACAAATTCACCGCCAAATCTATCAAAGATAATCAATGGTTGATAAAAAAAAATGTATTATATATATATATTATAGAAGTAATAATTGCAATGACTGAAGGAATAAAATCAGCTACATTCTGCTTTAGGTGTCCTGTTAAAAAAGCTGATTCACGGCACCAAAGAAATTTCTAAATATTTTAAACACTCATTTTATTCATTTACAAATATTTTTTTAAGTATTATTGAATCACATAGTTTCTAAGACCTCAAAAAATTCGTAAGTAAATCAATCTTTTATTAGATCGTATTAGAATAATTTTATTGTTATTTTAACATCAATGTACAATTATTTCTATGTAGGTGTATTTTATTTATTTATGTTACAAAATAGATTTAATTATCTGGTTCATAAAATACGGTTAAATTCCATTGTATTTTTATCAAAGTTTGAATTCATTTAACTCATAAAGCAATCTAAGTGAAATGTAATGAATGTACAATAAATATTCAACATATTGTTATTTTTAAACAAGAATACCATTTATACTTAGCAATTAACAATGTTTTAATTGTTAAATGAAACTAGTTGTTCCATTCTAAGCTTTGTGTATAAACAACAAAAAAATAAACATGATCGATTGTATTTTTTTTATGAAATTTTGTTGAAAATAATCAACTCTATACATTGTCCTTGTTAAATATCATGATTTCACTACCATAAGATTTATATAAAAATAGTTTTAGTTTTTAATAGTTATATTATTCAATATTACTACTGTTTAAAATGAATAGTTATTACAGGAAATATGTATATATATATATATATCTACTTTGAAAAAAATATTCCTATCTCCTGGTCAATTCTAGGTTTTTTTTTAATATAAATGAAATATTCGACCATTTGAATCTGAGAAATTTAATTCTATCACAAAATTATTTACAAATATATCGTACTTATAGTGGACACATATTATTGAAATATAATACTTATATTAATAGATTATTTTCAAAGAGCATTAAATGCTAAAAATAAAGACACAAAATTGGAAAATGATATTAATAACCACTCGTTTTGATTAATAGTTATGCTATAACAAAAAGAATTCAAAATGCATATGTTTTATTCGGTTGGAATAAAGAAACCATATTCTAATTGACGGTAATGAGTTAAATAATGGTAATTTTTCAACAGTTCTGTTTTCATAAAAAAGAGCATTAAAAAATACACCTTCAAACAGTTATTTTTTAAATGTCATAAAAATAGACTATGGGATTGAAAAAACTTTTTACCGTATTTACGTATCTAATTTAATTGATTTCGTTATAATACATAATAAATACATTCCTTTGTTAAAGATACAATAGGTAATTCTGTGTTTTTTAAAAGGCCGACTTTAATTCATCGTCCAAAGCGTGATACCATTTTTAAGAGCACCTTATAACTTTTATACACCAATATTATTTTACATTACTAGAAACCTTACTGCTATAGATTTTATACGTACAAATAATATTTAAACAAAAGAATAATAATTAACAATAAAGATTATCATAAAACTTAGGATGGATTAAGTCTTGATCGTAAAAAATTAAATAATCATCAAATAAAAAAAAAACGTCAACAGAGAAGCCTGAATTTTAATCATAATTTATTGTACGGTCTCTTTACAGGCGTTGTACTGAATATTATTAAGATGACAGTAATATTTCATATCAAGTAATTATTCTATTAGTATTGCCATCAGCAGAAGTACAATAATGTAAGGAATAGATTGATAAACCTTATAAGTGAGTGCGATAAAATATTTCTAATGAGCCGAAAAACTTTTAGTAATTGGCATAATCCTGAATACTCTCGTGTAACAAACGTTATGGATGAATATGCTGACAATCATTTCTTGCTCCCAATCAACATAAGACAGAAAATAATATAAAGCTTTTACTTGTATTACGATACATAGCATAGATATTTATTTATTCTAGAGGAAGAATAAATTTTATTGAACATGTATGAAGACAATAAAATTGCAAACTTTGAAACTTAGTGTAAATCATGTTCGGTTACTTTGAGACAAAATATTTTGTAGAAACTAATCAATATCTTAAGTATTGATTCTCATCCATTCAGTTTTTATTGGACTAGAAAATTAACCATATGGGGGGGATTAGAATGGTGATAAGGTGAGAAGAATTATGGAAAAATGGGAAATTTTTTCATAATTCATTCAAGAGATTGGATAAGTTAACAGTTAATTCTGTGTTCAAATATGTTATCGCGTCTCAAATGTTTCAGCTCTCATTTCAATATTGCTTAAATAATAATATATTCTTTGCAATATATTTAGTCAAAATAAAAATGTTGGCAAGTAATCAAATTATACTCCGATAATAACATATAAGTAAGATTAATGAAATGTACAAATTAAATTATGTAGATTATTGATTATGTCAACATAAAACTTTAAGATATGTTAAATATTAAAATTATTCCTTCGTGTTAATTTTATTGTGAATTTTTCCTCCAGCAGGCGACTTTAGGGCAGCGTTTATTTTTCTTGCGAATTTTGAATTGTGACTGTAAACCATTATCTGGAAGAAAAATAAAAACAAATTAATACCTGGAAATGTATGGGGGGGAAATGCAAGCATTATAAGCGTTAGAGACAATCTAGAAAAGAGAGAGATTGTTTAAAAAATTTAAGTTATGTTTTACAACTTTAAACCATAGTAAGCCCAATTCAATTTTAATTTATTTTTCGTGTAACATGGTGGCATCTATTGTCAACCGAATCAGTTATAAAACAGAAAACTGTGATTCAAATTTTGAATAAGCCTTGTTTCAACCCACATAATGTAGATATCTACAGCACATATAAAAGACTATTTAATTATGTTATTGTTTATTGTAAGTTAAGATGACAGACAGGAATTGGGCTTCTTTTCTATAGTATAAGATGTGGAAGATGAGATGATCAGAGTCAAAAGATGAAAATAAACAAAGATAATACCGATTTTACTTGAAACAAAGATAGCCCACCACTTTTGGATTAATCAAAACAAAGATGAAGTCCACAGCAATTTCTCTATTAAACCAATCACATACTGTAAATGTTTGATGACAATGAGAGAAGCATGATTTTGTTAAATATGATGTTGGATTGTCAAAAGGTCATTTAGTAGAACGATCAGCATCTCAAGAGTAGAACAAAATATCATTCATCACTCAAAGCGACTTGATTATTACCAATGCTAAGCAATTTACAGTTCAATTTAATATATTAGTTTTTTGGTATTTAATAATTAATAAGTAAAATAATTTTTCCAAAGGCGAAATAGAACAATGGGTTAAAAGTTCATTTTAAATGATATGAGATATCAGAATAAACAAACAATTATTACTTAAAAGTTGTGGATTATGTACTTAGGAGCGTTTCTATTATGACGTGAAGGACCTGTTATGTTCTTACTTCACAGAGTGTAAAAAAGGGCAGACAAAACTTAACAAACGCCCTGCGAAAACACAGAATAAATAAAAAGTGAAACAAAAACCAAGATCCCGCAAGGAAAAATTTCTTTCATCGACATATAATATTTTTGTTAAAATCAAAATATAAACTCACTTGTTAATTTAGAGATCATGAGTGATCATTCACTTAGTCATGGCTTGCTTGGCCCTCCTCTCCCATTTGGCTCTCATTTCGAGAATGCCTTTGAATTGCGGAGATCCGTCTGCCTCTCCGTCGGTTGCTGTATTTTCACTATCACTCCCGACAATTGGCTCATTCGGAGTCTTATCATTCCCGTTTTGACTGATTGAGATTTGCTTATCGTTACTAATTGGCTTACTAGCGATGGGTGCAGACGTTTTATTTTCTGTCGGGGAAGCAAAAGATGACTTTCTATATGGCGCTTTAGCAATAATGGGATCTTTAACTAATGGATTTTCATCGATTTTGATCTGATTGCTCCAGGGCCTCTTTGGCAGGGAAGACGTATCAACGGGATACTGCGCTATTTCTATTTTATTGTTGACTGTTTTGACACTGTCATCGTTGATCGCATCGGGGAACGTTCGGTTCCTGAATCGCTTTTCAGGTGTCGAGTCGGATATTTCTTTTTTATAATTATTAGCAGTTTCGATTTTATTTTCAGTTTTCGTATTGCACGTTTGAGACAGCGGAGTATTTGCACTAGCGCTCCTCTGATATCCCCCAAAACTGAAAGTGGACGCAGGCCTCGCCGGTTGCAGATTGACTGCATTATTAACGGAGACAGGATTGGAATCTATTAACTTCTTAGGCATCCGTTGGGCTTGCATCAGTTCGGCGGTTTCCGTACTATGCTTTTTGTAATCGATCAAACCCTTTCCTCCTTTCAACTGAGATGCATCTGTCATAATATTATCGCTCACAGAATTTGCATTCGATCTCCTCCTTTCATCTTTGGGTGAATCCGCTTCATTTTCTTTATCGCTATCCCTCGATCTGGTCATCAAATTAAAATCATATTTGCTGTTCTTCTTTGAGTCATCGCCGATTTCTTCTCTGTTTTCAGTATTCTCGCCGTTTCCCATCTTGAGAAAATCTTGAGTGAACGCATCCGTCTCGCTGTCTTTTAATTTTAAAGATCTACGAGCGAAAACTTTCATCAACTCAGGTTCGTCGTCTTTCTTGCCAGTTCTGATGGAACCCATGGATTTTTTACGGAGGATGACTGCCGATTCGAGATTACAATCGTCGGACGAAGAAGAAGATCTATCGGTCCTCATATTCTGTTCAACGAGCAATTCGTGAGATGACATGCGTTTCAAATTTTGACTATTCTTTTCCACTGACATTGCGTCTAACGCTTTAGTGTCGGTACCAATCGCAGGCGTCGACTGGCGCTTCAATGATTCAACGTTTGTCTCAATATAATCAAAAGTTCCAGATTTTTTCTTAATGAAGTTTTTGTGAGCCGTAGGACTGGGGGGAGGTAAGGCAGCGGCGACAACATTGGATTTTCTCAAATTCAGACTGGTCGGAACCGCCGGTTTGTTTTCAGTATTAGTTTTGGTATATGCAAAAGTAGTTTGCGTTGAAGAATTATTATCCCCTGACAAAAGCTCAGTGCTTCTATTTAGAAGAGTTTGTGAACCCGCTTTCTTTAGCGGGACATGGAACACATTGTTATTTTGGACATAATTTGTAGTGGTATCGGTTTTTTCTAATATCTCCACATCTTCAGAGCTGAACTTTCTCTGCGGTTTCACTGGCTCTTTCATTTCAAGTATTATGTTTTTATCGGAGGATTCAGATTTTTTCAACTCGTGGCCATTTACCTTTTCCGATTTCTTTGGCTCATAAGAAACGCTTCTTTCAATATTATCAGGCCGCTTTGAAGAGACTTGAGTATTATTGGACGAGACTTCTGTTACTTTATCGGATTTGACAGGTGCTTTCGATTTAATCTCAGAAGTAGCTGAAGTAGTAGGGTTTGTAGAAAGGACTACGTTTGTTACAGGTTTCTGATCGACTTTATTCAGCTGTATTTTCATGAATTCTGGAACAGCCGTTGTTGTTGGACTAACTTTATCGAAGCTTTTTACATCTTTTTGAATGATTTGCACAGTAGGACTCGATTTAGTAACACTAGTTGGTGCCGTGAAATCAAAGGTCTTGCTCATTTTAGCAGATTCTGGAGTTTTAAGAGCAGATGATGCAAGATTGCCATCAAAGTTTAAAACAGTGACAGAAATGTGATTTTCCGAACTTTGAACATTACTAGATTTCAGTAAAGAATTTCTATGAAAACTTTCCGTATCAGTAATAGATTCTGTAGCCAAAAGTTTAGAATTAAAGCTAACACTTCCAACAACATCTGAAACTGTCGATTGATTGACATATATTTTATTATTTGATATACTCTCGTTCGAAAGTGCTTTTCTACTCGAATCGGTAGTTTTCTCAGAGAAACTCTTAACGCTATCCAAAGAACTAGACTTCAAAGCGATACAGTTTAAAGGTTTCGGAGAGCCAATTATACTATCAATGTTGGCTTCGATTCTCGATATGTCGGTGTCTCTGGTCTTTGATGTTCGAGAGGAAATGTTCTTACTGTAGTGTGTCATTTTAACATGCTTCTGATACATATTCACCTTGATCTCTTCCAAGCTGTCACTGACAATCATGAGATTTTCTTTAGTGATATCGCCCAATGCGGGCACAGGAAATACTCCACTATCTGTAAAATGTAAGTCTCCCGGAACAGAGATGGGTTTATATGAAAAGCTCATGAGGGAGTCAGTCCCGAGTTCTAGAGATGACGGGTCCGAAGCATCCTTTAAATGCGTCTTGTATGTTGATTCCCAGCTGTCGACGGACGATTCAGATATACCAAACATCGGCGGTAAACTCGGCATGTCTTGCTGGGACGCCATAGGAATAATATCAGAATTGAGTCTAAAGCTGTGGGACTTTATGACCGGGTTTCTATTGGTGACCGAATCAGGGAATGATAAATCGCTATCAGTATCCAATTGACTACCCATTTGAGTGATTTTCTGCTGGTATGAGCTCAGACCGGCAATTTTCGGTCTAGATTTTGATTGCTCCGTATCAAACTCGCCACCTTTCAGTTGGTTGGGGTATTCAAAGTATCTAGTCTCATAGTCTGATTTAGAATTTCTTAGAGATTGCGGATCCAATGATCCTTGGGAACTAGATTTAAGATCGGTGATCGGATCGTAGTTATGCGGCCAAACAGTCCGAGGAGGTGACACGGAATACGACATAGGTTTAGGACTATTGTCAGATTGTTTTCCTGGATGACTTATACCTGAAGAACTGAATCCGAAAACACTATCGGAGGACATTTTGATCTTTGGTGAAATAGCATGAGGAAATTGAAAATCTTCACTGGGAGTCAATAACTTAGATGTGGAGTTTCCATTCTTTGAAAATTTAGAGCCATTAACCACATCTTTAGAAGGATATACTTTTCCTTGATTGATAGATGGGAAAAAGCTTTTCGTTTCTTGTGACGTTGTTCTGGGTAAAAGTGGAGGTTTTCTCTGAGGTTCAGGACTGACAGGTATATCTAAAGGTTCCATTCTTTGCCGAGATCTTGATGGATTTCCTCCGCCGATTTTCGAAACATTCTCTGAACTCAGTCTTCGTATATTAACATCTTCTTTGACTTTCAAATTGTTCTGAGTGAACTGAACATCTGAAGATAACTTTTCTCTCTCCGTGAAATGTTTGAAGTCATTCAAATATTCTGTCGTAGACCCTTTAGAAAAGCTACTGATAGATTCTTGGATCATTGGATCGTTGACGTAACCTCCTCGGGGGTCTATCCTCTTGTGGCTTTGGTTGGCGAAGACTTTCTGACCGACAGACTTGTGAGCATTTTGATCAGAGCACATCATCTTCTGTTGCCGAACCACCACATGCTCATTGACACTGGATTTCACCGTACTACTACTCATTGTGTGCTCATTGCTGTAACTTCTATAAGACTGTTCTTTAGCTTGCTGTTGTTTTTTGCTCTCTTCAACAATATGGTCTTCTCTATCGCTAGCGTTATCTTTCTTATTCTTTTTCCCACTTTTACGTAAAAGGAAACGGCCGAAGAATGATTCTTCTTTTTTACTCGAATGTTTCTCAGTTGTTTCTTCTTCTTGGTGGTGCTTATTCTTACCGTGTTTTTCATTGTGATGATGCGGTAAGTTATCTTGTCTTTCTATTCTATCAGATGATTTCTCATTACTCTTACGCTGCTTAATTTCAGGTTTAGCAGACTCAAAATTACCACTCGAAAGTAGTTCTTCTTCTTCACCTACGGACCCGTAACGTTTTTGAAGTTCTCCGGCTAATACATTGGTGAATTTCATATCCACGCTCTTATACATAGAAGCACCTTGACTGGAACTTTGATGAGTGAGGTTACGTTCAGACGCCGACTGCCTACTTTCGTTAAACGATAATATACTCTCATCGGTATCGCTCGATTCTTTCTTCTGCGCATTTGATTTACTTCTGCTTATTTTTACCGACGGATTCAATTCTTCACTGCTGGATAGTGAGAATTTGATAGGAGAAATTCCAGCCTGGCCTACCATTTGGCAGAGAGCCGATCCCGGAGGTAATGAACTAGACTTTAGTCGCGTTTCTTTGGATACCAGTCCCAAATCTGCATTGCGCATTGCCGTATTACCAGAGAGCTGGGTGACCGTTTCGGTTTTTTCGTAACGTACATTCGAGGTAGTGACAATATGGCGCGAGTTGGACGTAACAGTAGACTGTTGAACAGTGGACATCATAGAATCTGCGAACACAAACAGGGAAAGCGCGTTGTTCAAAAAAGCACAGCATATCTTATTAATAAAAAGCATTGCATGGAAGCTTATCATATAATATATATAATGACAAATTTACAATGAAATAGAATTAAAAATATCTCTCAGTTATTGCAAAAAGATCTCAACATTTCCCATAAAAGGAATCATTAAAGTTGAATAAAAATCGAGGTCTATGAATATAAAAATACATAGTTTAAATATAAATAATATTTATGCAGATTTTTTATAGAAGGTATAACACACAACGGATTCTAATGAGGGTTATATATTATATGGTAAGTACACAATACTTTTCATGCAACATACTGATAGTATGAATGTTTGAGTAACAAAAGCAAACACATAAGAAAACATCAGTTTTAAACCAAATCGGACACCCTTTTAACAACGAAAATACCTTGATTATTGATTCAATTTTCAGCCTTACACAAAATCCTTAAATGAAGATTATGTTATTCTTAATAAAAACAAATCGCAAAAGGTTTGCTCTGGCATGCACTTTTACTTTACAAAAAAGTAACTAGTAACATTAATATGAAATTAAATCAACCCAAAATTTTTCCGACATATTTTGATTTTTTTTAATAAAGTACAATTATTTTCAACATATAAAACATTTAAGACATCGACTGAGGGTGCTTGATGGAATTTCAATATTAAATTTGGATTATTGAGATTTTGTACACTTCCATGTATTTTGTCACTAACGACCCGGGTTTCGCCTTTCGGCATCTTCAGGCATTCGAGCACACGAATGGACTCGAACTGAGTTCGAGTCCATTCGTGTGCTCGAATGCCTGAAGATGCCGAAAGGCGAAACCCGGGTCGTTAGTGACAAAATACATGGAAGTGTACAAAATCTCAATAATCCAAATTTAATATAAAACATTGAATATATCTTCATAGATGATGTTGTCGGTAATATAATATTAAACCATACTTATTGGTAATCACAAGTGATATTTAAAATAGGTTTTTATTCAAAACAAGTTAATCATTCACAATAAAATACTTTCATAGCAATGTTGCAATGTCAGTTTCTTGTTATAACAATCGCCAAATGAAGTAATGTTATTATTTTAATGTGATGAAATATTTATTAAATACATATTGCATGCTCCTAAACATTTCTCATACCTGCGGAATGATGGTGTGCTGAAGATATTACTTCTGGTGTAATACTTCTGGCAACATCTTCGTTCACCTCAGGCGTAGTAGGTAAGGCAGTTCCCGGTGACATCTGAAAGTCAACAAGGAAAAGTTAATATAATTGTTTTGAAATATGACAAACAGGTGGCCGTGAATAGATTGCTACAACAATATTAGATTTGATTTTAAGATAACGTTTTTTTGACCAAAGATAATCGAAACACAATTAAAGAAAATCATAAGAAATTAGATCACTTTACTTAAAATTTTAAATGAAAAATAACGATTTTTTTGTAACATAACTGAACCTTCTTGAACAAAAATTCCTTTAGTACCGAATTTTTTCTAAAATTCAATAAAATATCTATTGTTAGTTGGCGCAAACGTTTTGAAAGTTCAAGTGCATAAAAAAATTATCACTAAACAGGGACTTAAGGGAAAAGGTAAAGAAATATCATCATTCCATATTACCTGATTGGGTCTTGAACGTCTCGGAGCACCATGGGTTCTTCGGGGTCTAACTGCCATTTTGTGCCGGGCGGCCGAATGACTTAAGGGGGCCAGGCCTCCCAGGGGTTCTTCGCCATCTGGATCTGTAAATAAAAGAAAAAAATATAATCATTTAACAAAATAGTGTAATTGCAGCTACACAGTTCACTAAAATACTCACTACATCTTGCTGAAGTAATTTTCTGACGAAAAGAAGTCACCGATTGCTCTAGGGTGCTACAGCTTTATACAAAGAACTTTTGACGAAATAAAATTAATAAACCAACCGAGATGTTTCCCACACTATATAAGATTGTAATTTTTCTCATCAATAGATGTCACTATCAAAGGAGCTTCAGCTTCCCTTAAATTTAAGTAGGGTGATATGACTGAATTACAAATAGCTTGTATCGCTTGTATGAATTGAAATATACACAATATTACTAAGCAATTATTTTTTAATATAATTTTATATATATAATAAATCAATCATTATAAATACTCACTATTGCTTAAATCATCAAATTTGAATGTCATCTTTTGCATTGTTTAACTTGTTTATATACTTTTTTTATATAGACCAAGGAATAATGTACATTATAATTTTCCGAATATTTCTCTCATCAATTTTTAGCTTTATTTCTGTTTAATTTTATTGTAGACACTTAGTAACTATTATATTGCAAATACATTGTTTTAATCATTGAATATGTTCAATATTAGCATGTAAAGTGATTGTTTTTGTAAGCTAACACTGAATAATAAAATTGTAGAACAAGCTGCATTTCCATATGAACAATCATTATATTAGAATAAATTATAATATTTTACACAAAAAAAAAAAAATCATGGCCACATGCCATAAACACGAATGGTACCTATTTTGAATTTGTTCATGTCATATTTTATTTTCGTTTTTTTTTTATTTGCATCCATTTGAATTACAAGCAGGTGTATTAAAATGTAAACAGGTGTTTTATAAGTGGTAGATTTATTGAATATTACGCTCGATAGGAACTAAAGCATGTCAATAGCAGTTCAATAAACAGCATGTGAATGATAGTTTTTTAGTTTTGAGTAACATAAAAAATATGATGTAGCTTATTCAATTTAAAACTTGTAATGTTGAAAAGATTTATGTTTATACGAAAAATGGTTCCGGTGACAGTTTATATTAAAATAAGACATTATATTTAATTCTTCAGTTTATAATGCAAGGTAAAATAGGGGGCAACAGAGGTGTAAGCAGAAAGAGATTCGGTAAACCTTCCCAACAAGACCACAAACGCGTTTTCTCTAGAAAACTTTACGAAATGTCAATGAATGGAAAGACCAAATAATCATATACATCCAATCCTTTTTTTACGCAATACATTGGTTTCTATATAATTTGATATGTTGGTTGCAAAAAAATGCCTAAAAAACATTAATAATGTATGGAAAACTAAAATGTAGACAAAGGCAAAATTAGAGTAGGGTTTGTTCGCTATGCCGGGATAACTGCTCAAGTTACGTCATCTGGTTAGGATACGTCGCCAGCAACGTGTGTTTCGGGCAAATGAAAAAGTAAACTAGGGTGATTAAATAATTTTTGATTTTTAACAAAGTTTTAGAGCTTCAAAAATTCGCATGTATCGCGAATTTTCAGGCACTCTGTATTAGATGAGATATTTATAGGCAGTGATCGTGGTAATATAAACATACAAATAAAATCGGATAAAATTATATTAACATTCATATTAGAGTCACTCACTGCTTTCTCTGTCGGTGACGAAATGCATTCGTTTTCGATTTTTTGAACGGACTTGTTGAATTTCGCTCGAATTTTAAATTTGCTCTGTCTCGTTTGATGGAACGCATTTAAAAGAAATAATCGCGTAAAGACGGGTGTCATCCAAAAAAATCTCGTAAGAAGAGAACTGGGTGTATTCATGAAATGCTCAATGGCAGGAGATTTATAATTATTGTGTGGCTACGACGAATATGCATGTAAAATCATTATGCCTTAGTTTCGGGTAGACTCATTTATTCAACATTTTGGATGTTCTAATTATCACAATTATTACTATCATAATTGAGTATGATACAACGTTGCAACAAAATTTAAAGATATCTTTGCTATGATGATAATAATCGTTTGTAACTTCATTAAACTTTCGGTTTCATCGATTCTAATGTAAGATTGATTAAAAAATTTCCTACTCATTTATAAACATTAAGTTTTCAAGTAAATGGCATCCTTTTTAGAAGTATTTTGTAACTTTTTCTAGTTAAAAATGCGTGGCGGTCTTCGGAAGGTTTTTTTAGAGATTTTCTTGACTACACAGCATATGTAATTGGATCAATGTTCAATCAAGACATTGCCGATCTTTTAAGAAGAACTCAGAATAAAGAGACATACCGCATTTTGGTCGCCAACCTTTGACGGAAGACGACACCAAGAGAAGGAGAAGAATTATATTTACACAAAGATGTTATATTTTGCTAAAATTGTTAAAGTTTCAATATAAAAAGGCAGTATCCAAAGTAAATTATAAGCAACACTGCTTGTTGTTAAGAAAATAGCACTGCCGTGTGTTTCGTTCAACTAAAGTTCAAAGTTTAATAATCTTGTGCATAGAAACCTAATCAGTTATTGACGTAGTGACAAAATATTAAATATCTTCGCGCAAATAACTGGCTTTTAAATTTGCGCATTCTAAATAAGTATCCGATTGAGAGTAAACAAATAAAAACTCCGATAATAGATGTACAATTTTAATTCCAGTCAAAGCAAACATTATCGAGAATTATTACGAATAAAAGCAAACAGATATATCTTACATAGAGAGTAGAAATAAAAATGTTATGATGTATTAAATTAATAACATTATTTTTTTCGAGATGCGATCATGGAGAAATTCCATCTCATATTAGTGGGACCCGAGTCCATCGATTTTAACTCTTACAGCGCGAGCCGTTTTCGCACAAATTTATTTTCAGTCAATTGATCTGTTAAAACATTCTCATTATAGCTAAAAATAGGGAACTATGTAAAATATAATATATCAGTTATCCCAAATACGTCAGTAAAGTTAACTCGTCACATTCTCGCTAAAATAAATTGAAGAATATGAAGAATCTGAAAAATATTTAATCTACAACTTTGCAAACAAAATGGCTGCGACCAGTCTTTAAATACATCGCCAACACGCACACAAGCAAGCGTGTATCCGAATAAGTAGGTGCAACACATAGGGCTGACGATTAATGCTACGTATCGGCAGTTCAAAGCTAAAATTCGAAAGACTGAATATCGAGAGCTCTTTTCAAAAATATATTTCGTTGTGTTCTACTTGAAATTTTCATGATCTCTTGCCTAATTTTTCTACCCAAAGGTTTGAACTATTTTTGCATATATCGACAAATGTTTCCTTCTAGTTTGGCCGGAAATACGAGATAAATAATAAGGAAATAAAGTCTTGTACATGTAAACATGTCCAGTGCGTTCATCGGGTTAAGGGAAAAGTCTCAAAACTATCGAATGAAAAGAACGACAAACACGCAAAAACTATGAATACGAGAACTACAGATCGGGGTACCACTGCATACAGTAGGAAACTCTTCACAAATGAATAGCCTGCTAGATTTTGTGTACGATTGTCGTTGGAAGATAATCGCTTATTAGCTATATGAGAGTTCATCTCATCAAGTTCCATTTTGATAACATGTCCGATCTAATTTATTTTTCAAGTTTAGACATGCAACAGCATCAAGATATGATGAAATTTGAGTTGGAACGATTTATGTCTCACAAAGAATTCACATTTATAGATAAGTATGGAAAACGATAACATACGTCAGGTATGTTTTATTAAGTTTTAATGAACGACTCATAAAGATTATATTTATATTGCCAAAAGAAGTGCAAATGATGTCACAAATAGTGAAAGAAAACTTATTATAGTTCAAATTTTAATCGATAACCATCTCAAATCTGAGACACTGATACATACAAAACATTTTCGTTTGTTTAGTAAAAATCCTTTATTTATGTAACTTTATTCTGGGAGTGATTGGCTTTATTTCGAGACAAAGTTGTCATCGTCTAAAAGAGAAACGGGGTAGCACGAAGAAACACATAACACTCCAGTACTGTACACTAGTCAAAAAAAAATTCAATATTATTAATATTATTTATTTACAAAATGTTTACTGTTGTCTTTCTGATTAAATACTGTCATATCGTCGTTGTTCTGGAAGAAGACACTAACTGAAAAATACTAGTTTTGTGTAATTGGTCTTTGAAGTTTATCAAATGTTTGAAATGCTTTACCCTTTTCATTTTGATTGTTTGTACAAAACTGTTTTTAAATAAAAGTAAACTTTATAAAAATAAGTTTTTTCTTTCATACGGTAGAGTTTGAAATAATAAACATTTTGGTAGAACTAAATCAATTTTTAATGTTTTCGATTTAGTGTTCTCTTCCAGAACAACGACGATATATCACACAATGGTACTAATGATCTCCAAAACAGATTTAAAATTTAAATAAGCCGTGAAATTGAATCATAGAAATTGTTGAATTCGAACATTTCCAATTTAGGTACATAAATAACTTCGATGGTGTTTGGCCAATTGATGTAACCCTCAAAAAATACGAAAATGAGTTAATGGTTCGATCTCATTTCAAAGATGACAGAACAGGTCT